>JAGIQG010000025.1:39629526-39977249 GCA_024679065.1 Sphyrna mokarran
TTCCCTCAACCAATCTTCAACTTTGTCAACATCAGGCACAGACATCTGTCCAGTCTCCTGCGTGAATACCGACCCAAAGTATTCATTCAGGATCTCCCCCATTCCCTCAGGCTCTAAGCATAGATCCCCTCCACTGTCCATAAGAGGTCCAATCTTGCCTCTAACTATCCTTTTGCTCCTTACATAGGTGTAAAATGCCTTTGGATTTTCTTTAATCCTACCTGCCAGAGCCACCTCATGGCCCCTTTTTGCCTTTCTAATACCCCTTTTTAGCTCCCGTCTACACTCTCTATAAGCTTCCAGCGCTATCTCAGTCCCTAGTTGCCTAAATCTAATGTAAGCCTCTCTCTTTTTCTTGATCAAGTCCTCAATCTCCCTGGTAAGCCAAGGTTCTCTGATCCTACCTTTCCCATCCTTCCTCCTTGCCGGCACATATCTTTCCTGCAGAGAGTTTAGTTTTCCCTTGAACGACTCCCACATGTACCTCGTCGACCTGCCCTCAAAAAGCTTATCCCAATCCGTATCTTTAAGTTCTTGCCTAATCTGGCCGTATCTAGCCCTCCCCCAGTTAAATACCCTCCCTTTTGGGCCAGTCTCTTCCTTTTCCATTAATATCCTAAAGCAGACAGAGTTGTGATCACTATTTGACACCTGCTCTCCTACATCGACGTCAACCACCTGGCCTGGCTCATTCCCCAGAACCAAATACAGTATAGCCCCATCTCTAGTCGGGCCATCCACATACTGCTCCAAGGACCCTTCCAAAACACACTGTACAAATTCCTCCCCATCCACTCCTACCGCCCTGGGCACACTCCAATCTACTCCAGGAAAATTGAAATCTCCCACCACTACCACCCTATTTTTCCTACACTTATCTAAAATGTCCCTGCATATCCCTTCTTCCACAGCCCGCGGGCTGTTGGGCGGTCTGTAGTAAACACCCAACAGAGTAACCACTCCCTTCCTCTTCCTCAACTCCACCCATAGAGACTCAGTTCCTAAATCATACATACCTATCTCCCTCTGCACTGCTATGACGTTGTCCTTAACTAATAAAGCCACTCCCCCGCCTCTCTTCACACCAATTCTGTCACACCTAAAACACTTATACCCTGGAATATTCAATTGCCAGTCTTGCCCCTCCTTCAACCACGTCTCGGTCACCGCCACCACGTCTAAACTCCTCGTGAAAATTATTGCCTTCAGTTCATCTGTTTTGCCAGTCACACTCCTCGCATTAAAACACATGCACTGAAGACCCTCAGCTCTCGGATATTCCTTTCTACCTACTGGTGTTGCCCTATCATCCCCCTCTATCCCACTCCCAGTTCCTGCTGTCTCCCCACCCTCCCTCCCTATTAGTTTAAACATTTTTGAAACACTCCAGCTAACCTCCCAGCTAAAATATTTGTTCCCCTCCCAGTCAACTGCTCCCTATCCCTCATGAATAGGTGACCCTCCCTCCTGAAGACTTCCCCATGATCAATAAATATGAAGCCTTCTGCCCTACACCAATCCCTCATCCATGCATTTAGTTGGAGTGTCTCATTTATTACCCAATCGGTCCCAGGCCCCTCTCTGATACATCCTGGACCCCTGCTCCAGGGAGGCAGACTACCATCCTGGAGTCTCTCTTTTGCCCACAGAATCTCCTATCGATCCCATACCCCTCACTGTAACACTCTGATATATCCCACACCCCTCACTGTAACACTCTGATATACCCCACACCCCTCACTGTAACACTCTGATATACCCCACACCCCTCACTGTAACACTCTGATATACCCCACACCCCTCACTGTAACACTCTGATATATCCCACACCCCTCACTGTAACACTCTGATATATCCCACACCCCTCACTGTAACACTCTGATATACCCCACACCCCTCACTGTAACACTCTGATATACCCCACACCCCTCACTGTAACACTCTGATATATCCCACACCCCTCACTGTAACACTCTGATATACCCCACACCCCTCACTGTAACACTCTGATATACCCCACACCCCTCACTGTAACACTCTGATATCCCCACACTGTAACACTCTGATATATCCCACATCCCTCACTGTAACACTCTGATATACCCCACACCCCCTCACTGTAACACTCTGATATACCCCACACCCCTCACTGTAACACTCTGATATACCCCACACCCCTCACTGTAACACTCTGATATTCCCACCCCTCACTGTAACACTCTGATATATCCCTCACTGTAACACTCTGATATACCCCACACCCCCTCACTGTAACACTCTGATATCCCCCACACACCCCCACTGTAACACTCTGATATACCCCACACACTTCACTGTAACACTCTGATATACCGCACACCCCTCACTGTAACACTCTGATATATCCCATACCCCTCACTGTAACAGTCTGATACATCCCATATCCCTCACTTTAACACTCTGATATATTCCACATCCCTCACTGTAACACTCTGATATACCCCACACTCCTCACTGTAACACTCTGATATACCCCACACTGTAACACTCTGATATACCCCACACCCCCTCACTGTAACACTCTGATATATCCCACATCCCTCACTGTAACACTCTGATATACCCCACACTCCTCATTGTAACACTCTAATATACCCCACACTGTAACACTCTGATATATCCCACATCCCTCACTGTAGCACTCTGATATATCCCCACACACCTCACTGTAACACTCTGATATATCCCCACACACCTCACTGTAACACTCTGATATACCCCACACTCCTCACTGTAACACTCTGATATACCCCACACTGTAACACTCTGATATATCCCACACCCCTCACTGTAACACTCTGATATACCCCACACCCCTCACTGTAACACTCTGATATACCCCACACTCCTCATTGTAACACTCTGATATACCCACCTGTAACCTCTGATATATCCCACACCCCTCACTGTAACACTCTGATATATCCCCACACCCCTCACTGTAACACTCTGATATATCCCCACACCCCTCACTGTAACACTCTGATATATCCCACACCCCTCACTGTAACACTCTGATATACCCCACACCCCTCACTGTAACACTCTGATATATCCCACACCCCTCACTGTAACACTCTGATATATCCCACACCCCTCACTGTAACACTCTGATATATCCCACACCCCTCACTGTAACACTCTGATATATCCCACACCCCTCACTGTAACACTCTGATATACCCCACACCCCTCACTGTAACACTCTGATATACCCCACACCCCTCACTGTAACACTCTGATATACCCCACACCCCTCACTGTAACACTCTGATATACCCCACACCCCCTCACTGTAACACTCTGATATATCCCCACACCCCTCACTGTAACACTCTGATATATCCCCACACACCTCACTGTAACACTCTGATATACCCCACACCCCTCACTGTAACACTCTGATATATCCCACACCCCTCACTGTAACACTCTGATATATCCCCACACCCCTCACTGTAACACTCTGATATATCCCACACCCCTCACTGTAACACTCTGATATATCCCCACACCCCTCACTGTAACACTCTGATATACCCCACACCCCTCACTGTAACACTCTGATATATCCCACACCCCTCACTTTAACACTCTGATATATCCCACACCCCTCACTGTAACACTCTGATATATCCCACACCCCTCACTGTAACACTCTGATATATCCCCACACCCCTCACTGTAACACTCTGATATATCCCACACCCCTCACTGTAACACTCTGATATACCCCACACTGTAACACTCTGATATATCCCACACCCCTCACTGTAACACTCTGATATACCCCACACCCCTCACTGTAACACTCTGATATATCCCACACCCCTCACTGTAACACTCTGATATACCCCACACTGTAACACTCTGATATATCCCACACCCCTCACTGTAACACTCTGATATACCCCACACCCCTCACTGTAACACTCTGATATACCCCACACCCCTCACTGTAACACTCTGATATACCCCACACCCCTCACTGTAACACTCTGATATATCCCACACCCCTCACTGTAACACTCTGATATACTCACACCCCTCACTGTAACACTCTGATATACCCCACACCCCTCACTGTAACACTCTGATATACCCCACACCCCTCACTGTAACACTCTGATATACCCCACACCCCTCACTGTAACACTCTGATATACCCCACACCCCCTCACTGTAACACTCTGATATACCCTACACCCCTCACTGTAACACTCTGATATACCCCACACTGTAACACTCTGATATATCCCACATCCCTCACTGTAACACTCTGATATACCCCACACCCCCTCACTGTAACACTCTGATATACCCCACATTCCTCACTGTAACACTCTAATATATCTGGAGTGTGGCAACCAGGGGATTTTCACAGTAAATTCATTGAATGTAAGCCTACTTGTGACACAAATAAATAAACTTTACTTCCAAAGCTGGCAGGGTGGGATGAGGTCTGGAATCCTGATCATTATTTTCAGCTGATGGTGCATGGATGGACCACTAGATGTCAGTATGAACCAAGACAAGCCCTGGACACGGCCTCCAGCAGTCTCTCAGGCTGGGAATCATCCTCATCATACTTATTCATTACTTGGAAATCCATGTTATCCAATATGTTTAGCCCTCTGTAATTTCGATGCAAGTCCAGTGGAAGTTTCAGATTAGCCCAGGACCTGAACGTCGCTGGGTCTCCTGGGATTTGTAACCGTTTATTGCCTCAGCAAGGCCTGTTAGTGAGGGATACCGAGAGTTAGGGTGATCTCTACAATGGATGTTCCTACAATCCAGTCCTCAGTATATTTCTGGACGATATACGCAGCTGTTTGCAGCCTGGTGGTCTTGGGTTGCCGGGGGCAGGGGCAGTCAGGAAGCTGTGAGAAGGCAGGAACGTGGTGGGTAGCTTGCATTGTGGTTGTTTTTCAAACCCATTACGAAGAGGGTCAGTGGGGCGTTTCAGTGAGTGCTTCCCAGGCCTTGGGCATAAATGAGGCTGCTCCAATTGCTGGCTTCCCCTTTCTGCACTGGGATGTGGCCATTCCAAAGAGATATCTCCACCTACTCAACCAGGCCATGTACCAGAGACCAGTGTTTAATATGACCCTGACCATCCAGGGAAATTATAATCCAGCTGTAATTTACAGAACTGGAGAAGGGTAATAATCTCTCCTTTCAAAGAACAAAGAACAAAACAGCATGGAAAACAGGCCCTTCGGCCCAACGAGTCCGCCCCACCACCCCAATGTTCCCACCTCTACCCGCAATCCCTGTCCATGTTTATAGATCTATGGATTAAAAACCAAACTTGAGACAATTTAGGGAGAATTTGTTTTGCCAATTAGCCTAAGAGCACATTTTTGGGATGTGGGAGGAAACCAGAGCACCCAGAGAAAACCCACGCAATCACGGGGAGAATGCGCAAACTCCCACAGACACAGGCCCAAATCCATGTATCTGCACAGCGCAGCAATAGTCACTGAGCTGTCATGTTCCCCATCAAATGGTCCAGGTCAAGCGTACACTAACGACGTGAAACACTAGGATACTCTCGAAAAAAATCCAACAGCAGCCCTCTCACGACCCATCGCGTGTATGCCCCTTGTTAGACAACAAGGTGGACCAAGCACCTGTAGGATAAAAACAAGTACATCAATATCATCATCTATTTACACACTTCCCAGGGACTCCCAAGGCTCATGATCCCCATTTTAAATCAGTTTTCTATACCCCTCCATTCCCACTCTGTTCATGTGCCCATCTAAGTATCTCTTAAATAACTCCGGGGTTTCCTCGGGGAAGGATTGATCAGTCTTTCACATCCAATCGAGCAGTTTTGGGGCCTGTCTTCCTCAGCATGAGGCTGAAAGGAGTCGCCCATTGCAGACAGAGATGAGGAAGAATTTCTTCTCTCAGAGGGGAGTGAATCTGTGGAATTCTTTACCGCAGAGAACGGATCATTAAACATATTCAAGACTGAGCTACATTTCTAATCAGTAAGGGAGTCGGGGGGGGTTATAGGGATAAGGCAGGAACGTGAAGTTGAGGATTATATATCAGATCAGCCTTGATCTCATTGAACGGCAGAGCAGATGCGATGGGCTTAAGGAAAGGGATCATTTGAGAGGTATTCCAATGCGGGATTGCCTTAAAAAGGGGCAAGGATGATAAATACACCACACTCAGTCAATCCTGCCAAACCGATTTACCTTTTCCTCAAACTTATTCCTCAGGGTGGAAGGGTAACTATTTTTTAAATTCACTTGTGAGACATGAGCATCGCTGGTTGGCCAGCATTTATTGCCCATCCCTAGTTGCCCTTGTTCAGAGTCAACCACATTATCGAGAGTCACATGTAGACACTCCTGGTAAGGATGGCAGATTTCCTTCCCTAAAGGACATTAGTGAACCAGATGGGTTTTCCCAACAATCGACAATGGTTTCATAGTTATCCATAGATTCTTAATTCCGGATAAAAACGTGCTTTTAGGCTGTTTGGCGTTAATAAATTGTCCCTAAATTGGATCCCCCTTAATCCGGCACACATATAGTTCTCTAAATTTGCACCCCTTTATTGTGGAGTCCAAGAGGCGTAGACAAAAGTCTTAGGTAGAAGAAGGATTGGAATGAGACACTCACTGAGTGTTAAAATGAGTGGCGCAGGCTTGTAGGGCCTGTTTCCTGTGCTGTGTTGGAATTCAAATTTTACCATCTGCTATGGCGAGATTCGAACCCAGGTCTCCAGAACATTAGCTGAGTTTCTGGATTAATAGTTTAGTGATAATACCATTAGGCCATTGGCTCCCCAATGGCCTGGTTTTAAAGACCCACCAATGTGCCTTTATCTCATAAAGGGTGGTGGGGGTATGGAATGCGCTGCCAAGTAAAGTGATGGAGGCAGGCACTCGAGATATTTAAGAAATATTTGGATGGGCACATGAACAGAATGGGAATGTAGGGGTATAGAAAACTGATCTAAAATAGGGATCATGAGCCTTGAGAGTCCCTGGGAAGTGTGTAAATAGATGATGATATTAATGTACTTGTTTTTATCCTACAGGTGGTTTGGTCCACCTTGTTGTCTAACGAGGAGCATACACGTGATGGGTCGTGAGAGGGCTGCTCTTGGATTTTTTTTTCGAGAGTATCCTAGTGCTTCACGTCGTTAGTGTACGCTTGACCTGGACCATTTGATGGGCAACACGACAGCTCAGTGACTATCGCTGTGCTGTGCAGATATGTGGATTTGGGCCTGTGTCTGTGGGAGTTTGCGCATTCTCCCCGTGCTTGTGTGGGTTTTCTCCGGGTGCTCCGGTTTCCTCCCATATCCCAAAGATGTGCTCTTAGGCTAATTGGCAAAACAAATTCTCCCTAAATTGTCTCAAATTTGGTTTTTTAATCCATAGACCTATAAACATGGACAGGGGTCACGGGTAGAGGTGGGAACACCGGGGTGGCGGCGTGGGCTAGTTGGGCCGAAGGGCCTGTTTCCCGTGCTGTTTTGTTCTTTGTTCTTTGATGAGGGGAACGCTCCTTTCCCCCTCAATCCATCTCTCATCCTCGTTTGGGAGATTTCCATTTGTCTCTTCCTATTTCTCCCCGTGATGTGTCACCTGAACTGAGCTCACACAAGGGCTTGCAATGACCTCACTTGGCCGCTTTATCCAGACCCCTGTGCCAGTTTTTAACACCATGCCGTCTAATAATCAGCCCTTCACCAAAGCGGCTTCACACTACACAGCTGAAAGAATGTGTGAGTCACAGACTTGGTCTGTGTAAATGGCATTACGCAATGGATAGATTCCTTGCCCAACGCTTGGCCGTGTTGAAGGGGGTGCGTGTGTGTGCGCCAGAGGGGAGGCACCAGGCCCTCCTCACACATGTCTAGAGGAGAAAGTGATACTTTTCACACAGTGGGGAGAGTGTCCCAGTAAATTCTCTGGAAATGACACTGACCTGCATTCTATCAGGTCCATGTCAGAGAACTCCCTGTGGAAAGAACAGCAGTCTGGGAACCAGACTAAGGACAATATTAAATCATATTTTAACTCTATGAGCATGGAAAGACATTTTCCAATTTGATTGCAGGCAAAACATGTTCATTTTCACTAAATATTCATCCGCTTTCAAATTCTGTCTGGTCTGTCTCAGTAATGGCTGTCCAGACAATAGAACCAGTGTAAAGAACCCTCCCCAGGAAAAACACTGAGTACAAAGATATCTCCACCCTAATTACATTGAGTATAAAGAACTCTCCCCATTAACCCCAATGAGTAGAAAGAAATCGCCCCATTAATGCACTGAGTAGCAGAACCCTCCCCATTGACTACACTGAGTACAAATAAATTCCCCCATTAATCACACTGAGTAAAAAGAAATTTCCCCATTAACCGACTGACTACAAAGAATCCTCCCCATTAGCCCCACTGAGTACAGAGAAACCATACTCAGTATCTCCTCATTGACCTCATTCAGTGTATAGATATCTTCCTATTGACCCTGCTCAGTGTACAGAGATTAGGTTGGACTGGCTGGGCTAGTCACCCGTGCAAAGGGTATTAAGAGCAGATTTGATAGAGGTGTACAAGATTATCAGAGGTTTAGGTAAGATTGACAAAGTGAAGTCCTTCCGTTAGCTGATGGTGAAAGGACTCGGGGGGCATGGGTTTAAAGTTTTGGACGGGAGATACAAGGATTCAAGAGGGAGAACACTTCTATATAGTGAATGCTTATGAAGATCATCATTTCAAGGTTAGCCATGGAAAGGGATGTCAATGCTGCCATTTTCACTAATACATCTTCAGAATGAATAAAGAACAGGATTCTCTAACCCGGTGGAAGTTGAGAGTAGACCCAGTAATGCAGAATAACCTCCTCAACCAAACCATCCAAAAGCCTTTCAAAATGGATCAGGTCCTTTTAAGATTCATGTTCAATTCTGAACAGGGCTTGACACAGGAATCAGACAGACGTTCATACAGCAGAACACTGACAACATCATCTATCAGCATGAGTGATCTCATAGGTGAGTGCGGGAGAAGGGGGAAAGTGTTTGATTTCCCTGAAGGACGCTGAGATTGTGATTCACAGGAAGTGTCCGAGCTCTCTGCGGCAGTTCAGACATGGGGAGAGGTCACGCGAGCCCGTGCCAAGGTCCTATCCACAGACATACCTGTTTATCCACAAGCACTCCCTCTGATACCTCACGTTTGTCTCTGCATGTTCCTGACAAAGTCTTTTGACATGTTCACTACCTCCCCAGATGAATCCTCTCTAACTTCTCACAAGTCAAGAACTCTCATGAGTCGTAGAGACATTGAGTCATAGTCATAGAGTGCTTCGAACCATCGAAGTTTGCACCTACAATAACTACCATGAAGGTGTGTGCGAATCCCATTTTCCTTGTCCCATATCCTTGAATGTTGTGATATTTCAAGTGCTCACCCAAATACGTTTTATGGGTTGTAATGTTTCCGGCCTCCGTTACCCTCCCGGGTGACGCACTCCAGATTCCCACTACCCTCTGAGTGATTTTCTTTTCTCAAATCCCCTCTGAATTTCCTGCCCTTCACCCTGACCCCTTGTGATCGACTCCACAATCAAGGTGAGCAGTTGCTCCCTATTCACCCCTCTCATAATCTTATCCACTTCAACCGTGTCCCCTCTCTGCGCTAAAGAAAACAACTCAAGCCTATCCAGTCTCTTCTTGTAGCTCAAATGTTCCATCCCAGGAAACATCCCTGGTGAATTTCTTCCGTATCCCCTCCAGTGCAATTACATCCTTCCCAGGCGAGGGGACCAGACCTGTACTCCAGCTGCGAACTAAGCAATATGAAAACGAATAGGATAGGGGGTTACAGATAGGTCTTTGAATTGGTAGATGTGATCGGCGCAACTCGTGGGCTGAAGGGCCTGTTTGTGCTATATTGTTCTATGTTCTACGTTCTATGTAATATTCTGTACAGCTCCAACACAACCTCCTTGCTCGTATACCCTATCGTGGGAATTTTAGTGCCACGGAATCACGGTGAGGGGCAGACAATAGAAATGGGGCAGGAATTTCCAGGTACGCTCGATCCCACCCACAGTCACAACCGGTAAAAGCAAGTGTCCCATATCCCTTCTTAACTATTCTGTCCACCTGCTCTATTACCATCAGGGACCTGTGAATAAATACCCCAAGATCCATCTGTTCCTCTGAGTCCTCAGTAAGAAGTCTCACAACACCAGGTTAAAGTCCAACAGGTTTATTTGTCGCAAATGCCACTAGCTTTCGGAAATGCTATTTCTTTGTCGGTGGAAGTTCTGACCTGATGAAGGGACAGTGTTCCGAAAGCTAGTGGAGTTTGCGACAAATAAACCTATTGGACTTTAACCTGGTGTTGTGAGACTTCTATTGTGTTTACCCCAGTCCAATGACATTAGGGAATGATCTCCGCATCATGATTCCCAGTGTCCTGCCACTCCTTAAATGTTAATTCTTCCAAAGTGCATCAATTCGCACTTATCCTGGTTACATACCATCTGATGTAGAGATTCAGGCGAAGGCCAAAGAGTCGAAAGCTTGCGAGTTTACCATCAAATAAATCGGTTGGATTTAAAACTGGTGTTGTCAGACCTCTTACTGTAAATACCATCTGCCATTATTCTGCCCATCTGACCAACCCATTTATCTCTTCCTGTAACCTACCACCTTCTTCTTCACTATTAAACAATCCTGGTGCCATCTACACACTTGCTTTACATTCCCCCCACATTTTCAGTTATACCATTTATGTAAACAGCAAACAATAAGAGGCTAGGCACTGAACCTTGTAGTACACCGCTGGATACTGGCCTCCAGTAGCTCAAACCGCCTTCTAACACTACCCTTTGTGTCCTATTACTAAGGCAATTTTGGATCCATCTCAGCAAGTTTCCCTGAATTCCATGCGTCTCAGCCTTCTCAATCAGCCTTGATTCAGAGAGGATGTTTGATGTCGTTAGGGAATGTTCAGAGGACATCCTTAAAGTGTTTCCACTGTCCTCCTGGCGTCTCCTGCCGAGATTGAGTTCAGAACAGAGCAGTTGCTTTGGGAGTGTGGTGTCGGGTTGTATGGGTAATGACTTGTGCCCAGTGAAGCTGTTTTTGAGGGATTCTCTGCAAGCTGGCTCAGGAAAGGGCACTGGTGTTATATCACCTTTCTCAACACCGCATTTAGAGAGTTTGCAAAGGCACTGCTGATGGTACAATATTGATGTATTTGTTTTATCCTACAGGTACTTCAGTCCGCCTTGTCTAACAAGGGGCATACACGCGATGGGTCGTGAAAGGGCTGCTCTTGGATTTTTTTTCCAGAGTAGCCTAGTGCTTCACATCGTTAGTGTACGCTTGACCTGGACCATTTGACAGGCAACACGACAGCTCAGTGACTATCGCTGTCCTGTGCAGGTACATGGATTTGAGCCTGTGTCTGTGGGAGTTGCACATTCTCCCCGTGTTTGCGTAGGTTTTCTCTGGGTGCTCTGGTTTCCTCCCACATCCCAAAGATGTGCTCTTAGGCTAATTGGCAGAACAAATTCTCCCTAAATTGTCTCAAGTTTGGTTTTTAATCCATAGATCTATAAACATGGACAGGGATCGCGGGTAGAGGTGGGAACATCGAGGTGGCGGTGCGGGCTCGTTGGGCCAAAGGGCCTGTTTCCCGTGCTGTTTTTGTCTTTGTTCTTTGTATCTGCCCAGTGCTTTGGGCTCTGTGTTGCTATGGAGAGTGTTTTCACTGCATAGACTGCAGTGTTTTTTGTATTCATTCGTGGGTCATGGACATCGCTGTCTAGGCCAGCATTTATAGTTCATCCCTAGTTGCCCTTGGTGAGCTGCCATCTTGAATCGCTGCAGTCCTCACTCTGTGGGTTGACCCGCAATGCCGTTAGGGAGCAAATTCCAGGATTTTGACCCGGCGAAGGAATGATGAGATGTTCCCAAGTCAGGATGGTGAGTGACTTGAAGGGGAAAATTGCAGGTGTTGCTGTTCCCAAGTATCTGCTATCCTTGTCCTTCTTGGTGGAAGTGGTCGTGGGTTTGGAAGATGCTGTCTAAGGATCTTTGGTGAATTTCAAGAAGATTCAGTAGGACTTTTTCAAGGGTAAGCATTCTTTTTTTAAAAAAATTTTTTATTATTGTCATAGTTAGGCTTACATTCACAATGTAATGAAGTTACTGTGAAAATCCCCTAGTGACCGCACTCTGGCACCTGTTTGGGTACACTGTGGGAGAATTTAGCATGGCCAATTCACCCAACCAGCACATCTTTGGGATGTGGGAGGAAACCGGAGCACCCGGAGAAAACCCACGCAGTCACGGGGAGAATGTGCAAACTCCCGCAGACACAGACCCAAATCCATGTATCTGTACAGCAAACAGTGATAGTCACTGAGCTGTCGTGTTGCCCATCAGTTGGTCCAGTTTAAGCGTACACTAATGACGTGAAGGACTAGGCAACTCTTGAAAAATCCAAGAGCAGCCCTCTCACAACCCATCGCGTGTATGCCCCTTGTTGGACAACAAGTTGTACCAAAGCACCTGTAGGATAAAAACAGAAAAACATCAGTAACCTGCACATTTTATGCAAACATTCTGGCTCCCCAGAAGCTCAAAAGTAAAACGAATGAGCCAGAAAGTATGTTAGAAGGTCCATAGGAATTAATTGATTCCCAGGATAATCCCAAGGCTCTTGATCCTTATTTAAAACAGTCTCCTATATCCCTCCATCTCTATTCCACTCATGTGCCTATCTAAGTATCCCTTAAATAACTCCAGCGTGCCTGCCTCCACTACCTGACTTGGCAGGAATGGGGAGGACATGCAGACTCCGCACAGACAGTGACCCAAGCTGGGAGTCGAACCTGGGTCCCTGGCGCTGTGAGGCAGCGGTGCTAACCACTGTGCCATGGATTTTCCTTTAACACTCACATACTTGGAAGGAGTGAAACCAAACAGGGAAAAATGATCAGGGTCCCGTTGTAAAGACGCCGCCACACACAGTGACTGCCCCAGACCCAGAAACTCCTGCAAGCCTTTATCTTTGCAAAAGGTCTCTTTAAGACCCATGTTCAATTCTGAACAGGATTTGGCTCAGAAAATCCAGACAGGCATTCCTGCAGCAGCACACAGCTCGCTGCTCTGTCAGTGTGAGGGACGGTGCAGGGGAAGTGGGGAGTGCGGAGTTCGGCTGAGGACGCTGATTCCAAGCAAGTGTCTGAGTCGCAAATCAGACGTGGAGAGGGGTCAGAGGGACCCCTGCCAAGGACACGTTCAGAGACGGCCCTGCTCAACAGCAAACTTCATTCATAACTTTGCAGCGGAAGGTGCTCCGTGGGTGGGCACAAGTTTGTGTGCTGTGTTGATATTATTCAAGGTTGTAGCGAATACCCCAAAGCGCGTTATTAAACAGTCTAACCACAAACACCAGTCTGACCATTCCTATAACTGGCTGTGTATTTACCAGTCTGAACGCTGGTCAGGGAAGAGAGAGATAATGGCAGGTTGAAGCATTTAATAAATCTTACCAATGCAAGTCTTTCTTATTTCTTCTCTTACTTTTAAATCTCTTACTGTTAGATTGTAACAACGTGCAGCTGGAAAGAACTCTGGATCTTGCTGAGGTTTGAAAAGGTGCTATAGAAATGCAGATTTATTTTCTTACCGCTGCTATATTGATCTGTTGAAATTATTTAATTCATTCTCCACTGAGTGTTGATTGTTATCAGTTAGAAGTAACAAGGTCAGCATTAAGCAAGATTCCCCCCACCACCTGGAATTTAAAACCTTGCTGATGACCATGAAACCATTGCCGATTGTTGGAAAAACCCGTCTGGCTTCACTAATGTCCTTTTAGGGAAGGAAATCTGCTGTCCTTACCTGACCTGGCCTACGTGTGACTCCAGACCCACAGCAATGTGGTTGACTCTCGACCACGCTCTGAAATGGCCCAGAAACCCACTCAGTTGTACCAGGAAGACAGCTCACCATCGGCTTCTCAAGGATGGCTACGGATGGGCAATGAATTCTCGCAAACAGCGATGCCCGTATCCCACGAATGAATGAAAAAAATAACCCACCTAGTCTGTCCTGGTGAAAAATCCAACCAGCCCAAGCAGCCTGAGTCATAAGAACATAAGAAATAGGAGCAGGAGTCGGCCATCCAGCCCCTCGAGCCTGTCCCACCATTCAATGAGATCATGGCTGATCTGAAGTGGATCAGTTCCACTTTCCTGCTTTCTCTCCATAACCCTTAATTCCCTTGTCTATCAGAAATCTATATACCCGTGACTAAAATATATTCAGCGAGGTAGCCTCCACCACTTCAATGGGCACAGAATTCCAAACATTCACCACCTTTTGAGTGAAGAAGTTCCTCCTCAACTCTGACCTAAACCACCTCCCCCTTATTTTGAGGCTGTGCCCTCTCGTCCTGCTATCCTTTCTAAGCGGGAAGAATCTCTCTACCTCTACCCTATCCATCCCCTTCATTATCTTACATGTCTCTATAAGCGGGTCACGCCCGCTGTGGCAAAGTCACCACCCACCCTGCACCTACCCTTGCCACGCTCACCCTCAGTCCCATCCTCCCTCCCGAAAGTTTGTCATGGTCGCCCAAAGCAAATCAATGCAAAAAAGAAACCTGATTTGTAGAATATTGTGGTGATTTGCGGCGATTGGCCCTTGAAGGGCAACACAGCAGAGTCAGGGTCTTCTGGTAGACCAACTGGGATTCGGAGCGGGAAATCGCCCCGGGGGCTGGAGCAGAAAATATGCAGTGACCAGGGCTGTCGTGTGGGCTGCTGGCCTCTGTACTGTTTTTGTTATTGAGCAAATACCTTGCTTGTTTTTAAGGAAGCTTGTGAAAATGCATCAATACAAATAGAAAGAGACAGATCTCCCTGGAATAGACTCAGAAACCTGAGGGGAGAAGAATCACTTCAGATTGGCACATGACTGATAACGGTGGGGTGAAAACTGTAGATTGATGTCACGGTTGAGAATGAAGAGATACACATCTGTATCTTTGTCAGCTGGACTACTTTCTCCTCGCTGGCACATTCTCCTCGTGTCTGCGTGGGTTTTTTTCCCAGATGCTCCGGTTTCAACAGAGAACAACACAGCACAGGAAACAGGCCCTTCGGCCCAACAAGCCCACGCTGCCATTTTAAGCTTCAGTGGGTTCCTCATCTACCTTCTTCTTCCTATGCATTTTATCTACGCCAGATTTGGGGAGATCTAGTTTAGGGACAATTTGTTAACACCAATCAGCCTAAAAGGACGTTTTTAGGGATGTGGGAGGAAACAGGAGCACCCGGGGAAAACCCACGCAGGCACAGGGAGAATGTGCAAACTCCACACAGACACCGACCCAAGTCGGTGCACAGCAAACAGTGATATTCACTGAGCTGTCGTGTTGCCCGTCAGTTGGTCCAGTCTAAACGTACACTAACGGACGTGAAGCACTCTCGAAAAATCCAAGAGCAGCCCTCGCACGACCCATCCCGTGTATGCCCCTTGTTGGACAACAAGGCGGACCGAAGTACCTGCGAAATAGGTTCCCAAGAAGGGGGGTAAAACCCGACTGCCCTGCCAACTGGTGAGCAGATCTACCAGGGGAGCTGAGGTGTGTGCATCACTCGGCGGGGGGAGGGAGAGAAGATTATATCTGGCACTTCCTTGGGCAGTGCCAGGGGAGAGTGTCAGGGGGCAGAAACTAGGGATACAAGGGAGATCCAGGTGGAATACCTTCACACTGGAGCTGCCTTTAAAAACGGCATCCCAATCCATGAAGGATTGCGTTGCGTCTGGAGATGCTGCCGTGATATGCTGTGGGATTTGCTTTTTGCCATTTTCTCTACGACAGAGAAAACTGCTGACGGCAGCTTCAAGATTGCTTTACCTGCCCACTCAGTGAGACATCTGACAACACCAATTTTAAATCCAACCGATTTATTTGATAGTAAACTCGCTAGCTTTCTGCCTTTGTGTCTTCGTCAGGCAAATGCAGTGTTCTGGTCTGCAATAGCACACATATCAGCACAGAGAGTTTACAGATTGCTGATTAGAATGCAAATCCTTACACCTAACCTGCTATTCAAGTCTTAAAGTGGCTAACAATGTGGGTGGAAGGAGCTCTGAGCACAGGTTAGAGACAGTCTTAACAGGGATCTTGGCTTCATGTCACACTACCTGTAACCCCCATGACTTGCCTGGGTTAGCAAAAAGCCACACTTACTGTGCTGTCTGGAGACAATATACATCTCTTTAACCTGTGCTCAGTGCTCCTTCCACTCACATTGTTAGCCACTTTAAGACTTGAATAGCAGGTTAGGTGTAAAGATTTGCATTCTAATCAGTAATCTGTAAACTGTCTGTGCTGATATGTGTGCTATTGGAGACTAGAACACCTCATTCACCTGATGAAGGCACAAAGGCTGAAAGCTACTGAGTTTACTATCAAATAAATCGGTTGGATTTAAAATTGGTGTTGTCAGACCTCTTACTGAGTTTACCCCAGTCCAACGCCGGCATCTCTACATCATTACCTGCCCTCTGTCGGCCTTTCCCGATTTCTGGAAAAGTTGCAGCTCCTCTCAAAGTTCCCTTTAAGAATCCTGTTCCGTTCCGAACAGGACCTGGCGCAGGACTCAGACAGACATTCCTGAGGCAGCGCACCGACAACACAGCTCACTGTTCTGGCACCAAGAGGCATCTCACAGTTGAGTGCGGGAGGAATGGAAAATGTAGATTTCCCTAACGGGTAGCTGAATGTTCGTGATTCACAGGAAGCGTCTGTGAGATCTCAGCAGGATTTGATTCACAAGGCTCCAAGTCCTTCCCACAGGCATTCCCGCTCACCAGCAAGCTCCATTCACAAAATAATACAATGGTCACCTCCAGAACTTCAATGGCGTTACCATCACTATATCCCCCTGCCATGAATATCCACGATCACCAGTGACCAGAACCTCACCTGGACAACCCTGCCAACAAGAGCAGGTCAGAGGTTGGGAATTTCATGGCAAGTGGGATATCACGGTGGTTAGTGCTGCTGCCTCACAGTGCCTGGGGATCCGGGTTTAATTCCGGTCTCAGGCTGTGTGGAGTCTGCACATTTTCCTTGTGTCCGCGTATGTTTCCTTCTCCAGTGCTCCGGTTTCCCAAGCGGGGAATCGAACCCAGGAGCTGTGAAGCAGCGGTGCTAATCACTGTGCTACTGTGCTGCCCCGGGGAGGGGAGCAGCAGTCTGGGGCACAAGGATAGTCTTGAGAGAGTTGAGTCTGGATAATGTGTTGAGTGGGACAGGGAATGAGGTGTGTGTAGAGGAGGAAATAAGTTGTGTTATTAATGATAGGATGGGGGGCTTAAAGACTAGTCATGATCTGAGAATACACCATAATTTGATTCATGGCATTCTCAAAGAACAAAGAACACCACAGCACGGGAAACAGGCCCTTCGGCCCAACAAGCCCATGCCACCCATTTTAACCTTCAGTGAGTGCTTCATCTACCTTCTTCTACCTATGACTTTTTTCTACGTCAGATTTGGGGAGATCTAATTTAGGGGCAATTTTTTGACACCAATCAGCCTAAAAGCACATTTTTGGGGTGTGGGAGGAAACCGGAGCACCCGGGGAAAACCCACGCAAGCACAGGGAGAATGTGCAAACTCCCACAGGCACCGACCCAAGTCAGAGATCCGACCCAGGTCCCTGTATCTGCACAGCAAACAGTGATAGTCACTGAGCTGTCGTGTTGCCCATCAGTTGGTCCAGTTTAAGCGTACACTAACGGACGTGAACCTCTAGGCAACTCTCGGAGCAACTTCCAAGAACAGCCCTCGCACGACCCACCGCGTGTATGCCCCTTGTTGGACAATAAGGCGGACTGAAGCATCTGTGGATGTAAGAAAAAGACGTCAATAAGCACACAACAGCTTATACAGATATTCATGGAAAATCCCCAGAAACTCAAATGTAAGATGAGCCATAAAATATGTTGGACGGCCCATAGGAATCTATTGATTCCCAGGAATGCCCTGAGGCTCTTGACCCTTATCCAGAACAGTCTCTAGTTGGAAGATTGTTGGTGTGAATTTCCCATTCCACTGGCCACGGGAATCGGAGTGGGAAAGAGACGGACCATGGAAAAGCCCATTGATCTTGGGAGGGATTTTCCAGTTTCAGGAAGAGCGTGGCAGGAAATCCCACCCAGTGTGTTCACTCAAGAGGCTTGAACACATAAAAGATTCCGTAAAGGAATTGGGAGGAGCTCTCATTACAGCGAAGGGATAGGAGGCCTCCGCACCGATCTCCTCGGCACGCCCCACACCGCAATCTTCCCACACTCAGTGCAGTACAAGAGTCTCCCCATGATTCAGGCTGTTATGGGGGCTCCAGATGTCTGACCCACCCAAAGTGGGCATGGTTGCCCCTCCATTAATAAGGGGGAGGGTTGTGTTTAAGCAGGAATGATGCACCCACACCAGGAAAATGGCAAAATAATTCCATGATTTAACCCCGCAACATGGACCATCCACACTGGGACATCGGGGCCCTCCCAGTAAACTTCCCCATATCTGACCCCTGACATTCCCTCATCATGGCCCCTTCCCTATCCATCCAGCATGACCACCCCTCCCCCCACCTCTAGCCTAGACCCCCATTGGGTTCATGTCACACTATCTGTAACCCCCATGACTTGCCTGGGTTACAAAGTCTCACTTACGTCGGTTCCAGCAATATTGCCCATCCTTAACCTGCCCTTGGATTGAGTGGATTTGACCATTTCAGAGGGTAGTTGAGAGTTGACCGCGTTGTGCCAACAATGATGTGGAACTGGAGTTACATGTAGGTCAGATTGGGTGAGGACGGCAGATTTCCTTCCCTAAAATCATGCCTAACGCATTTGAATGAATTTTTTGAGACGTAACCAAGTGTGTGGATGAGGGTAGTGTGGTTGATGTAGTTTCCATGGATTTCACCAAAGCCTTTGACAAAGTCCCACATGGGAGACTTATTAAGAACATAAAAAATAGGAGCAGGAGTCGGCCATCCAGCCCCTCGAGCCTGCCCCGCCATTCAATAAGATCATGGCTGATCTGATAGTGGATCAGTTCCACTTTCCCGCTTTCTCCCCATAACCCTTAATTCCCTTGTCTATCAGAAATCTATCTACCCGTGACTTAAATATATTCAGCGAAGTAGCCTCCACCACTTCAATGGGCAGAGAATTCCAGAGACTCACCACCCTCTGAGTGAAGAAGTTTCTCCTCAAATCTGATCTAAAGGAGTATAGACCCAGTCTATTCAATCTCTCCTCATACGCTAACCCCCTCATCTCTGGTATCAGCCTGGTGAACCTTCTCTGTGCTCCCTCCAAGGCCAATATATCCTTTCACAAATAAAGGGACCAAAACTGCACATAGTACTCCAACTGCGGCCTCACCAGTGCCCTGTACAGTTGCAGGCTGCCCGCAGGCTGTTGGGTGGCCCCTGGCATAATAATTGCCCCTTTCCTATTCCTCAACTTCACCCATAGTGACTCAATTCCAAACTCCTCTGTATTGTCCTCCCTCTGCACCACCGTGATGCTCTCCCTAACTAACAACGCCACTCCCCATCTCTTCTGGACCCTCCTCTGTCACGCCTGAAACACTTATACCCAGGAATATTCAGCTGCCAATGCTCTCCTTCCTTTAACCACGTCTCCGTTACTGCAACCACATCCAAGTTGCTTGCGAACATTAAATGATTCTGAGAGACTTTCTTCCGAGGGCTGGAATGGTTGCTACGAGAGGACACAGGAGCTGGGGAGTAGGTACAGAGGAGATGTCAGGGGTAAGTTTTTGATTCAGAGGGTGGTGGGTGAGTGGAATCGGCTGCCGTCGGTAGTGGTAGAGGCAAATTCGATAGGGTCCTTTAAGAGACTTCAGGATAAGTACATGGAACTTAATAGAATTGAGGTTTATAGAGAAGTCGGGATATGATTGGCATAACTTGTGGGCCGAAGGGTCTGTTTGTGCTGTAATTTTTCTACGTTCTTTTCTATGTTCTGTTGTGTCTCTTCCAGCTTCTGTCTGGGGAGTAAAATAAAAAATAAAATGGTCCCTTAATGGAAGGGAATATCAGTAACCTTGTACCCTCTGGCAATATTCTGGTACCTGAATCTGGGCCCATCCCCAGACAGCTACAGCAAGGATGCCAGTTCATCCACATTAGATTAGAAGTGGAATGCTCCTCTGTTGGCGAGAGTGATCTGAAACATACCTTCGGAAATCTTGTCTCCAGCTCCCTGGCAGACAGTATTAAATAGTTAGGAAAGCAGAAATACCTCTGAACAACAATGAAAAACTATTGTCTAGCGAACGTTGCTAATCCAAGCCCATTCTTCAGTAAGACAGCTGGGTTGTAAATATGGCCCTGTGTTAACAGACCTTCACTAATCCCATCCTCGCTGTACAATACTGCTCCCGTTACGATTGCTCACGGATTGCGTTTCATAAACCTTTTAAAACGTGCTGTGTCAATGAGGCCAGTCCCCCGATCGCTCCTCCCTGCTTCCCCCAGCACTGATCCTCATGTGCAGCCCCAATTACACCCCCCCCACCCCCATGGTCAACCCTAGTTGCCCCCCTATGCGTAGACCCAATCATCCCCTCATGTGCAACCCCAATCATCCCCCACCCCCTTCGCCAGCCCTAATTGCCCCCCTATGTGTAGTCCCGATCACCCCCTCATGTGCAAACCCAATTCAGCCCCCCCCCTTCGCCAGCCCTAATTGCCCCCCTATGCGTAGTCCCGACCATCCCCTTCATGTTCAGCCCCAATCACCCCCCCACCCCCCTTGGCCAGCCCCAGTTGCCCCCCTATGCCGTGTCCCAATCACCCCCTCATGTGCAACTCCAATCACCCCCCCCCACCCCCTTGGCCAGCCTAATTGCCCCCTTATGCTTGATCCCGATCATCCCCTTCATGTGCAGCTCTGATTACCCCCTCTCCTGTCGCCTGCTCCCTTCCAGCCCCACCGATTCCTAAAACAGAGTGCACAGCAGGCTTTCCCCCATCACCAATCAGCATCCCCCCAAGTAGGCCCTGCCCACTCAGTAGGCCCCACCTTCTTGCACTGCCCAGTGGACAGTGTCAGGGTGTCCGGTGGTCATTGCCAAGGTGTGAAGTTACACTGTTGGGGTTACATTGCACAAGGGGCATTGCCCCCTGCCTCTGACCTCCATTGGAGGGGGGGGCCTCAATGAAATCTGTCCGCACCAATGAATGATCACACTAAACCCTCACTGGTGGGAACCTCTCCCAATGGGGGTGGAGGCACTGATTTATATATTTTCAAATCAGAATGGTAAAGGCTTGGAGGGGAACTTCCAGGCCATGGGGTTCCCTATTTTGGCCTCAGCTCCACTTTCAAAGAACAAAGAACAAAACAGCACGGGGACAGGCCCTTCGACCCAACGAGCCCGCAATGCCATTTTAAACGTTTCTGCTTCCACCAGTGGCCTTGTCTATGTTTACGGAAATCTGCATTGGAGCCAATTGGAGAGACAACTTAGGGACAATTTGTTTCGCCAATCAGTCTAGAGCACAGGTGCGGGAGGAAACTGGAGCACCCGGAGAAACCCATGCGAGCATGGGGAGAATGCGCAAACTCCTGCCCATTCCCAATAACTCTTGGCTCTCTTGTTCAGATTCTGGCTTGAATATACCCGGACTCCACCACTCTCTTGATGTAAACTTGTACTTCCGAAATAATCGGCTTTGGTGACACTGTCTGGAATTCCCCAGTCTTCCGCACCCTGCCACCAAGCGAGGACAGAGAATTTAGTCACTTGGCAAAATCTCCGTTCCCTGCAGCGGAATGGGGGGAATTCCGCTGGTGTAATCTCGGCCATCTTGGCGCCTGCCTTAGGCTTGTGGAGGCAAATCTCAAAACTCCAGCTGCACATAGCCCTCAGGCAGCACGGTGGCACAGTGGTTAGCACTGCTGCCTCACAGAGTCAGGGATCCAGGTTCAATTCCAGCCTTGGGTCACTGTCTGTGTGGAATCCGCATGTCCTCCCCGTGTCTGCGTGGGTTCTTCCCACAGTCCAAAGATGTGTGGATTTTGGATTGGCTGTGCTAATTGCCCCTTAACATCAGGAAGGCCTAACTAGGATAAATGCATGGGTTTATGGTAATAGGGCCTGGGTGAGATTGTGGTTGGCACAGACTTGATGGGCCGAATGGCCTCCTTCTGCACTGTAGGTTCTATAATATAAAGGCAGGAAGGTTTTGTGCAGCTGTACAGAGCACTGGTGAGGCCGCAACTGGAGTACTGTGCAATTTTGGTCCCTTTATTTGCGAAAGGATATAGTGGCCTTGGAGGGAGTACAGAGAAGGTTCACCAGGCTGATATTAGAGATGAGGGGGTTAGCTGATGAGGAGAGATTGAGTAGATTGGGTCTGTACTCGTTAGAGTTTAGAAGGCTGAGGGGGGGATCTTATAGAAACTTACAAGATAATGAGGGGCTAGATAGGGTAGAGGTAGAGAGATTCTTCCCACTTAGAAAGGAAAACAGAACTAGAGAGCACAGCTTAAAAATAACGGAGGGAGGCAGATTCGAACAGAGCTGAGGAGGAACTTCTTCTCTCAGATGGTAGTGAATCTCTGGAATCTTCTGCCCATTGAAGTAGTGGAGGCTACCTGGTTAAATATGTTTAAATCAAAGGTAGATAGATTTCTGATTGATAGGGAATTAAGGGTTATGGGGAGAAAGCAGGAATGTGGAACTGATCCACTTTCAGATCAGCCATGATCTTATTGAATGGCGGGGCAGGCTCGAGGGGCTGGATGGCCGACTCCTGCTCCTATTTCTTATGTTCTTATAATCCTCTGATACGATACGGTGCCTCCTCCCACTCTCACACTGGGGAATAACATCAGCTCCCAATTACACAGTTCACTGACGAGTTTCTCAATGTTCAGCATGAAGATATATTACAATAACATCAGTATTCTGACTGAAATGCCCAAGTTAGGGCAAGCTTTAATGCTGAGGCTAAGTTTAGCACACCTCAGTGACTCAGTGTGTTTGGCCAATCTTAAACTTTGTCTGGATGCCTTGCATCTATATCCTGGAGGCAGACGGATGATTTCTTGTTTGCCCAAAGCTTATAGGTCATACTTTTCATTTCCCAGAGATTAAGACCTCCAAAGTATGTTTGGAACTCGCAGATATAAACACTTTGAAGGTTCCTGAAGAGAAATGATGGCAACAAAGATGAAGCAGTCAAGTAGCAGTTTGAGTCAAAGAGACAAAAATTTCTGTCCCCCAATTTGTTCAGCAAATATGAGTTTATGATCTCAAGCAAGCGAGCGCAAATTCTGGTTGTGTTTCCATGGTTGACGCAGATTTATGGCAAACACTGGTTGTCATGGCGACAAAAAAGCGCCATTGCCCAATCTCAGCCAGTAGGCCTCAATTTAAGGCCTAGTAACAGAAAGTATTTAGGGCCCTAATCTGTCCAGGAATTCCAGCGTTAATGATTACAATGGGTTGCCAAGCGAAGCTGGAGGTTTTCACGTTAATATAAGAAGTTCTTGAGAGACACAAAGAGAAGGGAATGCAAAAAAAAGGCTGACATTTGCAACCATCCATTTTACTCTATCTGTCTGTTTGAGGCAAGCGTTATTTATTGAGTGAAACATTTGCTTTTGAAGGATGGAAAAAAAAGCCCAGTTTTATTGTATCGGAAAGCTAAAGCAAATTATTAATAATGGAAATAACATTGTCTTGTAATGACAGAGCATGAGGAACCCCATTAAGCATCCTCTTAACCCCATAAAATCAACATCACAATATTCTTTAAATTCATCAAATGACATTGATTGCTGCCTTCCTCTGTATTTTATGGATTATTATTCCAATTCTGCCAAGTTTAACAGTTTCCTCTCTGCACGTTCGTACCCAATTATTATTGTGAAAAATCCCCAAATGTTACATTGGAAAGGGTGCAGAGGAGGTTTACCAGGATGTTGTCTGGTATGGTGGGTAGGTCTTATGAGGAAAAGTTGAGGGACTTGAGGTTATTTTCATTAGAGAGAAGAAGGCTAAGAGGTGACCTAATTGAGACATATAAAATGATCAGAGGGTTAGATAGGGTGGACAGTGAGAGCCTTTTTCCTCGGATGGAGATGGATAACATGAGGGGACATAGCTTTAAATTAAGGGGTGGTACTTATAGGACGGATGTCAGAGGTGGGTTCTTTACTCGGAGGGTAGTAAGGGCGTGGAATGCCCTGCCTGCAGCAGTTGTGGACTCGCCAAGTTTAAGGGCGTTCAAATGGTCAATGGATAGGCATATGGATAACATTGGAACAGTTTAGGTTAGAGGATCATTAGATTGGTTCCATTGGTCGGCGCAACATTGAGGGCCTGTACTGCGCTATAATGTTCTATGTTTGCCCAAAATATGTATCCAAAACACAACTTAGGCGCGAGCTACGCAAGTCCAGATTAACAACTACAGTGCCTACACAAGTCTGCCCAATATATGCCCGAATTGGCCCTGATCAGTCATCTTCAGACACACTGCAACCAGTCTCAAAATGACTAATGGTGTCGAGGCCCTCATCGATTGAAGATGGACGAACACCAACCCAAAGAATCCCTGTGGAAATGGAAAAAGGTCACCAGGAATACTAACAGGATTTGAGTACACAT
This sequence comes from Sphyrna mokarran, assembly GCA_024679065.1. Taxonomy (NCBI): domain Eukaryota; kingdom Metazoa; phylum Chordata; class Chondrichthyes; order Carcharhiniformes; family Carcharhinidae; genus Sphyrna; species Sphyrna mokarran. The sequence goes on from JAGIQG010000025.1 coordinate 39,654,306, forward strand.
TACGGTGCATGTTCATTTATGGGTGTCAAACAAGAGGAATCTTCTGTGACACTGAATATTATTTCATCCCTAGAGTCTGGATCAACGGAGGATTGATGGAATCAGAAACTCCGGAATTCTTGACGGTACAATTGGATGCTTTTGGTGAAAGGATGTTAGGTTTCTAAAGCAGTGGTTCCCAACCAGTGTGCACGTTGGGGCGCCATCTTGGGTCCTAATTCTAGTCTTTTGGTATAATTGTCTCCTGAGGTACATTGCCCCAAATCACCCTGTGCGAACCTCATGACCACCCCTCTTAATTCCTGGCCGAGAATGGTGCATTTGTGAGCATGAAAATTTTAATCCTCTTTCAATATCCCCAAGAAGAAAGATCTTTGATCTTAGTCCTGCCAGTTTAGTTAACAAAGTTTCTCTTTTCTAATCTATCTTTATATCCACGAGCCCAGTGAAGATGCTGCTCTGACAAGCCGTGGGTCGTAAACGAACTACAGAACATGTGCATGGGTGGTTAGCACTGCTGCTTCACAGTGCCAGGGACCTGGGTTCGATTCCCAGCTTGGGTCACTGTCTGGGCAGAGTCTGCACATTCTCCTCATGTCTGCGTGGGTTTCCTCCTGGTGCTCCTATTTCTTCCCGCATTCCAAATATGTGCGGGTTATGTCGATTGGCCTTGCTAAATTGCCCTTTAGGGGGGGAACCAGCTAGGATAAATGCAACAGATAAAAAGGATAGAGGTGGGATTGTGGTTGGTGGATCAAATAGCTTCCTTCTGCACTGTAGGATTCCATGATATTTCTGGCAAGTTAATTGATATTATATTGCGGATGATATTTGTGTAGTGGTAATGTGACTGGACTAGCAATATTGGCCCAGGATAACACCATAGGGACAGGGGGTTCAAATCCCACTACAGTATCGAGTGCAATTTAAATTCAATTAATTAATAAATATAATTAATTTAACAAACCTGGAGTTGACAGTGATGGTGACCATGAAACTACAACTGATTTGTGGTAAAAACCTATCTGTTTCATTGAGGGGAGGAAATCTGCTGTACTTACCTGGTCTGGCCTACTGGCTCCACATTCTTAATGAGAGGCCTAGCGAGCCATTCTGTTGTCAAGGGAAATTAAAGACGGCCTTTCCAACAATGCTCACATCTCCTGAACAAATAAAAATTAATGCTTTGTGGAATTTTCTGGAAGGGTGGCGAGACAGACTTACACACATCCTGGCGTACCCCTTCGCAGTGCCTGGGTTCTGTCCGTGTCGAGAGGCTCAGGGCTCCTGTTATTGCGGAGATGTGGTTAATGTAAATCTTGGTATTTTGGCAGCGGTTTGGCCAGCTCAGCAAGGGTTGTCTGTTTCTCTGAGATGGGGGTGGGGGGAGGGGCAGGGGGGAAGAAGAAATCAGCAGGAAAGCTCACAGGCAATTTGCATGTTCTGTTTTAAGGCAGTGTTTGTTTTAAGGCAGTGAATTATTGTAAGACGGAGTGCTTCGGCGAACGGCAAAGCAGAAGCCCATTGCAAGGAACAGAAATGTTTGGAGAAGTGGAGAATTCCGGGTTCTGAGGGAGAGAACTCTTCAAGGCTTAGGGTGAGGGGGGTAAGGTATAATTTGGATGCTAGAGGGAGATTTTTCACACAGAGGGTGGTGGGGGTATGGAATGCGCTGCCAAGTAAAGTGGTGGAGGCAGGCACTCTGGAGTTATTTAAGAAATACTTAGATGGGCACATGAACAGAATGGGAATGGGGGGTATAGAAAACTGATTTAAAATAGGGATCATGAGCCTTGGGAGTCCCTGGGAAGTGTGTAAATAGATGATGATATTAATGTACTTGTTTTTATCCTACAGGTGCTTTGGTCCACCTTGTTGTCTAACGAGGGGCAAACACGCGATGGGTCGTGAGAGGGCTGCTCTTGGATTTTTTTTTCAAGAGTATCCTAGTGCTTCACGTCGTTAGTGTACACTTGACCTGGATCATTTGATGGGCAAAATGACAGCTCAGTGACTATGGCTGTGCTGTGCTGATACATGGATTTGGGCCTGTGTCTGTAGGAGTTTGCGCATTCTCCCCGTGCTTGCGTGGGTTTTCTCTGGGTGCTCCGGTTTCCTCCCACATCCCAAAGATGTGCTTTTAGGCTGATTGGCAAAACAAATTCTCCCTAAATTGTCTCAAATTTGGTTTTTAATCCATAGATCTACAAACATAGACAGGGATTGCGGGTAGAGGTGGGAACATCGGGGTGGCGCCGCGGGCTCATTGGGCTGAAGGGCCTGTTTCCCGTGCTGTTTTGTTCTTTGTTCTTTGTTTCAGATTCCAGGGTCTGGCCCTGACGCGAAGGAAGCAAATGGCCACCTTCTGCGCTAAAGTTTGTGTATGTCTAATTGATTTCTGATTGGGGATCATGTGTATCAGGATGGCACGGTGGCACAATGGTTAGCATTGCTACCTCACACCACCAGGGATCTGGGTTCAACTCCCAGCTTGGCTCACTGTGTGCACGTCCTCCCCATGTCTGCATGGGTTTCCCCCAGATGCTCCCCTTTCCTCCCTAAGTCCAAAGACGCACAAATTAGATGGATTTGACAAGCTAAATTGCACTTTAATGTCAGGGGGACGAGTTGGGATAAATGCATGGGGCCATGCGGATAGAACTTGGGTGGGATTGTGTTCGGGGCAAACTCGATGGGCCTCCCTCTGCACTGTAGGATTCTATAATTCAATGGGCAGATTCACAGGACTCTCAATTGGAGGTGACAACCCCTCCTGTCACTCCCACTTCCAACTGCGCTATCATAGACTCTATATGAGGAGTGCAGCTAAACCCTCAGAACTGTTCCACATTATTGAGGTCACTTCCATTCCCCAGGCTCTCAATCCAGGAACTCCCTCCCGAACAGCACTGTGGGTGTACCACAGGGACCACAGCGGTTCAAGAAGACAACTCACCATTATCATCTTAAGGGCAATTAGACACGGGCAATAGATAGAGGCTGGACTAGCCCGCAATACCCACATGAATGAATAAGAAACAAAACCACAACACTGGGGTATGTCTGGTGTATAAATGTAGGGGTACTCTCACATGTTGAATGTCATATTATTGTTAAATTCATTCCTTCTCTGAAACACTTACCGAAGTGAATGAATGAATTCTTGGTGTCCAATCTGTAGGATTTCAGATCTTTTCATTCTACTTCAAATCCTGTGCCCGCTCCAAATACCATCCCCCTCTATATTCAATATCTTTATCCATTCCCATTCGCAACCCCCACTGCCCCTTGGGGTGATGGATCAACAGTAATCCAGAGGTTCGTTGTTGGGGGTGGTGGCGGGGGACATGGGTTCAAATCCCACCATGGCAACTGGTGGAATTTAAAATCAATAAATCTGGAATATAAGTGGTGGTAACTATTGACAACTATCATTGATTGCTGTAGAAGCTTGTCTGGTTCACTATTGTCTTTCTGGGAAGGAAATCTGCCTTCCTTATCTGGTCTGGCCTACATGAGTCTCCAGAGCCACAGCAATGGTCTAACAAAACACTCAGTTGAGGGTCAATTAGGGATGGGCAATTGTAATAACTCGAGGGTTGCTCATTGTGATTTCAAGTTCACAGTATAAATATTTAAATATTTGTATCGGCTGTTGTATGTTTATTGATGTCTTTTGTTTTACATCTACAGGTGATTCGATCTGCCTTGTTGACCAACAAGAGGCATACATACGGTGGGTCGTGAGGGGGCTGCTCTTGAATGTTGCTTCAATAGTGCTTCACGTCCGTTAGTGTACGCTTAAACTGGACCAACTGACGGGCAACACGATAGCTCAGTGACTATCGCTGTTTGCTGTGCAGATACAGGGACCCAGGTCAGATCTCCGGCTTGGGTTGGGGTCTGAGGGAGTTTGCACATTCTCCCCGTGTCCACGTGGGTTTTCTCTTGGCGCTCCGGTTTCCTCCCACACCCCCAAAATGTGCTTTTAGGCTCATTGGTGTTAACAAATCGTCCCTAAATTAGATCTCCCTTAATCTGGCGCACACATAATTCCCTAAATTTGCATCCCTTTATTGTGGAGTCCAAGATGCGTAGACAAAAGTTGTAGGTAGAAGAAGGATTGGAATGAAGCACTCACTGAGTATTAAAATGGGCGGCACAGGCTTGTAGGGCCGAAGGGCCTGTTTCCTGTGCTGTGTTGTTCTTTGTTCTTTGAATACAAGCAACGATCAGACAGAAATAAAGGCACAAATACATTCTCTGTTCGCTAGCTCCAGCTGAGGTTCCGCAATGGCCCACACATGCCCTTCCTCCTGATTGGCTCAGCTTCCCGCTCTGCCTCTCCATTGAGTTCAGCCTAATTAGGTGTAACCCCCGCCAAAGGGGTCACATTACCACAGTAATACATTCTGGTCTAGCCAGCTATGCTCACACCCAATGTAAAAATAAGTCTTGGGGTCTGGGTCCACAGGTCTCTTAAATCTGCCCCGCAAGTGGAGGATGTGGTCAAGAAGGCGTATGGTGTACTGGCCTTCATTAATAGAGGGATTGAGTTTAGGAGTCGGGAGGTAATGCTGCAAATTTATAAGACCCTTGTCAGACCCCACTTGGAGTACTGTGCGCAGTTCTGGTCACCTCATATAGGAAGGATGTGGAAGCTATTGAGCAGGTGCAGAGGAGATTTACAAGGATGTTGCCTGGATTGGGGGGCATGTCTTATGAAGATAGTATGAGAGAGCTCTCCCTGGAGAGACGAAGCTTGAGAGGCGACCTGATAGAGGTTTATAAGAGGTTGAGAGGAATAGATAGGATGGATTCTCGGAGGCTATTTCCCAGGGCTGAAATGGTCGCTACAAGAGGACACAGGTTTAAGATGCTGGGGGGGCAAGTACAGAGGAGATGTTAGAGGTAAGTTTTTCACTCAGAGGGTGGTGAGTGAATGGAATCGGTTGCCGTCAGTGATGGTAGAGGAGAACTCACTGGGGTCTTTTAAGAGACTTCTGGATGAGTTCATGGGATTTAATGGGATTGGGAGTAACAGATAGTTCTATGGCCTGGTAGGTATAGATATGATTGGCACAACTTGTGGGCTGAAGGGCCTATTTGTGCTGTAGTGTTCTATGTCCTATGTTCTAAGTCAGAAAGAATCCTCCAATTGTATAGTCCCTTCTGACAGATCCTATGTATCCTTATCCCTATTCCTTTCAGCCTATGCAAAGACTTCATTTGAAGATACTTCTGCCTATGCAATTACATTTAAATGTTAGACTGCAGGGGTTCACTAACTTGACTACATTTTAAAACTCGGAAGGCATGCTGGATTAATTAAGAATTGCCTGCATTCCTAAAGGGTGCACAAGTTTTTCATTACTAGAGGACAGGACTCGAGAGGCAGAACTAGAATTTCAGAACTAGAGGGCACAGCCTCAAAATAAAGGGGCAGCAGTTTAGAACGGAGTTGAGGATGAACTTCTTCACTCAAAAGGTGGTGAGTCTCTGGAATTCTCTGCCCATTGAAGTGGTGGAGGCTACCTCGCTGAATATATTTAAGTCACGGGTAGATAGATTTCTGATAGAGAAGGGAATTAAGGGTTATGGGGAGAAAGAGGAACTGATCCACTTCAGATCAGCCATGATCTTATTGAATGGTAGGGCAGGCTCGAGGGGCTGGATGGTCTATTCCTGCTCCTATTTCTTATAACAACAAGACTTCTTTTCCAAGCCAGTTACAGCCTGTAAAGAACATCTACAATAACCACCTAAGGGTTGAGATATGTTATGGCTTTTGGTGTGTGTTTTCAGTTTGTTTCAAGCTCAGTTGAGTTTCAAGGTGCTGTTAAACTTTCAGCCCAAGGGTTGGCAGTAGAAGCTCATCTCTCCGAGTTGGCTTTGCTTTTCCTTTTCACTTCTGCAATGATTTAATTTCCTTTAATTTCAATAAAAGAAATTCATCTTAGCATTCACACCCGTGCTGTGAACGGACCTTTCCCTGTCTCTGTTTAAAGATCCCTCTCCATACCCTGGCTCCTTCCTCACTCCCACATCAATTTTTAGATTAGATCGTAGATAATAGAATCCCGACAGTGTAGAAGGAGGACATTTGGATCGAATTGCCATAAAGAAGACACATTGCCATAAGACGCTACGAGAGGACACAGGTTTAAGCTGCTGGGGTGTAGGTACAGAGGAGATGTGAGGGGTAAGTTTTTCACTCAGAGGGTGGTGAGTGAGTGGAATCGGCTGCCGTCGGAGGTGGTAGAGGCAAATTCGTTAGGGTCTTTTAAGAGATTTCTGGATGAGTACATGGGATTTAATGGGATTGAGGGTTACAGGTAGGTCTAGTAGGTCGGGATACGATCAGTGCAACTTCAGGGCCGAAGGGCCTGTTTGTGCTGTAGTGTTCTATGTTCTAAGATGGTGGATTATATTAAGAAGAACAAAGAACAAAACAGCACAGGAAACAGGCCCTTCGGCCCAACAAGCCCGTGCTGCTACCCCGATGTTCCCACCTCCACCCACAATCCCTGTCTATGTTTATAGATCCATGGATTAAAAACCAAATTTGAGACAATTTAGGGAGAATTTGTTTTGCCAATTAGCCTAAGAGCATATCTTTGGGATGTGGGAGGAAACCGGAGCGCCCAGAGAAAACCCACGCAAGCACGGGGAGAATGCGCAAACTCCCACAGACACAGGCCCAAATCCACGTATCTGCACAGCACAGAGATAGTCACTGAGCTGTCGTGTTGCCCATCAAATGGTCCAGGTCAAGCGTACACTAACGATGTGAAGCACTAGGATACTTTTGAAAAAAAATCCAAGAGCAGCCCTCTCACGACCCATCGCGTGTATGCTCCTTGTTAGACAACAAGATGGACCAAAGCACCCGTAGGATAAAAACGAGTACATCAATATGGTGGTGAGTTCCCTTCTTGAATAGCCGTGTGCTGTTGGTAAAAACTGGTGTTGTCAGAACTTCTTACTGTGTTAGTACACCCACAGTGTTGTTAGGGAGGGAGTTCCTGGATTCAGAACCTCGCAGACAGTGCAAGTTCCACTCAAGCCGGGAATCGAACCCAGGTCCCTGTGAGGCAGCAGTGCTAACCACCCCTTACTCACCTTAACAGAAAATATATGCCGCGAAAAGCTTCACGTCCAACAAGTAATTGTTTTTTCGGCAAACTGAACTCCCTTGGCTTCAGTGTTGAAAGCTGTGCCTAAAGATGCTGTGTTTGGAAACGAGGGGATGTTAGGTGGACTGGGTTACTGTCACAGTCTGACAATCCATTCATTACCCTCACTGTACACACTCTCGGGGCTGTGATATTTGCTCCAGCTCCGTAAGCAACACGTGGAGACAAAATTTAAGATGTCAGTTTATCCACTCGCCTTGTGTAAACGTCCTGACAGCAGCTGGTGAAGTTCCAGCAATAACACAGAGGGCGATCGGTGGAGTTTTTTGTGAGAACAGACAGAAGCCTGTGTGTTTCAGATCTTCCCTTGGGCAGAGAGAGGCGCTGTTGCCTTGCGTTGGCCTCCAGTGCTATCCAGCACCCCACCTACAACCCCATCCAGAGAATCACTGCAACAGGAGGAGGCCATTCGGCCCCTTCAGCCTGTTCTACTGCTATTCAAAATGATTTTTAGCCTCATTCCATTCACCAGCACGTCCTTTGTTTTCTTCATATAAATTTATTGATTATTGTCACAAGTGGGCTTACATTAACACAGCAATGGAAGTAAACAGGTTTTGTGCTGTGCTTTGCCAGGACAGAATGCATAATTGGCTCATAACGAATTCTTACTTATTATCTCACTGTATCTTGGTGCTTTTATGAATTTTATGAGATACTAAAAGATTGCAATAAATTTGTGTTGCGTAGTGCTGCACGGTAGCACAGTGGTTAGCACTGCTGCTTCACAGCTCCAGGGACCTGGATTCGATTCCCGGCTCGGGTCACCGTCTGTGTGGAGTTTGCACATTCTCCTCATGTCTGCGTGGGTTTCCTGCGGATGCTCTGGGTTCCTCCCACAGTCCAAAGATGTACAGGTTAGGTTGATTGGCCGTGCTAAAATTGCCCCTTAGTGTCCTGGGAAGCGTAGGTTAGAAGGATTCATGGGTACAATATGTAGGGATACGGGATTACGGCCTGGGTGGGATTGTGTTTGGTGCAGACTCGATGGGCCAAAGGGCCTCTTTCTGCATTGTAGGGTTTCTATGATTCTATGAAGGAGAAGGTTGATCGCTCTCTGAGAACTAACGCCCAAGCAAAGAGGGATACATCACCTCACAATCTGTTAGAGAGTGCATGAGAAATCATATGACCTGCTCTTCCACTACCTGAGACTCTACAAAATCAACAGATAACACTTTATTTAACTTACTAACAGTGAACAGGTTAACCTATTAACAAACCAAATACAACACTAATCCTAATGGAATGCTGTTTAGGTCAACACAATTCCCACTTATTAACAAAAAGAAATAGAATTTTTAGTCACCCTCAAAACACAACCAGGTTCTATCTTCCGGAATCTTCTCTCTCCTTTGCTGATTCCTTCGGCCTGGAACATCTGGCTTCTTTTTTGGTAACTTTTATCCAGATGAAGCTTTGAGCTAAAAGCTGTGGCACAGAGCAGTCATTGGCTGTAATATCCCCTGAAGACATACCAACATCCCTCCAATAGGATTGGTTCTCAGGTTAACAAAACAACAAATTCAAATCTTATAGGCTGCTGTTAGTCAAATATCTATTTTAAATTAGGACGTAGAACATAGAACATTATAGCACAGTACAGGCCCTTCGGCCCTCGATGTTGCGCCGACCAGTGGAACCAATTTTATGATCCTCTATCCTAAATTACTCCAATGTTATCCATATGACTATCTACTGCCCATTTAAATGCCCTTACAGTTGGCGAGTCCACAACTGCTGCAGGCAGGGCATTCCACGCCCTTACTACTCTCTGAGTAAAGAACCTACCTCTAACATCCGTCCTATAACTACCACCCCTTAATTTAAAGCTATGTCCCCTCGTGTTAGCCATCTCCATCCGAGGAAAAAGGCTCTCACTATCCACCCTATCTAACCCACTGATTATCTTGTATGCCTCAATTAAGTCACCTCTTAGCCTTCTTCTCTCTCATGAAAATAACCTCAAGTCCCTTAGCCTTTCCTCATAAGACCTACCCACCATACCAGGCAACTTTGATTGGTTAATTGATTGGTTAAAATTCAGAAACAGCCTGTTGACTTGGCAACTCTACGGCCTGGCCTCTCAATAAGACGGGGCCTGATTTCACCATCGAGGTGTGCCCACTTTCAGGGGCAAGAACTTGGTAAAGTCGGGCACGAGGTGAGTAGTGTGATCTGTGACTGCCTCCGCGCTGGCTCCCCCTTTTACCAAGACCTGAAAATAGAGGCGACAGCTATTTAAATGTATTTGCGTGTATTTAAATTCACTTAATGGTACTATACAGCCAACCTCACCTGCACTTCCCCCTTCACCACCGTGTTCACCCACCCAGGATCAGCGCAAAACAGACATGCTCCACGTAAGTCTGATATAGTCGCTCCAGTTAGTGAGGGTTAGTGAGGAAATAAGCATAGAACGTAGAACATAGAACATAGAACATTACAGCACAGAACAGGCCCTTCAGCCTTCGATGTTGTGCCGACCAAAATAAAAAGCAATGCCCCTCCAAACTAAACCATTTCCTTCTCTTCCATATACTTATCAACTAACCTCTTAAACGCCACCAAACTTGGCGCATCGACAACTCTCGATTTGACATCGTTCGGGGGGGTGGGGGAGCGGAAGTGGTCCAACGATTCTTGAGATTGGCGGGTGGGAGAGGTGAGTCCACTGCCACTCGGCCTGAGATCAGTCAGGGGGAAGGGGGGGTACCGCGGTCACTCTGTCTGTGATTAGTGAGGGGGGAAGGGGGGGGGTCCCTGTCACGCTGTCTGTGATTAGTGAGGGGGGAAGGGGGGGTCCGCTGTCACTCTGTCTGTGATCAGTGAGGGGGGAAGGGGGGGGGTCCGCTGTCACTCTGTCTGTGATCGGTGAGGGGGAAGGGGGGTCCGCTGTCACTCTGTCTGTGATCGTGAGGGGAAGGGGGGTCCCGCTGTCACTCTGTCTGTGATCAGTGAGGGGGAAGGGGGGGTCCGCTGTCACTTTGTCTGTGATCAGTGAGGGGGGGAAGGGGGGGGGGTCCGCTGTCACTCTGTCTGCGATCAGTGAGGGGGAGGGGGGGTCCGCTGTCACTTTGTCTGTGATCAGTGAGGGGGGAAGGGGGGGTCCGCTGTCCTCTGTCTGTGATCAGTGGGGGGGAAGGGGGGGGGTCTGTTGTCACTCTGTCTGAGATCAGTGAGGGGGAAGGGGGGGTCGCTGTCACTCTGTCTGCCGCTGTCACTCTGTATGTCAGTGAGGGGAAGGGTCCTCTGTCACTCTGTCTGTCAGTGAGGGGGTAAAGGGGGGGTCTGCTGTCACTCTGTCTGTGATCAGTGAGGGGGGAAGGGGGGGGTCCGCAGTCACTGTGTCCTGTGATCAGTGAGGGGGGAAGGGGGGGGTCCGCTGTCACTCTGTCTGTGATCAGTGAAGGGGGGGTCCGCTGTCACTCTGTCTGTGATCAGTGAGGGGGGAAGGGGGGGGGTCCGTTGTCACTCTGTCTGAGATCAGTGAGGGGGGAGGGGAGGGTTTGCTGTCACTCTGTCTGTGATCAGTGAGGGGGAAGGGGGGGGTTCCGCTGTCACCTGTCTGTGATCATGAGGGGAAGGGGGGGGTTCCGCTGTCACTGTGTCTGTGATCAGTGAGGGGGGAAGGGGGGGTCCGCTGTCACTCTGTCTGTGATCAGTGAGGGGGGAAGGGGGGTTCCACTGTCACTCTGTCTGTGACCAGTGGGGGGGAAGGGGGGGTCCTGTCACTCTGTCTGTGATCAGTGAGGGGGGAAGGGGGGGGGGGCTTCCACTGTCACTCTGTCTGTGATCAGTGAGGGGGGAAGGGGGGGGTCCGCTGTCACTCTGTCTGTGATCAGTGAGGGGGGAAGGGGGGGGTCTGCTTCACTCTGTCTGTGATCAGTGAGGGGGGAAGGGGGGGTCCGCTGTCACTCTGTCTGTGATCAGTGAGGGGGGAAGGGGGGGGTCCGCTGTCACTCTGTCGTGTGTCATCAGTGAGGGGGGAAGGGGGGGGCGTCCACTGTCACTCTGTCTGTGATCAGTGACGGGGAAGAAAGTGGGGAGGGCCTGTGACGGGTCTGGGTAGAAGGGGTGTGGGGGAATGAGATATTATCCAGCCCGGGAGGGATATGGCGGGGGGCAGCATTCTATCAAATATTTTCTGCGCATGCGCAGTACGAGGCACCGATCGGAGCTGCATCATTTTGGGTGCATTAAACACCACCCAGAGGCTTGTGACTCAGAATTTGATATCTCTTCAGGCAGTGTGTGTATGGGGGCACCTCAGAATAGATCTAAAAGTCAGATCAGAAACACTCCCAGCTTCAAATCCGCCCAGCATCAAAATGGTAAAATAGTTTCCCAGTGTTTCCCTTATTACGAGCCTTTAAAATGTAAAGAATGTCTTCTATTAATCGAATCCTGTCCTGTCTCCTGAGTAAATCACAAATGGATCATTCTCCCTGAAGATATTTTAAAATGACCTGCATTTTTGTTGAAGATTTTGTATTGTTTCTTTAAATATTTCTCACTGTTTAGTCTATTTATCCAATCGACTTGAGCCATCTCTCCCTCTGACCCATGTGGTTGGCTTTGTTTAGTTTTAGATTCTTCTTTTTTGGTCTTGGGCTTGAAAACTGGTCCCAGCCCCGGTTTTACATTTTAAAGGCTCATAACAAGCCTGAGGATTGGAACAGTTTTGGAAGGCAGCAAACATAGAAACATAGAAGATAGAAGCAGGAGGAGACCATTCAGCTCTTCGAGCCTGCTCCGTCATTCATTATGATCTCGGCTGATCGCCCGACTCAATAGCCCGAGCCTGCTTTTCCCCCCGTAACCTTTGACCCCGTTTGCCACCTATATCCAGCCGCCTCTTAGATATCATGAATATTAAACGATGATTAAAAAGTTGATACGAAGGGGAGAAAAGAATATGTGGGTAAGGGATAGGAGAACAGATTATAAGAAGTTTCACAATTATATAAGAAGGAGAGTAGCTAAAGTAAACATTGACCCCTTGGGGGCAAAGGTAAGGAAAAAATGGTCACAGAAGAATGAGGAAATCACAGGAATGTTGAACCCTGATTTCACGGCAGAGGATTAGAGACATAAAGGATCGCCAAAGGCCAATAAGAGTTAAAGATTAATATCAACAGAGAAAAAGTACGAGAGAAACTTAATGGACAATAAGTCATCAGGAAAATGGTAAACTCTATTATTAATGAAATCGTAATAATGCATTTATAAGAAATAAGAAATAGGAGCAGGAGTCGGCCATCCAGCCCCTCGAGCCTGCCCCGCCATTCAATAAGATCATGGCTGATCTGATAGTGGATCAGTTCCACTTTCCCGCTTTCTCCCCATGACTCTTAAGTAGTAAATTTGACCATTTAGCAAATCCTAGTTGATCAGACAGAGTGAACATAGTTTTATGAAAGAGAAATGACCTTTGAAAAACGTTATCAGCATTTTTTGAGGTAAGATTTGATATGATATGCTTGCTTGTACAGTGTATATAACCATTTGTACCTCCTCAGATAGTGAAGCAGTTCATAAGCGGGTTTTCCTCCCACACCCCAAAGACGCGCTCTTAGGCTGATTGGTGAAACAAATTGTCCCTAAATTATCTCCCCTCAATCTGGTTTCCAATGTGGATTTCCATAAACACTGACAAGGGTCGTGGGTGGGAGAGGGAATCACGCTGTTAAAATGGCGGGCTCTTTGGGCCTGTTTCCCGTGCTGTGTTGTTATATCTGTACGCAGCAAGACCAGTACAACTTTCAGGCATGGGTTAATAAGCATTATTCACCAAGCAACGACCACCTCTAACAAGAGAGTATTGTGGAAATTAAGCTGTAATTCCAGCTGTGGCCCAATATTTAATTCACTTTGTCCTTCAAGATTAAGGATGTTCACTTCAAATTAAACAGCATGGGGTTGCTGAAACTATCATTAAAAGGTACTGATGGTGGAAATTAAGTTACAATGGTGGGAACTCTGTCAGCAGAAATGGAAATAAGCCCTCATTGAGGTCAATGGTTCCAACTACGGGAAAGAGAGTAATCTAACCTTGCCAAAAGAGAAAATGCTGGAAAACCCTCAGCAGCACTGGCACCATCTGTAAGGAGAGAAAAGAGCCGGATGACCTTTTGTCAAAGACCGTTTGTCTAACCTTACATCAGTTTCATAAACACTACCATCTCTGGCCTTAGCCACAGGATGAAACAAAGACAAGTTACCGTGGCAAACACCAAAAAAACACAACATATCGACATATTGCGCTAATGAAGGAGACGGTTTTCTATTGGATAAAAAAGGGCAAAAAGCTATGCTATGATTGGTGGACTATGTATGCAAATGAAGGTTAGAAATTTGCATAATTAGCTCTGACTGCTAATTATCCGTATGAGTCGATGGAGCATCACAGCGCAATTCACTGGGTCCGTTCTTCTTGCTAGCAGGTACTAAAAGCTTAAAAGATTTAAGTACTCACTGTGCATTCTCTGGTTAATCCTCCACAGGATCTAACCATCTGATGCATGGACAAGGTAGATAGTCAGAAGCTCTCTCTCAGGATGGAAGAGTCAATTACTCAGGGGCATGAGTTTAAGGTGTGAAGGGTAAGATTTAAAAGAGATGTACGAGGCAAGTTTTTTACACAGAGGGTTGGTGGGCGCCAGGAACTCATTGCCGGGGGAGCTGGTGGAAGCGGATACGGTAGTGACTTTTAAGGGGCATCTTGACAAATACATGAACAGGATGGGATTCGAGGGATATGATCCCTGGAAAGGTAGGAGGTTTTAGTTCAGTCGGGCAGCATGGCTCGATGCAAGCTTGAAGGGCCTGTTCCTGTGCTATAATTTTCCTTGTTTTTTTATTCTTTTCCTCTTGATGTTCAACAGCACAATCATCACTGAATCCCCCACCCTCAACATCCCGGAGTGGGGGGGTTACCATTGACTAAAAGCTGAGCTAGAATAGAGACTATTTCCTCGGGTGGATGTAGCTGTTACGAGGGGGCATAACTATAAGGTTCATGGTCGGAGATATAGGAGGGATGTCGGAGATAGATTCTTCACTCAGAGAGTGGTTGGGGTGTGGAATACACTGCCTGCTGTGACAGTGGAGTCGGACACTTTAGGAACTTTCAAGTGGGTATTGGATAGGCACACGGAACGTGATAGTTGGTTTTGGACAAAGCTCGGCACAACATTGAGGGCCGAAGGGCCTGTACCGTTCTACGTTAGTCATACAAATACTGTGGCTGCAAGAAATTTGGAAATCAGTTGGAAATTTCTCCTTGTTCAGCACTGAAAGGTGGAGCATCAATATGACAGCTTTAGAAATGTGAGGAGTTGGGTTGTGTGTGGTGATGAAGTTGAACCGCTGTGAAAACTGTGTTTTTAGATGATGTCACTGAGGTCAGCGTGTAGGTGAGAAATAGAAGGGGTAAAGAGCGAATGGAATTGGATGCTGAGCTGAAGGGTATCTAATGTTAATATAAAGACACTGAACAGTGAAGTAAAGCTTTTGAAGAATGAACTAGTGACATGTGGCGATGTCAGTACCTTTTCGCTCTTTGTAAAATTCCTCCTCAGGATGTAGGCAATATTATCTCCCCATTGCTTGGCCCTCCGAGATGGTGTGCATTCCTTGTGGTGACATCGCACACATCACGGCATTAATACCCGGATACTGATCCAACAACAACGTAGGAACGGCAACATGTGTCCGGGCTGGAATATAGTCTGACTTGGAGGCGAACCTGCAGTGAAGGTTTTCCCAGAACACTGCCGACTGCTTTTGCCTTTGGTGGAATTTTGCAAGGGATGAAGATCCCCTGTCGCGGTGACCTTGGTAAAACACACAGCGTTTTTGGTGTGCTGCACCCACAGTGTGCCAGTGATAGAGAGGAAGGGTATTGAGTTCAGTAAGAAGTCTCACAACACCAGGTTAGAGGTCTGTTGTGAGACTTCTTACTGCGTTTACCCCAGTCCAATGCCAGCATCTCTACATATTGAGATCAGTAGCAGGGACATTGACTGAACAACTACTCTGGCATCAAGCTCCCTGAGTGGAGACTGTGGTTATGGCTTTCCCATTCAGGTGACTCCATCGCATTCCTGATCTGAGCTCGGCAGCTGATGGATAGCCTTTGAAAAGCCAGGAGGGAAACTATCTATCACCTGATCATTGAACCTCTCTGTTCTGTTCTTGCAGCGATGGAGTTACTGTGCCTGATACAATTTCACTTCTGACAGAAGAACATGAGCAGGAGTCAGGCATCTGACCCCTCGAGCCTGCTCCACCATTCAATAAGATCATGGCTGATATTTTTGTGGACTAAGCTCCACTTACCCCCCCTGCTCACCCTAATCCTTAATTCCTGTTCAAAAATGTATCCATCCTTGCCTTAAAAACATTCAATGAGGCAGCCCCAACTGGGCAGGGAATTCCAAAGATTCACAACCCTTTGTGTGAAGAAGTTCCTCCTCAACCCCGTCCTCAATCTGCTCCCCCTTCTTCTACGGCTCACTCCCCTGAGCAACGCCCTGAAAGCTCGTGGTTCCAAATAAACCCAGTTGGGCTTTAAGCCGGCCTCGTGAGACTTCTCACTGTGTCCGACACCGGCATCTCCGCAACGCAACCACAAAGTCAGGGTTGACAGCAGCCGCTGCGAAGGTGAGCTCGTGTCTCCAACATGAGCAACCTCGAGGTACAATTGCCATGCTGAGTGGCACAGAGTGAGGGCAGAGATGTAGCAGCCCAAGATTGAACATTATTATTACATGCGTACAATATTATTATTATCCGTATGAATTGATGGAGCATCACAGTGAAATTCACTGAGTCCGTTCTTCTTGCTAGCAAGTAATAAAAGATTTAAGCACTCACCGTGCATTCCCTGGTTAATCCTCCACAGGATCTGACCATCTGAGGCATGGACAAGGGTGGAGAAGTGGCAGATGGACTTCAACTCAGATAAATGTGTGGTGGTCCATTTTGGCAGGAATAATGGGATGAAGGAGTACAATATAAGGGGTAGGAGTCTTAGCTGTGTTGTAAAGCAGAAGGATCTCGGGGTCCGGGTCCATAGGGCTCTTAAATCGGCCTCGCAGGTGGAGGATGTGGTCAAGAAGGCGTATGGTGTACTGGCCTTCATTAATCGAGGGATTGAGTTTAGGAGTCAGGAGGTAATGATGCAGCTTTATAAGACTCTTGTCAGACCTCACTTGGAGTACTGTGAGCAGTTCTGGTCGCCTCACTATAGGAAGGATGTGGAAGCTATTAAAAGAGTGCAGAGGAGATTTACAAGGATGCTGCCTGGATTGGGAGGCAGGCCTTATGAAGATAGGTTGAGGGAGCTGGGACTCTTCTCACTGGAGAGACGAAGGTTGAGAGGCGACCTGATAGAGGTTTATAAAATGTTGAGAGGAATAGATAGGGTGGATTCTTGGAGGCTATTTCCCCGGGCTGAAATGGTCGCGACAAGAGGGCACAGATTTAAGGTGCAGGGAAGCAAGTACAGAGGGGATGTTAGGGGTAAGTTTTTCACTCAGAGGGTGGCGAGTGAATGGAATCGGCTGCCATTAGTGGTGGTAGAGGTGAACTCGCTGGGGTCTTTTAAAAGATTTCTGGATGAGTATATGGGAACTAATGGGATTGGGGGTTATAGATAGGTCTATGGCTTGGTAGGTATAGATGTGATTGGCGCAACCTGTGGGCCGAAGGGCCTGTTTGTGCTGTAGTGTTCTATGTTCTACGTACAGGGATGCACACAAATGGCATTGATCAGCGTCTGATGTCGAGTTTCCAATTTAAACAAGCATATTTATTGTGAAAGATTGATGTGACCTCGAGGCCTCAATTAATCATTGTGTGTAAAAGGGATTGGGGGCTATTAGAATGTCAAAGAGACATTATTAGCCCCAGTGCTTGGTGCGAATCTATCCAAACTAGTGTACAAAGGCACCCATTATATAAACTTCAACCTCTCTTTGAAGATGCATGGGAAGTCATCCCAGCAAAATATTATTTTTTTCAACTCCAAATGACTAATGCAATTATCCTGCGTAAATCGCTCAAATGGCCTGATGTAATCACAAAGGAGTCCGTGTGTCAAGAGGGGCAGTTATACTTAATACCCAACAGTCATTTTCCTCAAAGGTCGATTGCAGAGATCAAGGAGCGCTTGCCGTGAGTACTGTTCCTGAGTAAGTGCCCAATTATATCCAAGTGCAGCATCAAAGCCGGTGTATCTCTAGCGGGACAGTGTCACAGTCACAGAGATGGAATTCATGGTCACCTTACATATTCCAAAATTAAACCTAACCCAGGCCCAGTTTCCTGGTAAATGGTCACATTTACCATACTGCCTTCCAGAGCTGGAAACTCCTGCAGCAGGAGTGGATTCGCTCTTTCCCATGATAGCAACATCGGAAAGGTGAGGGTTGACAGAAGATTCTTATTTCACTCCAAACAGTGAGGGCATTCACTGGCATGGAGATACAGTGAGAGGCACAGCACAGATCAGCTCTTACACACTGGCACATGTGTGAGTGTGTGTGTGTGTGTGTGTGTGTATGTGAGTGTGTGTGTGTCTGTGTGAGTGTGTGTGTGTATGTACATGTATATACGTGTGTGTATTGTTTGTGTGTCTATGTGTGTGTGTATGAGTGTGTGTGTGAGTGTGTGTACGTGTGTGTAAGTTTGTGTGTGTGTGTGTGTACGTGTGTGTAAGTTTGTGTGTGTGAGTGTGTGTACACGTGTGTAAGTTTGTGTGTGTGAGTGTGTGTACATGTGTGTAAGTTTGTGTGTGTGAGTGTGTGTACACGTGTGTAAGTTTGTGTGTGTGTGTGTGTACACGTGTGTAAGTTTGTGTGTGTGAGTGTGATTATTTGTGTGTTTATGTATGTGAGTGTGTATGTGTAAGTGTGCAAGTGTGTGTGTGTTTGTGTGTGTGTGAGCGTGTGTGTGGATGTGTGTGTGTATGAGTATGAATACGTGTGTGTGAGAGCGTGTGTGCATATTCATATGTTTCTGGCTGTATGTACAGATGTATGCACAAACATACTTACCTGTGTGTGTTTGCCTGCTCAGTGTGTGGATGACAATACATGTGAGTGTATGGATGATTCAGTGTTTGGGCATTGGTGTACATAAACATACTAATTCATATGAGTTGTATGTTGGTTTGATTGTCTGTGTGTTTTTAACATGTATTTACGCGATGTGATGAAATATGGCCTTCAAGGAATTTAGCAAGTGAAAGAGGGAAGTTAAGAAAGTGATTAGAAAAGCAAAAAGGGGTCATGAGAAAGGACTTGTGAACAGGATTCGGGAGAACTGTAAGGTATTGTATAAATACATTAAAGAGAAGAGGTTAACCGGGGAAAGAGTAGATTCATTACAGACCGAGGGGACAATCTGTGTGAGAAGCTGCGGAAAGGTTGTTAAATCAATACTCATAGAACATAGAACATTACAGCACAGAACAGGCCCTTCGGCCTTCGATGTTGTGCCGACCAATATAATAAGCAATGCCCCTCCAAATTAACCATTCCCTTCTCTTCCATATACTTATCAACTAACCTCTTAAACGCCACCAAACTTGGCGCATCTACAACTGCTGCAGGCAGGGCATTCCACTCCCGAACCACCCTTTGGGTAAAGAACCTATCATCAGTCTTCACTCAGGGAAAGGAGAAGCGAGGCACAGGATTCAGGAAATGGGACTGTGAGGAACTCACACAGTTCGATATAGGAAATGCAGAGCTATTAGACGCTCTGACGGACTTAAAAACAGACAAAGCCCCCGACTCAGTGTGTGCACATGTTTAGATAGGAATGAGTGTGTGTGTTTTGTGGGGAAGAGGGGCTGTGTGTTTATATGAGAATGCATGCCTGTGTTAGTATATGTGTTTACATGGGATTGTGTGTGTGTGTGTGTGTGTGTGTGCGTGCATGTATGTGTGTGCGTGTGTGCACGCACGTGTGTGTACGTGCATGTGTGTATGTGTGCGTGTGTATGCATGTGTGTGTATGTGCATGTGTGTATGTGTGCGTGTGTGCGCACATGTGTATATGTGTGAGTGCATATGTGTGTGTGTGTATGTGATTATGTTGATATGGGAATGTGTGTGTTTATATGGGGAGATGTGTGCATGTCTGCATGTATGTACATGTCCTTATGTATCTGTCTGCATACATGTGTCTGTACACAATACATGTATACATATGTTTACATGTCTGTACATGTACATGTGTGCATGCGTGTATCTATGTCCGCATATATGTTTACATGTATGCATACGTGTGTGCAGGTATGTATGCGTGCATGAGTTTATGTGTATGTGTGTGTACATACATGTCTGTGCACATGCATGTACCTGGTTGTATGTTTATGTGTATATATACATGCGTGTCCCTGTGAGTCTGTATTTTAACTTTACTGATGTTTCAATAGTAAACGCTGACTGTCACACACTTCCAGAGTTACCCTCCTTTCCAGATGTGAACCCCTTCCAGTGACCCTGTGAGTCCGGGTGTGGCTCTGTAACGAATGATTCATTCCAGAGAACTCTCCTCAGGCCAACACCCAAATTGGGGCGACTGGCGCTTTCCTTGGCTAATTTGGCCAGCGATGGGGGGTGGTGAGGGGGGGGGCTGCCGCATCTATCGGCAAACGGAGAACAAACCGTGAGCAAACACAACAAAAAATCTTCTCAGAACTGAGACGCTCACCAGAACATAGACCCCCATTCAGCCTGAAGTCGATTACCTCACAGGCTGTAATGACCATAATCTCTTCCAATGTGCTGCCAGCGGAATATTAACAAGCTTCGGTGCACCGAGTGACAGTAAAAGTTCAGGTCAAGCAGTTCGGAAGACGTGGTGAGTGTTGCTCAAGATGACATTAATAATTGGAGCGAGTGAGTAACCACATTATTAACAATCCCCGTGTAACTGGGAGCCTCAGAGAGGAGGGCCAGGCCGAAATTACCTCTAAAATTGGCGTCCGCGTCATCTTTGCCTCACCTGTTCCAAGGCAATAACTTGCATTTGTATAGCGCCCGGAATAGGGCGAAACGCATCACAGGGTGTTCCTCCAATGAAATTTGACATTGCGAATGCACTCGCTCAAATGGCCAAGCAAGTTTACAAACACAGACAATGAGGGCAAGCTAGCTATTTAACAACAGGGGCCATCATAAATGAGATTAAAGCTTCCCATCTCTGGGAAGGATGCACTAGCTGCTTCTACAAATGTGATTGCTGCAGGGGTCAGTGATAGAACAGGGACAAGGTTTATCCACGCTGAATCAAGGGAGAAAGCGGGAAAGTGGAACTTCAGATCAGCCATGATCTTATTGAATGGCGGGGCAGGCTCGAGAGGCTATATGGCTGACTCCTGCTCCTATTTCTTAAGTTTACTCCTGTCCAACGCCGGCATCTCCAGACCGAGGGAGAACAGAGCCAGCGTTTCGAGTCTGGGTGATATTTCATCAGAGCTGTCAGACCCGCTGCGATTTTCCAGCATTTTCTGTTTTTTTCTTTCAGATTCCAGCGTCCGCAGGCAATTGGCTTTTCTCTAATGTGTAGTGGGCCTGTGCAATCTGAAAGGAAAGTATGCAAAACTGGGCGGAGAAGTGGCAGATGGACTTCAACGTGGATAAATGTGTGGTGGTCCATTTTGGCAGGACAAATGGGATGAAGCGGTATAATATCAAGGGGAGGAGTCTTGGCAGTGTTGAGGAGCAGAAGGATCTTGGAGTCCGGGTCCACAGGTCTCTTAAATCTGCCCCGCAAGTGGAGGATGTGGTCAAGAAGGCATATGGTGTACTGGCCTTCATTAATAGAGGGATTGAGGTAATGCTGCAACTTTAGAGCTAAGAGAGGACACGAGAAGACTTTGGCTGATAGGATTAAGGAGAATCCTAAAGCTTTCTTTAGATATGTTAAGAATAGAAGATTGGTTAGGGGCAAGATTAGGGCCAGTCACAGACAGCAGTGGGAAGTTGTGCGTGGAGCCTGAAGAGATTGGAGAGGCACTGAATAAATATTTCTCTTCGGTATTCACGCAGGGAGATGTAAATGTAGTTGTGGAGAACACTGAGGTACAGGGTTGCAAACTGGAAAGTATTGAAGTAGATAGGGAGGATGTGCTAGATATTCTTGAGGGTTTGAAGTTAGATAAGTCCCCTGGGCCGGACGGGATTTACCCTAGGATTCTCTGGGAGGCAAGAGAGGAGATTGCAGAGCCTCTGGCTCTGATCTTCAGGTCGTCGTTGGTTACGGGTGTGGTTCCGGAGGACTGGAGGATAGCGAATGTGGTCCCATTGTTCAAGAAGGGGAAGAGAGACTTTCCAGGGAATTATAGGCCAGTGAGTCTTACTTCTGTTGTGGGCAAAGTATTGGAGAGAATTATTAGGGATAGGATTTATAGTTATTTAGAGAGAAATGAATTGATTGGGGATAGTCAGCATGGTTTTGTGAAGGGTAGGTCGTGCCTTACTAACCTTATTGAGTTTTTTGAAAAAGTGACCAAAGAGGTGGATGGGGGTAAGGCAGTTGATGTGGTATATATGGACTTTAGTAAGGCGTTCGATAAGGTGGCCCATGGAAGGCTTCTGCAGAAAATGCAGATGTATGGGATAGAGGGTGATTTAGCTAATTGGATTAGGAATTGGCTAGCAGATAGAAGACAGAGGGTGGTGGTTGATGGGAGATATTCATCGTGGAGTTCGGTGACAAGTGGTGTACCTCAGGGGTCTGTTTTGGGGCCCCTGCTGTTTGTAATTTTTATAAATGATCTGGATGAGGGTATTGAAGGATGGATTAGTAAATTTGCAGATGACACTAAAGTCGGTGGAGTGGTAGATAGTGAAGAGGGGTGTTATAGTTTGCAGAGAGACTTGGACAAGTTGCAGAGCTGGGCCGAGAGGTGGCAAATGGAGTTTAATGTGGAAAAGTGTGAGGTAATGCACTTTGGCAGGAATAATAAATGTGTAGAGTATAGGGCTAATGGTAGGATTCTTAATAGTGTTGATGAACAGAGGGATCTTGGTGTATATGTGCATAGATCCCTGAAAGTAGGCAGTCAAGTCGATAAGGTTGTTAAGAAGGCATATGGAGTCTTAGCTTTTATTGGTAGGGGGATTGAATTTCGGAGCCGCAACGTCATGTTGCAACTGTACAAAACTCTAGTGCGGCCGCACTTGGAGTATTGTGTGCAGTTCTGGTCCCCACATTATAAGAAAGATGTGGAGGCATTGGAGAGGGTACAGAGGAGGTTTACCAGGATGTTGCCTGGTATGGAGGGCAGGTCTTATGAAGAGAGGCTGAGGGATTTGAGGTTGTTTTCGTTAGAAAGGAGGCGGCTAAGAGGGGACCTTATCGAAACATATAAGATGATTAGAGGTTTAGATAGGGTGGACAGTGATAGCCTTTTTCCTAGGATGGAGAAAGCTAGCACGAGGGGACACAGCTTTAAATTAAGGGGTGATAGTTATAGGACGGATATCAGAGGTAGGTTCTTTACCCAAAGGGTGGTTCGGGAGTGGAATGCCCTGCCTGCAGCAGTTGTAGATGCGCCAAGTTTGGTGGCGTTTAAGAGGTTAGTTGATAAGTATATGGAAGAGAAGGGAATGGTTTAGTTTGGAGGGTCATTGCTTTTTATATTGGTCGGCACAACATCGAAGGCCGAAGGGCTTGTTCTGTGCTGTAATGTTCTATCGTCTATGTTCTATGTTTATAAGACCCTTGTCAGACCCACTTGGAGTACTGTGTGCAGTTCTGGTCGCCTCACTATAGGAAGGATGTGGAAGCTATTGAGAGGGTGCAGAGGAGATTTACAAGGATGTTGCCTGGATTGGGAGGCATGCCTTATGAAGATAGGTCAAGGGAGCTAGGACTCTTCTCCCTCGAGAGATGAAGGTTGAGAGGCGACCTGATAGAGGTTTATAAGAGGTTGAGAGGAATAGATAGAATGGATTCTCAGAGGCTATTTCCCAGGGCTGAAACGGTCGCTACGAGAGGACACAGGTTTAAGGTGCTGGGGGGCAAGTACAGAGAAGATGTTAGAGGTAAGTTTTTCACTCAGAGGGTGGTGAGTGAATGGAATCAGCTGCCGTTAGTGGTGGTAGAGGTGAACTCGCTGGGGTCTTTTAAGAAACTTCTGGATGAGTACATGAGATTTAATGGGATTGGGAGTTACAGATAGTTCTATGGCCTGGTAGGTATAGATATGATCGGAACAACTTGTGGGCTGTTTGTGCTGTAGTGTTCTATGTTCTAAAAGATTAACTCAGCTGGATTTGATCTTGTGGCTTTGACCATTTCATAATCGTTTCTACCTGGGGCAAGACTGTAATCGTACAATCATCCAATCCCAGAGTGCAGATGAGGACCTTCAGCTCATGAGCCTGCACCAACACTTGACAATCACCTGACCTACCTAACCCTAGTTAGCAACGCTTGGCCCAAGAATGTTATATCATGGGAAGTGCTCATGCAGATTTTTAAAGGATGTGAGACAATCTGCTTCCCAGGGAGCACATTCCAGCCTGTAAATTGTCCAATTTAGGTCGGCCAATAAATGCTGCACAGCCAATGAATTTAAAAAGCAGCCAGTGACTACATTTGTACATTTTGTTTTGGGACGGCACAGTGGCGCAGTTGTTAGTGCAGCGCCAGGACCCTGGTTCGATTCCGGTCTCGGGTCACTGTCTGTGCGGAGTTTCCCTGTGTCTGCGAGGGTTTCCTCCCAAAGATGCGCAGATTATGCGCATTGCTAAATTCAGCCTCATCTCAGGGGGATTAGGCAGGGTAAATATCAGGGTTTACAAGAATAGGGTGGGATTGCGTTTGCTGCCTCCTTCTGCAGTGTAGGGATTCTATTCCTAGAGGGAGTTATCATCTCCTGCAACCTATCCCAGGATTAAATGATTCTATTTGAGCCATGGGCTTAGGGTGAGGGGGAGCGAAGTATAATTCGGATGTTAGAGAGAGGTTTTTCACACAGAGGGTTGTGGGGGCCTGGAATGCACTGCCAAGTAGAATGGTGGAGGCAGGCACTCTAGAATTGTTTAAGGTTTACTAAGAAAGGCACATAGCGGACTAGGGATGGAGGGATATGGGGGACTGTTCTAAATAAAGACCAAGAGCCTTGGGATCTTCCTGGGAATCAATTGATTCCTATGGACCTTCCAACATATTCCATGGCTCATTTGTTTTACTTCTGTGCTTTTGAGGATTCCAAGAATGTCTGTCTAAGTTTTGCATGTTTATCGATGTCTTTTACTTCACAGGTGATTCGATCCGTCTTGTTGTCCAACAAGGGGCATACACACGATGGGTCGTGCGAAGGCTGCTCTTGGATGTTGCTTCGAGAGTTGCCTAATGCTTCACGCCCGTTAGTGTACACTTAAACTGGACCATTTGATGGGCAACACGACAGCTCAGTGACTATCGCTGTGCTGTGCAGATACATGGATTTGGGTTGGTGTCTGTGAGAATTTGCACATTCTCCCCATGCTTGCGTGGGTTTTCTCCAGGTGTCCCGGTTTCCTCCCCCACACTCCAAAAACTTAGGCTAATTGGTGTAACAAATTGTCCCTAAATTAGTCTTCCTTCAATCTTCCCCCATAGGTGTAGACAAAGGTAGAGGAGGGCACTCACAATGTTAAAATGGCAGCACGGGCTCGTTGGGCCGAAGGGCCTGTTCTTTGTTCTATTCTATAATTATTGTATACACTGTTTAGATCCCAGACTGAAGGTTGCTCCAGGTGGAAAAGTTATTGAGTGAGGGCAGATTTACACCAGCTGGATAGAATTCTCCGCTATCACTGTTTAATCTCACAGTGCCCATGGGGCGAGGTGGTAAATCCCCGGCACCCACGGGCACACAGCTGGAACTGCAGCATCTGGAGAAAAGGAGACACTTCCTCTGGGCAATTAGGGATGGGTAATAAATGCCAGTGATGTCTATATCCCAGGATTAAATGAATGAAAAACAAAAGCCAACATCTTACAGGAAAGCGGGGGATTGTAATCAGTCCTCGAAGGCAGAGTGCCATCACCAAAATCCTTTCATTTATCAGTCTGACAGCAGCATAGAAACTGCTTTTGGTTCGCAGTCTACACTCAGAGTACCAGAGGAACTGACACGCCTGCTTAAATACAAAGCAAGAGGATCCCTGACTGACCCATCAATTTGGCCCATTCTTTTTATTATCGAAACAGTTATAAATACAGAAGCACCAATAGCAACATCAAACATCTCATCAAAACACAATACAGCAATAACAAGCCGCTGGTATGTGTTGAAAGTGATCTACAACCAACCGTCCCAGGCTGCTGACAGCTCACAACAACAATAAACCAGCATGTCATTATAGAAACAGGATGGACAGCTAACACCGTGCTTTAACCAGTAACAAATGACCGCTGAGAAAGGGTCTGCTTAGACTATCTTTGATTTTCCAGGGCATTGTCCTCCATATTTTTCCCTTCCAAGGGCTTGCTCTCTCTCCTAGGCCAACCCTTCAGGCTTCACACCATAACAGCAAACATTTCGATGACAACACAACGATCGTTGTGAATCACCCATAGAACCATAGAAACTTTACAGTTCAGAAATAGGCCTTTTGGCCCTTCTTGTCTGTGCCCAACCATACAGCATTGAACATTACAGTGCAATACAGGGCCTTCGGCCCTCGATGTTGCGTTGACCAGTGGAACCAATCTAATGACTCTCTAACCTAAAATATTCTAATGTTATCTATATGCCTATCCATTGACCATTTGAACACACTTAAAGTTGGCGAGCCCACAACTGCTGCAGGCAGGGCATTCCACACCCTTACTACCCTCTGAGTAAAGAACCTACTTCTGACATCTGTCCTATAATTACCACCCCTTAATTTAAAGCTATGTCCCCTTGTGTTAGCCATCTGTATCCGAGGAAAAAGGCTCTCACTGTCCACCCTGTCTAACCCTCTGATCATCTTGTATTTCTCAATTAGGACACCTCTTAACCTTCTTCTCTCTAACAAAAGCAACCTCGAGTCCCTCAGCCTCTCCTCATAAGACCTTCCCTCCATACCAGGCAACATCCTGGTAAACCTCCTCTGCACCCTATCCAATGCCTCCACATCTTTCTTATAATGCGGGGACCAGAACTGTACGCAATATTCCAAGTGCGGCCGCACCAGAGTTTTGTACAGTTGCAACATGACCTCACAGCTCCGAAATTCAATCTCTCTACCAATAAAAGCTAACACACTGTACGCCTTGTTAACAACCTTATCAACCTGGGTGCCAACTTTCAGAGATCTATGCACATGTACACCGAGATCTCTCTGCTCGTCGACATTTTTTTGCCAAGTCCCACTGACCTGCACTTGAACAATATCCTACCACACCCCTCACATCCATGAACCCGTCCAAGTTTTTCTTAAATGTTAAAAGTGAGCCCGCATTTACCACTTTATCCAGTAGCTCATTCCACACTCCCACCACTCTCTGCGTGAGGAAACCCTCCCTTTAAACATTTCTCCTTTCACCCTTAACCCATGCCCTCTGTTTTTTTTTCACCCCTGGTCTCAGTGGAAAAAGCCTGCTTTCATTCACTCTATCTATACCCATCTCAACTTATACACCTCTATCAAATCTCCCCTCATTCTTCTACGCTCCAGAGAATAAAGTCCTAACCTATTCAATCTCTCTCTGTAACTCAGCTTCTCAAGTCCCGGCAACATTCTTGTGAACTTTCTCTGCACTCTTTCAACCTTATTTACATCCTTCCTGTAACTAGGTGACCAAAACTATACACAATACTTTAAATTCGGTCTTACCAATGTCTTACATAACCTCACCATAACACTCCAACTTTTATACTCGATACTCCGATTTATAAAGGCCAATGTACCAAAAGCACTCTTTACAACCCTATCCATCTGTGACATCACTTTTAGGGAATTCTGTACTGTATTCCCAGATCCCTCTGTTCAACTGCACTCTTCAGAGTCCTACCATTTATGGTTTATTTTAGTTTGTCCTTCCAAAGTGCAATACCTCACACTTGTCTGCGTTAAATTCCAGTTGCCATTTTTCAGCCCATTTTTCTAGTTGGTCCAAATCCCTCTGCAAGCTTTGAAGACCTTCCTCTCTGCCCACTACACCTCCAATCTTTGTAACATCACCCGCGACCCTCCAAGGTCTCACTCTCCAGATTTTAACACCTCCTGCATCTTTGTCTGCCCGATTATCCGGGGGTTACTTTTATCCGAGGGGGTCACAACCAATCACAATGATAGACCATAAATCAATAATTACCATGGACCCAACAATTTAACAAGCAGTCCTATTACGCTGGGAATAAACATTATAGATTATCCTCAATCCTCCAGGATATCGCTTCCCAGGTTTTTATTCCCACCAGGGCGGAGTGTGGATACAGTAACAAGTCTCACAACAGCAGGTTAAAGTCCAACTGGTTTATTTGATAGTAAACCCCACAAGCTTTCAGAGTACTGCTCCTTTGGATGAAAGCATTCTGAAAGCTAGTGGGGTTTACTATCAAATAAACCAGTTGGACTTTAACCTGGTGTTGTGAGAATTCTTACTGTGTTTACCCCTGTCCAATGCCGGCATCTCCACATCGCGGCGGGGGTGCAGGACAAGGGGGGGGGGGCAACCTCCAGAGGTACTAATACCTGGGGGTTACACCTTAAGGATTTTCGGGGGGAGGAGTTGGGTAGAGAATGCCACCCCTGAGCTACTCTGCCTAAGCTTTCGGGGTGGGCAATGGGTGGAGGGGAGCTCCCCGGGGCTCTCTTTCAGATTTCCCCTCGGATTTACAGCACTGAGATCCTTCCCAGTTTTCACCAGTCTCAGCGAGTAACCCTAACCCCCCCCTCCCCACTCTCTGCATTCTATCTTGCAACAGCAGCTGAACGTCCCACAGGTTTATTTGGTCACACTTGTCACTAGCTTTCAGAGTGCTGCTCCTTCATCAGTTAAGTGGGAGTTCCGTTCGCAAACAGGACATACAAAAGACGCAAACTCAATTTCCAAAATAATTCCCCCTCAGTGCACCTGAGCAGGCGCCGGAGTGTGGGGATTTTCACAGTAGCTGCATTGCGGTATTAATGTTAGCCTACTTGTGACAATAATAAATGAACTTTAAAACACTTTTTCATTGTAGTATATAGCTGTGAGGAAGGTAGAAAGTGAGTTTGATGACCCCCTTTTCTTCCTTTAGTAACTCCTAGATTTCAACGTCTAACAACATACCAGGGAATTCACGTTTCAACTTGTGTGTCCTGCGCTGGAATAGGATTTAAACCATGTATCGGCTTTTGTATGTTTATTGATGTCCTTTTTTTTTACATCTACAGGTGATTCGGTCCGCTTTGTTGGCCAGCAAGGGGCATACACGCGGTGGGTCGTGCGAGGGCTGCTCTTGGATGTTGCTTCGAGAGTTGCCTGGTGCTTCACGTCATTAATGTTAAACTGGACCAACTGACGGGCAACACGACAGCTCAGTGAGTATCATTGCTGCACAGTTACAGGAACCTGTGTCGGATCTCTGAATTGGGTCGGTGTCTGTGGGAGTTTGCACATTCTCCCTGTGCTTGCGTGGGTTTTCTGCGGGTGCTCCGGTTTCCTCCCACACCCCAAAAATGTGCTTTTAGGCTGATTGGTGTTAATAAATTCTCCCTACCTCAGATCTCCCTAAATCTGGCACACCTATAATTCTCTAAATTTGCACCCCTTTATTGTGGAGTCCAAGAAGCGTAGACAAAAGTCGTAGGTAGAAGAAGGATTGGAATGAGGCACTCACTGAGTGTTAAAATGGGCGGTGCGGGCTTGTAGGGCCGAAGGGCCTGTTTCCTGTGCTGTGTTGTTCTTTGGAATTGCCCTGGACAATGCTTAACTCAGGCAGCAGCACACAGTCACTGCGGATGGCAAGTGTTGTAGGGCTGGAGGTCTACATCCAGTGTGGCCCTACCCTATTGCAAACGTAACTGCAATGGGAATGATTAAAGGTTCCACGCTGAAGCGTTATGTTTGCCCGAGTCACTTTCTTCTAACTATTGCCACCCAGTCACTGAGACCCAGTAAATACTCGGCCACATAAACACTTGCCGGTTCTTCTACAATGGTTTTATTCAGAAGGAACACAAGGCCAGGAACATAGGTCACATCCTGGAAAGCCATTCACGCCTCAGATAGATATTCCACCCTCCTTTAACCCATCACGTGGTCTGACAGTAACCCATTGCTTCACATCACCCATGGATAACATGGCAGTGTTGAGCGCTCCCAATTAAAAGTGAAATGCTCTAGACCTCATTTGGAATACTGCGTCCAGTTCTGGTCGCTTTACTACCGGAAGGACGTGGAGACTCTGGAGAGAGTGCAGAGGAGGTTTACCAGGATGCTGCCTGGTATGGAAGGTCTGAGTTACGAGGAGAGATTAGGCAAATTGGGACTGTTTTCCTTAGAATGACGTAGACTTAGGGGAGACCTAATAAAGGTGTACAAGATTATGAGGGGTATAGATAGAGTAAACAGGGTTAAGCTTTTTCCTAGGATGAACTCTAATAGCACGAGGCGTCATGGGCTTAGGGTGAGGGGGGTAAGGTATAATTTGGATGCTAGAGGGAGTTTTTTCACACAGAGGGTGGTGGGGTATGGAATGCGCTGCCAAGTAAAGTGGTGGAGGCAGGTACTCTGGAGTTATTTAAGAAATACTTAGATGGGCACATGACCAGAATGGGAATGGAGGGGTATAGAAAACTGATTTAAAATAGGGATCATGAGCCTTGGGAGTCCCTGGGAAGTGTGTAAATAGATGATGATATTGATGTACTTGTTTTTATCCTACAGGTGCTTTGGTCCACATTGTTGTCTAACGAGGGGCATACACGCGATGGGTCGTGAGAGGGCTGCTCTTGGATTTTTTTCGAGAGTATCCTAGTGCTTCATGTCGTTAGTGTACACTTGACCTGGACCATTTGATGGGCAACACGACAACTCAGTGACTATCGCTGTGCTGTGCAGATACATGGATTTGGGCCTGTGTCTGTGGGAGTTTGTGCATTCTCCCTGTGCTTGCGTGGGTTTTCTCTGGGTGCTCTGGTTTCCTCCAACATCCCAAAGATGTGCTCTTAGGCTGATTGTCAGAACAAATTCTCCCTAAATTGTCTCAAATTTGGTTTTTAATCCATAGATCTATAAACATAGACAGGGATCACGGGTAGAGGTGGGAACATTGGGGTGGTGGCGCGGGCTCGTTGGGCCGAACGGCCTGTTTCCCGTGCTGTTTTGTTCTTTGTTCTATATTCATTTCATTTTGAGATATGGCCACTGTTACCATGCAGCAGCCTGTCTGTGCACAGCAAGCTCCCATAAATAGCAACAAGATAATGACCAGATTTTAGATGCAGTTTAAGGCTTGGGGCACTGAGAAGAATTGCTCTTCTTCCAGATGGAACCATCTTTGTGTTCGTCTGAGAGAAATGATGTGGAGATGTTGGCGTTGGACTGGGGTGGGCACAGTAAGAAGTCTCACAATACTGGGTTAAAGACCAACAGGTTTATTGGGAATCACGAGATTTGAGGTGAGCAGTGCTCTGAAAGCTTGTGATTCCAAATAAACCTGTTGGACTTTAACCCGGTTTTGTGAGGCTTCTTACTGTGTTAATGTGAGAGGGTGGATTGGGATTTAAATTTCCTGTCCTGCTTGCTCTGGAGGGAAAACTTATCGGCCCAGCAATATTTTTGGGTAGAACCAGAAAATCCTCCCCAAAGGGAGTCGGTTTAACATCTCGGCCTCTGGCATCACCCAGGGCTGGGATTCTCCAGTCCTGCTGCAGTGGGGGCTGAGTGCCAAATTCTCCGCTCTCGCTGTCAGGAGGTGGCGGGGCGAACGAGATCGGAGGAATCCCGCTCTCATCCCAAAAGCAGCAACTTTGACAATGCAACATTCCAGCAGCACTGCGCCGGAGAATCAATTACAAACTGGCTGCTGGTCCCAACTTTACCACTACTTAAGAATAAAAGATTGGTTAGATCAAGATTAGGGCCAGTCAAAGACAGTAGTGGGAAGTTGTGCATGGAGCCTGTAGAGATTGGTGAGGCACTGAATGAATATTTTTCGTCGGTTTTCACGCAGGAAAATATCAGTGGAGTTGGGGAGAATACTGGGATTCAGGGTTGTAGACTAGACAGGATAGAGATACATAAGGAGGAGGTGTTAGCTATTCTTGAGAGTATGAAAATAGATAAATCCCCTGGGCCGGATGGGATTTATCCCAGGTTACTCTGGGAGGCTAGAGAGGAGATTGCAGAGCCTTTGGCTTTGATCTTCATGTCGTCGTTGGCTACAGGTGTAATGCCGGAAGACTGGAGGATGGCAAATGTTGTCCCCTTGTTTAAGAAGGGGAGTAGAGACCATCCTGCAAATTATAGACCAGTGAGCCTTACATCTGTTGTGGGGAAAGTTTTGGGAAGAATTATAAGGGATAGGATTTATAGTCATTTAAAAAGAAATGAATTGATTAGGGATAGTTAACATGGATTTGTGAAGGGAAGGTCGTGCCTCACAAACCTTATTGAGTTTTTTGAAAAGGTGACCAAAGAGGTAGATAGGGGTAAGGCAGTTGATGTGGTGTATATGGATTTTAGCAAAGCATTTGATAAGGTTCCCCATGGAAGATTGCTGCAGAAAATGCAGATGCATGGGATTGAGGGAGATTTAGCAATTTGGATTAGGAATTGGCTAGCTGATAGAAGACAGAGGGTGGTGGCTGATGGGATATATTCAACCTGGAGTTTAGTTACTAGTGGTGTACCTCAGGGATCTGTTTTGGAGCCACTGTTGTTTGTTGTTTTTATAAATGACCTGGATGAGGGTGGAGAGGGATGGGTTAGTAAATTTGCTGACGACACCAAAGTCAGAGGAATTATAGACAGTGAGGATGGATGTTACAGTTTGCGGAGGGACATAGATAAGTTGCAGAGCTGGGCCAAGAAGTGGCAAATGGAGTTTAATGTGGAAAAGTGTGAGGTGATTCACTTTGGTAAGAGTAATATGTGTGCAGAATATAGAGCTAATGGTAGGACTGTTAGTAGTGTAGATAGCGAGAGCTCTTGGTGTACGGGTGCATAGATCTCTGAAAGTTGGTACTCAAGTTGATAAGGTTGTAAGAAGGCGTATAGTGTGTTGGCATTTATTGGTAGAGGGATTGAATTTCGGAACCAAGATGTCATGTTGCAACTGTACAAAACTCTGGTGCGGCCGCACTTGGAATATTGTGTACGGTTTTGGTCGCCACATTATAAGAAAGATGTGGAGGCATTGGAAAGGGTGCAGAGGAGGTTTACCAGGATGTTGCCTGGTATGATGGGTAGGTCTTATGAGGAAAGGCTAAGGGACTTGAAGTTATTTTCATTAGGGAGAAGAAGGCTAAGAAGTGACTTAATTGAGACATATAAGATAATCAGAGGGTTAGATAGTGTGGACAGGGAGAGCCTTTTTCCTCAGATGGAGTTGGATAGCATGAGGGGACATAGCTTTAAATTAAGGGTGGTAGTTATAGGACAGATGCTAGAGGTGGGTTCTTTACTCAGAGGGTAGTAAGGGCATGGGATGCCCTGCCTGCAGCAGTTGTGGACTCGTCAAGTTTAAGGGCATTCAAATGGTCAGTGGATAGGCGTATGGATAGCATTGGAATAGTTTAGGATAGAGGGTCATAAAATTGGTTCCACTGGTCGCGCAACGTCGCGGGCCGAAGGACCTGTACTGCGCTGTAATGTTCTATGTTCTACTTCCTGACTGATGTTAACACATGATGTAAAGATGCCGGAGTTGGACTGGGGTAGTAAAACTCAGTAAGAATTTAGCAACACCAATTTTAAATCCAACCGATTTATTTGATAGTAAAATTGCAAGCTTTCGACATTGTGTCTTCGTCAGGCAAATGCAGTGTTCTGGTCTGCAATAGCACACATCAGCACAGACAGTTACAGATTGCTGATTAGAATGTGAATCCTTACATCTAACCTGCTATTCAAGTGTTAAAGTGGCTAACAATGTGTGTGAAGAGAATCCTGAGCATTGGTTAGAGAATTGTGTATTTCCTCCAGACAGCACAGTAAGTGAGGTTTTTTTGCTAACCCAGGCAAGTTACGGGGGTTACAGATAGTGTGTCATGAAGCCAAGATTCCTATTAAGACCGTCCTCATGTGTGCGGAGCTTGGCTATCAGTCTCTGCTCAGCGACTCTGCGCTGTCGTGTATCACGAAAGCCCCCTTGAAGAACATTTACCCGCAGGTCAGAGGCCGAATGCCCATGACTGCTGAAGTGTTTGCCCACAGGAAGGGAACTGTTTTGCCTGGTGATTGTTGAACGATGCTCATTCATCCGCTGTCGTAGTGTCTGCATGGTCTCCCCAATGTACCATGCTTTGGGACATCCTTTCTTGCAACGTATTAGGTAGACACAGACAGCACTTTGGTGAAGTTTGTACTCTATCAACACCTAATTTCACAGGTAACCCTCTTTACCAAATGTTCCCCACTCAATATGTGTCTACCTCACCGTATACAGGACAATTAAACACTCCCAAAATAGTAAGGTCCTGGTATATTTGAAGTCGTCCACAAACTTTTTTCCATCTCTTGAAATAATTAACCTTTCTCATGATGCAAATCTTTCCATTCATCCTGCCTGAGGTTAAAATCTGATAAAGGTCAGTTTATTGTTAGACACACACACACACACATATGTGTTGGTTCTTGCATGCTTACGGATATATAAAAAAACATTTATTTTAAGAGCTTGATTGCACAAGAGTTCTGGATCCATTTACTGCCACTACTTTACCTTGGAGTGGAACTGTGTCAGCGTTTCCCTACAGGAGAAACTCTGCAATATCTGGTTCTCTTTTTGTTACCTTATCCAGCAGCTTGATGGAATTGGGTGGGATGTCTCGTACGGTGGGAGGTACCTTTTACCTGGGTTTAAACTCAGTCCAGACTGATGGGATAAACGTCTGGTGACTAAACAAAGTGAGAGAAAGGCTTGAATTTCTTGTACATCACTTCAGAAACCCTAAAGGAGGAAATCTGTAACGATTTTGTAAGCGAGTATCAGCGATAATCCACCACCATCCAAACTCTGTCACCAAATGAAGTGCATTCAGTTTTCCCACAGTGAGCTCCGACAAGCAGCAATGTCATCCTTTGGCGCTGCACTGGACCCTCGGCGGGATTGGGGAGTGAGGGCTGGATCCATAAATCATAGAACACTAGAACATAGATAGAACATAGAACATAGAACGTTACAGCGCAGAACAGGCCCTTTGGCCTTTGATGTTGCGCCGACCATTTAGGAAAAAGCAATGACCCTCTAACCTAAACCATTCCCTTTTCGTCCATAAACTTATCTACTAACCTCTTAAATGCCACCAAACTTGGCGTATCTACAACTGCAGCAGGTAGGGCATTCCATACCCTTACCACCCTCTGGGTAAAGAACTTACCTCTGACATCCATCCTATAACTACCACCCCTCAATTTAAAGCTATGTCTCTTCGTGCTAGCTTTCTCCATCCTAGGAAAAAGGCTATCACTGTCCACCCTATCTAAACCTCTAATCATCTTATATGTTTCGATAAGATCTCCTCTTAGCCGCCTTCTTTCTAACGAAAACAACCTCAAATCCCTCAGCCTCTCTTCATAAGACCTGCCCTCCATACCAGGCAACATCCTGGTAAACCTCCTCTGTACCCTCTCCAATGCCTCCACATCTTTCTTATAATGCGGGGACCAGAACCGCACACAATACTCCAAGTGCGGCCGCACTAGAGTTTTGTACAGTTGCAACATGACGTTGTGGCTCCGAAATTCAATCCTCCTACCAACAAAAGCTAAGACTCCGTATGCCTTCTTAACAACCTTATCGACTTGATTGCCAACTTTCAGGGATCTATGCACACATACACCAAGATCCCTCTGTTCTTCAACACTATTAAGAGTCCTACCATTAGCCCTACAGTGCAGAAAGAGGCCCTTCGGCCCATTGATTCTGCACCGAACACAATCCCACCCAGGCCCTACCCCCATATATTATATCTACTAATCTATGCATCCCTGGATACTTAGGGGCAATTTCTTAGCACGGCCAATCAACCTAACCCGCACATCTTTGAACTGTAGGAGGAAACCGGAGTACCCGGAGGAAACCCACGCAGACACGAGGAGAATGTGCAAACTCCACACAGTCAGTGACCCGAGCCGGGAATCGAACCCAGGACCCTGGAGATGTGAAGCAGCAGTGCTAACCACTGCGCTACCGTGCCACACATCTGGGTTGATGCTTCAGTTTTGGCAGTTTCAATACAGGATCTACAGGGTAGTTAGATGGTCATTGTGGAAGATAGGCAAACATCACGCTGATACAGCAAGATCAGTGTCTGAGGCTATGGTACATGATGCACTGTAACAGGAAGATTTCTCTGCATTGGGATGTGTTTTATAAATACTTTGATGTTGAAGCTAAGCACCTGGAATAGAAAGTTTTCCATACCAGACAGGGTTAGTGGCAGTGTGGTTAGCACTGCTGCCTCGCAACACCATGGTCCCCGGTTCAATTCCAGCCTCAGGTATGTGTCTGTGTGGGGTTTGCACATTCTCCCTGTGTCTGCCTGGGTTTTCACTGGATCTGGTTTCCTCCCACAGTCAGGAAGATATGCAGGTTAGATGGATTGGCCAAGCTAAATTGATCCTTATTATCATAATACATGCAGGTTAGGTGGACTGGCCATGTTAAATTGACCCTTATTGTCCCAAGATGTATTGGTTAGGCGGATTAGCCATGGTAAATGTACGGGGTTACCATCTGCAGAAGGAGTGACACTCCAAAAGCTCGTGCTACCAAAGAAAGCTGTTGGACTTTAACCTGGTGTCATGAGACTTTTTACCCAGCTTACCCCAGACCACCTGGATATTCCCCTGGAAGTCTCTCACCATCCTGACTTGAGAATATATCGTCATTCCTTCAGCATCCCCGGGTCGAAATCCTGGAATTCTTTCCCTAACTCAGAGCGTAGCTACAGGAGCGGGACTGCAGCATCTGAAGAAAGCAGCTCACCAACCACTTTCTCAAGGGCAGTTAGGGATGGGCAATCAATGCTGGCTTAGTCAACGAAGCCAAATTCTATCAATAAAAATGAGAAAGTGCCCGCTGTTTATGCGCACCCTGATTCTGCAAACAAGTTGTGACACTAACACTCTGCTCAATATTCCCAAACACTGGGGGCCATGAAGTTACCGCTCCCCGTTAACAATCTACGTGACAAATTCTGTAGACTCTGCTACATCTCAAGTAAGTTGTCCGACTCAGCACTTGTATATTTGAAGAAGAAAACTTGCTAGTTAATGTGGGATAGTGTAAATAATGCGTTTAACGGGATCATGGATAGGGGGGGATGTAGTATAAGGGTTTAATGCTCTATATGTAACGGGTGTTCTATGCAATCTGGGATATAAGATCACGTGACAGCAGATCATTGCTGAGGGACTGTTTGATGTGAAGCCTTGTGCTAAGCCTTGTATTGTACATCGTTAGTAGATTGTTCAATAAAGTTTACCAACAGCCTTGTCTCCAGCAGCCTCTATCTATCCTGATAAAGAATAACCTTGTCTAAGACCCACAGCGATGATACTGGGGCAAAGCCCTGCTTTTAAACCATTGATTTTCCTTCGGACTGTACTTGTACAGAGAGTAACGCACACTCAATATACGTGAAGGAAATGTTGTTCTGAGATGGGCTGTCAGCGGCGGGGAGAGTCTCCTTGTCTGGAACTCAGCATTTTCCGGAGAGATGAGATCATCTTAACCCACACAATTCCGAAAGGATTCTGTAAGCTATTCCTGCACCAAGAATTTTACCTTCCCAAATATAATCCGATCTGATTGAACTTGATTTGATTTATTTATTGTCTCATGTATTGGTATACAGGGATAAATATTGTTTCTTGCGTGCTATACAGAAAAAGCATACCGTTCATAGAGAAAGATGGGTTAGGAATTGGCTAGCAGATAGAAGACAGAGGATGGTGGTTGATGGGAGATATTCATCTTGGAGTTCGGTGACAAGTGGTGTACCTCAGGGGTCTGTTTTGGGGCCCCTGCTGTTTGTAATTTTTATAAATGATCTGGATGAGGGTATTGAAGGATGGATTAGTAAATTTGCAGATGACACTAAAGTCGGTGGAGTGGTAGATAGTGAAGAGGGGTGTTATAGTTTGCAGAGGGACTTGGACAAGTTGCAGAGCTGGGCCGAGAGGTGGCAAATGGAGTTTAATGTGGAAAAGTGTGAGGTAATGCACTATGGCAGAAATAATAAATGTGTAGAGTATAGGGCAAATGGTAGGATTCTTAGTAGTCTAGATGAACAGAGGGATCTTGGTGTGTATGTGCATAGATCCCTGAAAGTAGGCAGTCAGGTCGAGAAGGTTGTTAGGAAGGCATATGGAGTCTTGGCTTTTATTGGTAGAGGGATTGAATTTCGGAGCCGCAACGTCATGTTGCAACTGTACAAAACTCTAGTGCGGCCGCACTTGGAGTATTGTGTGCAGTTCTGGTCCCCACATTATAAGAAAGATGTGGAGGCATTGGAGAGGGTACAGAGGAGGTTTACCAGGATGTTGCCTGGTATGGAGGGCAGGTCTTATGAGGAGAGGCTGAGGGATTTGAGGTTGTTTTCGTTAGAAAGGAGGAGGCTAAGAGGGGACCTGATCGAAACATATAAGATGATTAGAGGTTTAGATAGGGTGGACAGTGATAGCCTTTTTCCTAGGATGGAAAAAGCTAGCACGAGGGGACACAGCTTTAAATTAAGGGGTGATAGTTATAGGACGGATATCAGAGGTAGGTTCTTTACCCAAAGGGTGGTTCGGGAGTGGAATGCCCTGCCTGCAGCAGTTGTAGATGCGCCAAGTTTGGTGGCGTTTAAGAGGTTAGTTGATAAGTATATGGAAGAGAAGGGAATGGTTTAGTTTGGAGGGGCATTGCTTTTTATATTGGTCGGCGCAACATCGAAGGCCGAAGGGCCTGTTCTGTGCTGTAATGTTCTATGTTCTATGTTCTATGTTCTATAAAGATAGGAGAGGGTGCAGAATGTGATGTTACAGTCATAGCTAGGGTGTAGAGAAAGATCCACTTAATATGAGGTAGGTCCATTCAAAAGTCTGACAGCAGCAGGGAAGAAGTTTTTCTTGAGTTAGTTGGCACGTGACCTCAAACTTTTGTATCATTTTCCCAACAGAAGAAGGTGGAAGAGAGAATGTCCGGGGTCCATAGGGTCCCTAATTATGCTGACTGGTTTGCTGAGGCAGTGGGAAGTATGGAAGTGGGGAGTCAATGGATGGGAGGCTGGTTTGTGTGATGGACTTGGCTTCGATCACGACCCTTTGTAATTTCTTGCAGAACTTGGACAGAGCAGGAGCCACACCAAATTGTGATATAATCAGAAAGAAAGCTTTCTATGCTGCATCTGTTGGTGAGAATTGGAGCCAAATTTCCTAAGTCTTCTGAGAAATCAATTGGGATGCGCTTTTAGCTTCGAACCCCTCATGCCACCCTGTCCCACTTCCAAGTTATTTATCTTGCCCACCGTTGTCTTGCGAGTATATTCCTTCAATCCTGGAATTCCCTCCGCAGTGGGTGTAACTGCAGCAATGCCAAAGGCAGTTGACCACCACTTTCCCAAGGGCACCTCGGGATGGGCAATAAAATGCTGTCCAGCCGGCGACACACATGTCCCACGAATGAATTTAAATAAAGCTGGACTGCCCAGTTCACAGATTCTACAGAATCAATAACACCGTGTCAGGGCCTGGTGCTAAATAAATGCCTGTACCCCTCTGTACTGAGGATCGGAGCTGGAATTAAAGTTGGTTTGCAAGGTGCTTATTGAAACAATCGTAATGCTGAGAGGAAGGAAAGGTCCAAAGTGGATGTTTTTGGATGAGCAGAGACTTGGGGACATTGAGTTCAGACTGCATTCCTGACCCGTCCCTCGTAATCAGGGTAAAAATACTATCTCAAACAACAGTTCAGGGGAGTGAGCACAGAAACACGGAATGTTCAATGATGCACTAAATTCTTTCCACTCTGTTTCCATTTGCAGTTTCAACTGCCTGTCTGATCCTATTTCCAAATTTATTACTGCAAATGTTTCTTTAACAATCACTGTTACACTTGATACTCAAACACTCAGTACACTATCACTGTGAGATTCGATACTCGAACACTCTGTACACTATCACTGTGAGACTCGATACTCGAACACTCTGTACACAATCACTGTGAGACTCAATACTCGAACACTCTGTACACGGTCACTGTGAGACTCGATACTCGAGTACTCTGCACACAATCACTGTGAGACTCGATACTCGAACACTCTGTACACAATCACTGTGAGACTCGATACTCGAGTACTCTGCACACAATCACTGTGAGACTCAATATTCGAGTACTCTGTACACAATCACTGTGAGACTCAATATTCGAGTACTCTGCACACAATCACTGTGAGACTCGATACTCGAGCACTCTGTACACAATCACTGTGAGACTCGATACTCGAGTACTCTGCACACAATCACTGTGAGACTCAATATTCGAGTACTCTGTACACAATCACTGTGAGACTCGATACTCGAGCACTCTGTACACTATCACTATGAGACTCGATACTCGAGCACTCTGTACACAATCACTGTGAGACTCGATACTCGACCACTCTGTACACAATCACTGTGAGACTCGATACTCGAACACTCTGCACACAATCACTGTGACACTCGATGCTCAAACACTCTGTACACTATCACTGTGAGATTCGATACTCGAACACTCTGTACACTATCACTGTGAGACTCGATACTCGAACACTCTGTACACAATCACTGTGAGACTCAATACTCGAACACTCTGTACACGGTCACTGTGAGACTCGATACTCGAGTACTCTGCACACAATCACTGTGAGACTTGATACTCGAACACTCTGTACACGATCACTGTGAGACTCGATACTCGAGCACTCTGTACACAATCACTGTGAGACTCGATACTCGAGTACTCTGCACACAATCACTGTGAGACTCAATATTCGAGTACTCTGTACACAATCACTGTGAGACTCGATACTCGAACACTCTGTACACAATCACTGTGAGACTCGATACTCGAACACTCTGTACACAATCACTGTGACACTCGATACTCGAGCACTCTGTACACAATCACTGTGAGACTCGATACTCGAGTACTCTGTACACTATCACTGTGAGACTCGATACTCGAACACTCTGTACACAATCACTGTGAGACTCAATATTTGAGTACTCTGTACACAATCACTGTGAGACTCGATACTCGAACACTCTGTACACAATCACTGTGAGACTCGATACTCGAACACTCTGTACACAATCACTGTGACACTCGATACTCGAACACTCTGTACACAATCACTGTGACACTCGATACTCGAACACTCTGACCAATCACTGTGAGACTCGATACTGAACTCTGACACATCACGTGAACGATACTCGAACATATCGAACTCTGTACACAATCACTGTGAGACTCGATACTCGAACACTCTGTACACAATCACTGTGAGACTCATATAACACATCACTGTGAGACTCGATACTCGAACACTCTGTACACAATCACTGTGAGACTCAATATTCGAGTACTCTGTACACAATCACTGTGAGACTCGATACTCGAACACTCTGTACACAATCACTGTGAGACTCGATACTCGAACACTCTGTACACAATCACTGTGAGACTCGATACTCGAACACTCTGTACACAATCACTGTGAACTCGTACTCACTCGATACTTGAACACTCTGTACACAATCACTGTGAGACTCGATACTCGAACACTCTGTACACTATCACTGTGAGACTCGATACTCGAACACTCTGCACACAATCACTGTGAGACTCAATACTCGAACACTCAGTACACTATCACTGTGAGACTCGATACTCGAACACTCTGTACACAATCACTGTGAGACTCATAATACTCGAACACTCTGTACACATCACTGTGAGACTCGATACTCGACACTCTGTACACAATCACTGTGAGACTCGATACTCGAACACTCTGTACACAATCACTGTGAGACTCGATACTCGAGCACTCTGTACACAATCACTGTGACTCGATACTCGAACACTCTGTACACAATCAACTCGAACACTCTGTACACTATCACTGTGAGACTCGATACTCGAACACTCTGTACACTATCACTGTGAGACTCGATACTCGACACTCTGTACACAATCACTGTGAGACTCGATACTCGAACACTCTGTACACAATCACTGTGAGACTCGATACTCGAGCACTCTGTACACAATCACTGTGAGACTCGATACTCGAACACTCTGTACACTATCACTGTGAGACTCGATACTCGAGCACTCTGTACACAATCACTGTGAGACTCGATACCGAACACTCTGTACACTATCACTGGGACTCGATATCAACGATACTCGACACTCTGACACATCACGTGAACTCGATACTCGAACACTCTGTACACAATCACTGTGAACTCGATACTCGAACACTCTGTACACATCACTGTGAACTCGATACTCGAACCACACATCACTGTGAGACTCGATACTCGAACACTCTGTACACAATCACTGTGAGACTCGATACTCGAACACTCTGTACACAATCACTGTGAGACTCGATACTCGAGCACTCTGTACACAATCACTGTGAGACTCGATACTCGAACACTCTGTACACAATCACTGTGAGACTCGATACTCGAACACTCTGTACACAATCACTGTGAGACTCGATACTCGAACACTCTGTACACAATCACTGTGAGACTCGATACTCGAACACTCTGTACACAATCACTGTGACACTCGATACTCGAACACTCTGTACACAATCACTGTGACACTCGATACTCGAACACTCTGTACACAATCACTGTGACACTCGATACTCGAACACTCTGTACACAATCACTGTGACACTCGATACTCGAACACTCTGTACACAATCACTGTGACACTCGATACTCGAGCACTCTGTACACAATCACTGTGAGACTCGATACTCGAACACTCTGTACACAATCACTGTGACACTCGATACTCGAACACTCTGTACACAATCACTGTGACACTCGATACTCGAACACTCTGTACACAATCACTGTGAGACTCGATACTCGAACACTCTGTACACAATCACTGTGACACTCGATACTCGAACACTCTGTACACAATCACTGTGACACTCGATACTCGAACACTCTGTACACAATCACTGTGACACTCGATACTCGAGCACTCTGTACACAATCACTGTGAGACTCGATACTCGAACACTCTGTACACAATCACTGTGACACTCGATACTCGAACACTCTGTACACAATCACTGTGAGACTCAATACTCGAGCACTCTGCACACAATCACTGTGAGACTCGATACTCGAACACTCTGTACACAATCACTGTGAGACTCGATACTCGAACACTCTGTACACAATCACTGTGACACTCGATACTCGAGCACTCTGTACACAATCACTGTGAGACTCGATACTCGAACACTCTGTACACAATCACTGTGACACTCGATACTCGAGCACTCTGTACACAATTACTGTGCGATATATTCACAATAAGCTGAGCCGTTTTTGCCTTTCTGACATTATTGATGAGACTTCCAGACCCTTCCCACCTCTTCTTGACCAGCCGGTTTTGATCTCCACCGTGGTGAACTGTGCCAAATTGCAGTGAATTCGAGAAGACTACCTCTTCCTTCGGA
The DNA here is from genome assembly GCA_024679065.1 of Sphyrna mokarran. Classification (NCBI taxonomy): domain Eukaryota; kingdom Metazoa; phylum Chordata; class Chondrichthyes; order Carcharhiniformes; family Carcharhinidae; genus Sphyrna; species Sphyrna mokarran. The sequence continues at coordinate 39,697,420 of JAGIQG010000025.1, forward strand.
GAACCCGCTGCAGGATTGGGGGGTGGGGGCGCGTAGTGAGCGGGACTGGGAATCTCCGCTCTGAATTTCTGTGCATTCCAGAAGAAACTCCCTGTTTTAATGCAGACTGTGGCCGGGGATTTTGCTGCCTTGTTTTCCGAAGCGACCTGGTCACAGAATCTCATGACAGAATGCAAATGAATATTTCATCTGTGAAATCTCCAGTGACCCAACCCCTGCTGGGGATACAATGAGCTTCACACCCAGAGAGTCAGGGGAACTTCATTTAAATACATGATTGCATCATTCACCTTCCCTGTTTTTACTGCCCCCATCCCCACCATCTCCCCACAATTAGGTTCCCCCACTCATTGATGTAACATCATGTGGTAAGATTTACAAAGGGTCTACGGAAACACGAGCAAGGGGACAAGTTCATAGAGTATGTACGCCCCCCTGGGGGATTGGCGGGGAGGATCATGCCTGGGCGCTGACCCCTTGGGGATGGGGGGGAATGCCATATGCATGGGGGAGTGTCTCCGTGTCTGTGGGGTGTGGAGAAGGGGGTCTGTTTTTGCTTTCGGTGTTGGAGACAGGGCGCTTTACCTCTGGGAAGCTGAGATTGCCAGTGGGATTGGCTCTATTAAGGTGCTGGAGGGAATTTCCAGCGGGCAGCTGGTGAACAGGGGCAGTGCCCGATACACACCTCTCTCACAGAGAAAGGGGAAAGGCCAGAAACTCATCAGTCTTCATTAGACAGCGAGCCACAGGAGGCATACTGGGGCTAAGGGAAGTGATCCAACCCAAATTCCCACAGGGTCTTAAACACGAACCCTCGCAAACCCCTTCTCCCTGACCCAGGGAAAGGAAGGGGTTCGCCAGCTCTGCCCATGGGTGTGTTTCTGGGCCAGGTGGACTATGTGCCAGAATGGATGGCTGGGAATATTTTGGACATGTCAATGGGAATCAAGTGGGCAAGTACTGTCTTGTTATCTATCCATGTTAGTTTTCCATGAGGTGGCGATGCCTCTTTTCCACAGCAGGGCAATGACTGTGCCATGAATCAGGCACCCTCAGTGCTGCAATCTCCCCCAGGGCCTCCTCCTTCCCTGACTGGGCGGTTAAGGAATTGGTAGGAAGTCCAAGAGCGAGAGAATTGACGCTCCGAATGTATCCTCCTCCGCAATGGGGCACTTTCCACACGGTTCCTGTCTCACGTACCCAGCTCGGTGTGGGTAAGAGCAATCCGTATATGAGTTTAGTTTCTCTGCCTCTCGTTCAGGCTCTCCAATCATAACGCGGAGTCACGGTAAAGGTTGATTCCAACCTCATGTTACCATGGTAATCCCTCCCAGCGAGAATCACTGGGTGTCATTGAGATTTAGAGCATTCCATATAGGGGCAGAACGAGGCCCTTCGGCCCATCAAGCATGTTCTGTCATTCAATCACGGCTGATAAGTTTCTCAACTCCATTCTCCCACTTTAACCTTTGATGCCTTTACCAATCAGGAACCTATTATCTCTGTCTTATATGAACCCGATAACTTGGCCTCCACAGCTTTCTGTGCCACAGATTCACCCCTCCTCTGGCTGAAGAAATTCCCCCTCATCTCTATTCTAAAATATCGTCCCTTTACTCTGAGGCTGTGCCCTCGGACCCGTGTCTCTCCTACTGATGGAGATATCTTCCCCACATCCTCTCTCTGCACTCTTCACTCTGCTTCCCCTTCCCACACCTTTTGGTTTTGTGGGAGATTGAAGCCATTTTCTGATTTTGGCACTGACCACCCTCATCCCCCACCCCCCCGCCCCATCTCCCTGTGTTGCCCCCACTGAGGGCAGAACGATCAGGGGCTGAGCCCCTGTCACAGACTGTGAGGGAGAGACCCAGCGATTAAATCCCTCCTGCGCAATACGTTCCTGGTAAGGTGTTTGAAGCAAAGACCATCCATCACCCACAGAACTCTGGAAATACCCACAGCACCAGCACACATACTCACACACATGCACGCACACACACACACACACACACACGCACACACACACGCACATACACACACATGCACACACACGCACACACACACGTACGCACACACGCACGCACTCACACACACACACACTCACACGCGCATACACACGCACACACACACACGCACACACACACGCGCGCACGCATGCACACACACGCACACACACACGTACGCACACACGCACGCACTCACACACACACACACTCACACGCGCATACACACGCACACACTCACACACACACACACACTCACACGCGCACACACACATGCACACACTGCACACACGCACTCACACACACACACACGTGCATACACACGCACACACACACATGCACACACACATGCACACACACGCACACACACACGCACACAACACGCACACACACACACACTCACCACACACACACACGCTCACACACACGCATACACACGCACACACACACATGCACACACGCACGCACCACACACACACGCACACACGCACGCACACGCACACATGCACGCACACACAGACACAAAACACACACACACACGCACAGACACACAGACACATGCACACACACAGATACACACACATACACGCACAGGCACACGCACACATGCACACACACAGATACACACACACATACATGCACAGACTCATACACGCACAGACACACAGACACATGCACACACACAGATACACACACACACATACACATACACGCACAGACACATACACACACAGATACACACACACACACACACATACACACACAGACACACAGACACACGCACACATGCACACACCACACAGTTACATACACGCACAGACACACAGACACATGCGCACACACAGATACACACACACACAACATGCACACACACATACACGCACGCACACACACACGCATACATGCACACACACACAGGAATTTAAATACAGTAGTGTGTTGGCTGGACAGATTATGGAAATATCGACCCGTTGGGAGATTTGATATGAGCTGGTGTCTATCCACTTATGCCCCACACACACACACACACACACACACACACACACACACACACACACACACACACACACACACAGATACACACACACAAACACACACGCACACGCACACACACACATGCATACACACGCACACATAGACACATACAGAGACACATACATGTAGTTACACAGACATACACACATACATACATACACACAGACACACACACACATACACAAATACATGCACACACACACATACACACACACACACACACACATACAGACACACAGACACACAAACAGATACACACACACAAACATATACAGAGATACACACACACACAGACTCATACAGACACATACACATGCATACAGGCAGATACATAGACACACACACATATACAGAGATGCACACACACACAGACACATACAGACACTCACACACACATACAGACAACACACAGGCAGATACACAGACACACACAGATACAGACACAGACACACACACAAACACACACACACAGGAATTTAAATACAGTAGTGTGTTGGCTGGGGCAGATTATGGAAATATCGACCCATTGGGAGATTTGATATGAGCTGGTTTCTGTCCGCTTGTGCCTCCCATTCAAATGAAAGGCCGAGCAAATGTTTTCCAAAAGCATTTTTGGCGAATAGCTTAACTGAATGAAGTTGACTCCTGGTGTGACGTCACTGAGTTCATGTAGAAAGCCCTGTTTTCCTTGGGTCCGGGCACTTTTTCCATCGTGTTGAGAAAATGGAATATTAAATCTGCTTTACCTCCATCACTCGGCGCATCGCGGAGCTGCATTTGTGACCATTCCAATATTCATCAACTTTCATACCAAGATTTCAATACACCACCATTGGAAATCCTTGTTCGAAGGTAAAATGAAAGTGTCACAATGAATTCTGAAAAACATTATCCAAACTCAGGATAAGAGACAAGACTTTTAATCGATGGTAAATCCAATGGGAATGTGATTCAGTAACATTAGTGACAAAACCCAACGTTAAACGCCTACATTTCAAATCAGGACAACTATATTACTGACTGTATCTCCAGTAATGTTAATCCAGCTCCCTCACACTGTCATTCCGTAACCCCTCTCCCACCCAGCACCCTGTGTTACTGACTGTATCTCTACTGATGTTAATCCAGCTCCCTCACACTGTCACTCAGTAACCCCTCTCCCCCCCAGCACCCTGTGTTACTGACTGTATCTGTACTGATGTTAATCCAGCTCCCTGCCGGTGCAATGTCACTCCAGAGAGAGGATGCTGTTTAGCTCTTTAGGCAAATTATAATTTATCAATAGCAATGAGATTCACGCCAGGAGTCTATCTGATTGTGTGGCTGGTTGGGATTGGGGAAGATCTTACCCACACAAATCCCATTATGGCTCATTCCCCAGTGTGTGTGTGTGAGTGGGGTGTGGGCCTACTTTATCAGGCTCCTGGAATTCTAGCCTATTGACTGCAATCTACAGGTGGGTGAGTGAAGGAATACACGATGCACATTCGAAGCCTGCCTTCATACAATACAAGGTGCATGTCTAAACCAGTTTTAATGAAATCAATTTTCATCCTGAGTGGGTGTGTGCAGGAGAGAGCAGGGGTGATAGATTTCATAGAAAAACTACAGCACAAATAGGCCCTTCAGCCCACAAGTTGTGCCCATCATATCCCTACCTATCAGACCTACCTATAATCCTCAATCACATTAAATCCCACATACTCATCCAGAAGTCTCTTAAAAGACCCCAACGAGTTTGCCTCCACCACCACCGATGGCAGCCGATTCCACTCACCCACCACCCTCTGAGTGAAGAACTTATATCTCCTCTGTACCTGCTCCCCAGCACCTTAAACCTGTGTCCTCTCGTAGCGACCATTTCAGCCCTGGGAAATAGCCTCCGAGAATCCACCCTATCTATTCCTTCAACATCGTATAAACCTCTATCAGGTCGCCTCTCATCCTTCATCTCTCCAGGGAGAAAAGACCGAGCTCCCTCAACCTATTGCGAGTATTAAATTCCTGACAGATTTCTTGTTATTGATCCCAGTTGGTTCACAAATCTTCTCGGTCCCGTCAGTACCTCGCTAGCAGGGGAAATGGAGAGAGAGAGAATTGGGGAAATGGAGAGACAGATGGGGAAATGGAGAGAGAGATGGGGAAATGGAGAGACAGAGAAATGGGGAAATGGAGAGAGAGAGATGGGGAAATGGAGAGAGAGATGGGGAAATGGAGAGAGATATGGGGAAATGGAGAGAGAGAGAAATGGGGAAATGGAGAGAGAGAGATGGGGAAATGGAGAGAGAAAAATGGGGAAATGGAGAGAGAGGAATGATGGGAAATGGAGAGAGAGAGAGGTGGGGAAATGGAGAGAGAGAGAGATGGGGAAATGGAGAGAGAGAGAGGTGGGGAAATGGAGAGAGAGAGAGATGGGGAAATGAGAGAGAGAGGATGGGGAAATGGAGAGAGAGAGAATGGGGAAATGGAGAGAGAGAGAAATGGGGAAATGAGAGAGAGAGAGATGGGGAAATGGAGAGAGAGAGTGATGGGGAAATGAAAAGAGAGAGAGAGGTGGGGAAATGGAGAGAGAGAGAGATGGGGAAATGGAGAGAGAGAGAGGTGGGGAAATGGAGAGAGAGAGAGATGGGGAAATGGAGAGAGAGAGAGATGGGGAAATGGAGAGAGAGAGAAATGGGGAAATGGAGAGAGAGAGAGATGGGGAAATGAAAAGAGAGAGAAATGGGGAAATGGAGAGAGAGAGAGATGGGGAAATGGAGAGAGAGAGAGGTGGGGAAATGGAGAGAGAGAGAGATGGGGGAAGAGAGAGAAATGGGAGAGAGAGAGAAATGGGGAAATGGAGAGAGAGGAGGGGAAATGAGAGAAATGGGGATGGAGAGAGAGAGATGGGGAAATGGAGAGAGAGAGAGATGAAATGGGAGAGAGAGAGAGATGGGGAAATGGAGAGAGAGAGAGAGGGGAAATGGAGAGAGAGAGAAATGGGGAAAGGAGAGAGAGAGAGGGGGAAATGGAGAGATGGGGAAATGGAGAGAGAGAGAAATGGGGAAATGGAGAGAGAGAGAGATGGGGAAATGGGGAGAGAGAGATGGGGATATGGAGAGAGAGATGGGGAAATGGGGAGAGAGAGATGGGGATATGGAGAGAGAGAGATGGGGAAATGGAGAGAGAGATGGGGAAATTAGTTCCTTGTCTTGTATGATGGCAGGCTTCAAATGTGCTCGAAGTGAACAGGACCACACTTGTAATGATCAGCAGTCGTGATGTGGAGATAGGGTCCAATGAACAGATCCCGGTACCTCTCCATGTGTTAACGAATTTCAGAAGCAGAACGGTGACTCTGGTTATTTTGATGAGAGTTTGATCACTCGGGAGACCAAGGAAACTTTCCAATCAGCGCTGGCGCAGGAGTGTAAGCCTTCAAAAAAGCAGCAGCGTACTGGGAACGTCTGGATTTAACGTTAGCACCTTCTCAATCCTGTCAGTACCTCGCTAACCCAGCTAAATCTGTCGCCCCAGAGTCATTTGTTTGTGTCGCTGTGTTTCTGCCTAGAAAGGTTGCCATGTTGCTAATTTAGCTCCAAGTTGCTATCAACCACACCCCCCCCCCCACCCCCCACCATTTCATCCTCACAAGTCCCCTGGGGCGGGGTTTGACTGCCCAGATCTCGGAATGTTCTAGACTGTAGCACAGGAGAGAAAGGCCACAACCGCAGTGAGTCCCCCTGCCTCTCCCCTTCCCACAGCTGCTCCAGGCAAATTGCTGGAATATTGGCCAGGTTCCCTTCAACATTAAAATTAAACCATCATTTACTTCGTTGGCATCACTTCAGAGCTGTAAATAATGGAAGCAATCAGGGGATGACTGGGAAACGGAGAGAGGGATAGGGAAATGGAGAGAGAGAGAGATGGAGAGAGGGATGGAGAAATGGAGAGAGAGAGATGGAGAGAGGGATGGAGAAATGGAGAGAGAGAGATGGAGAGAGGAATGGAGAAATGGAGAGAGAGAGATGGAGAAATGGAGAGAGAGAGATGGAGAAATGGAGAGATGGGGAGATGGAGAGAAAGAGATGGGGAAATGAAAAGAGAGATGGGGAAATGGAGAGAGAGAGGGATGGAGAAACAGAGAGAGGGAGATGGTGAAATGGAGAGAGAGAGATGGGGAAATGGAGAGAGAGATGGAGAAATGGAGAGATGGGGAAATGGAGAGAGAGGGGAATAGAACATAGAACATAGAACATTACAGCACAGAACAGGCCCTTCGGCCTTCGATGTTGCGCCGACCAATATAAAAAGCAATGCCCCTCCAAACTAAACCATTCCCTTCTCTTCCATATACTTATCAACTAACCTCTTAAACGCCACCAAACTTGGCGCATCTACAACTGCTGCAGGCAGGGCATTCCACTCCCTAACCACCCTTTGGGTAAAGAACCTACCTCTGATATCCGTCCTATAACTATCACCCCTTAATTTAAAGCTGTGTCCCCTCGTGCTAGCTTTCTCCATCCTAGGAAAAAGGCTATCACTGTCCACCCTATCTAAACCTCTAATCATCTTATATGTTTCGATAGGTCCCCTCTTAGCCGCCTCCTTTCTAACGAAAACAACCTCAAATCCCTCAGCCTCTCCTCATAAGACCTGCCCTCCATACCAGGCAACATCCTGGTAAACCTCCTCTGTACCCTCTCCAATGCCTCCACATCTCTCTTATAATGCCAGGACCAGAACTGCACACAATACTCCAATTGTGGCCGCACTAGAGTTTTGTACAGTTGCAACATGACGTTGCGGCTCCGAAATTCAATCCCTCTACCAATAAAAGCCAAGACTCCATATGCCTTCCTAACAACCTTCTCGACCTGACTGCCTACTTTCAGGGATCTATGCACATACACACCAAGATCCCTCTGTTCATCTAGACTACTAAGAATCCTACCATTTGCCCTATACTCTACACATTTATTATTTCTGCCATAGTGCATTACCTCACACTTTTCCACATTAAACTCCATTTGCCACCTCTCGGCCCAGCTCTGCAACTTGTCCAAGTCTCTCTGCAAACTATAACACCCCTCTTCACTATCTACCACTCCACCGACTTTAGTGTCATCTGCAAATTTACTAATCCATCCTTCAATACCCTCATCCAGATCATTTATAAAAATTACAAACAGCAGGGGCCCCAAAACAGACCCCTGAGGTACACCACTTGTCACCGAACTCCAAGATGAATATCTCCCATCAACCACCACCCTCTGTCTTCTATCTGCTAGCCAATTCCTAACCCAATTAGCTAAATCACCCTCTATCCCATACATCTGCATTTTCTGCAGAAGTCTTCCATGGGCCACCTTATCAAACGCCTTACTAAAGTCCATATATACCACATCAACCGCCTTACCCCCATCCACCTCTTGGTCACTTTTTCAAAAAACTCAATGAGGTTAGTAAGGCACGACCTACCCTTCACAAAACCATGCTGACTATCCCCAATCAATTCATTTCTCTCTAAATAACTATAAATCCTATCCCTAATAATTCTCTCCAATACTTTGCCCACAACAGAAGTAAGACTCACTGGCCTATAATTCCCTGGAAGGTCTCTCTTCCCCTTCTTGAACAATGGGACCACATTCGCTATCCTCCAGTCCTCCGGAACCACACCCGTAACCAACGACGACCTGAAGATCAGAGCCAGAGGCTCTGCAATCTCCTCTCTTGCCTCCCAGAGAATCCTAGGGTAAATCCCGTCCGGCCCAGGGGACTTATCCAACTTCAAACCCTCGAGAATATCTAGCACATCCTCCCTATCTACTTCAATACCTTCCAGTTTGCTACCCTGTACCTCAGTGTTCTCCATAACTACATTTACATCACCCTGCGTGAATACCGAAGAGAAATATTTATTCAGTGCCTCTCCAATCTCTTCAGGCTCCACGCACAACTTCCCACTGCTGTCTATGACTGGCCCTAATCTTGCCCTAACCAATCTTCTATTCTTAACATATCTAAAGAAAGCTTTAGGATTCTCCTTAATCCTATCAGCCAAAGTCTTCTCGTGTCCTCTCTTAGCTCTCCTCAATTCACTCTTTAGCTCCCTCCTGGCTAATCTATAGCTATCCATTGCACTAACGAGCCTTCAATCCTCATCCTGACATAAGCCTCCTTTTTCCTTTTAACCAGCAAATCAACTTTTTTCGTACACCAAGGTTCTCTTACTCGACCATTTCCTCCTTGCCTGACAGGGACATACTTATCAAGGACTCGCAGCAGCTGCTCCTTGAATAAGCTCCACATTCCAGATGTTCCCAGTCCCTGTAGTTTCCTAGTCCAATCTATGCACCCTAATTCTCTCCTGATGGCCTCATAATTACCCTTCCCCCAGCTATAACTACTGCCCCCAGCTTCATGCCTATCCCTATCCATCACTAAGGTGAACGTAACCGAATTGTGGTCACTATCACCAAAATGTTCACTAACTTCCAAGCCTAACACCTGGTCTGGCTCATTGCCCAGCACCAAATCCAATGTAGCCTCACCTCTAGTTGGCCTATCTACATACTGAGTCAAAAAACCTTCCTGCACACTTTGTACGAAAACTGACCCCTCTAATGAGCTAGAGCTATAGCTATTCCATGGGGAGAATGGGGAGAGAGTTCATCCAAAATAGGCCTTGGACACCATTAGGCTGTAGGTCGCTTTACAAATCGATTTCAGCTGTGTTTCCAGTGTTACCCAAAAGGACACAGGAATTAGGAGCAAGATCAGACCACTCGGCCCATCGAACCTGACCCATTATTCAGTACAATCCTCGGGCTTCAACTCTATTCTGCTGCCCATTCCCAACATCCCTTAATTCAACACCTGTCCCAGCCTTAAATATGGTCAACGATGGAGCATCCACAACCCTGGAATCGGGAATTCCGAAGACTCTTTGAGGGAAGAAATTTCTCCTCATCTCAGTTCTAAACGATCAGCCCCTTTTCCTGACACTGTGACCCTGTGTTCTAGACACTGAAGCCAGCGGGAAACAGCCTCTCTCGGTGTTTAACCCTGTCAATAATCCCCATCAGCATCCTGACTGGGCCAATTGAGATAGCCTCAGACTCTTCTAAACTCCAGAGAATATAAACCCAATTTACTCAGCCTCTCATCATGGGACAACCCCTCATCCCAGGGATCAGCCTAATGAACATTACCTACCCCACCTCCCAGAGAAGGATGTTGTCCCTAAATATGGAATTACTAAAGAACAAAGAACAACAGGAATAACAAATGTGTAGAAGTATAGGGCTAATGGTAGGACTCTTAATAGTGTTGATGAACAGAGGGATCTTGGTGTATACGTGCCTGAAAGTTGGCAATCAAGTCAATAAGGTTGTTAAGAAGGCATACGGAGTCTTGGCTTTTATTGGTAGGGGGATTGAATTTTTTGAAAAAGTGACCAAAGAGGTGGATGGGGGTAAGGCAGTTGATGTGGTATATATTGACTTTAGTAAGGCATTCAATAAGGTGCCCCATGGAAGGCTTCTGCAGAAAATGCAAATGTATGGGATTGAGGGTGATTTAACTAATTGGATTAGGAATTGGCTAGTTGATACAAGACAGAGGGTGGCGGTTGATGGAAATTATTCATCGTGGCATTCGGTTACAAGTGGTGTACCTCAGGGATCTGTTTTGGGGCCCCTGCTGTTTGTAATTTTTATAAATGATCTGGATGATGGTATTGAAGGATGGATTAGTAAATTTGTGGATGACACCAAAGTCGGAGGAGTGGTAGATAGTGAAGAGGGGTGTTATAGTTTGCAGAGAGACTTGGACAAGTTGCAGAGCTGGGCCGAGAGTTGGCAAATGGAGTTTAATGTGGAAAAGTGTGAGGTAATGCACTTTGGCAGGAATAACAAGTGTGTAGAGTATAGGGCTAATGGTAGGACTCTTAATAGTGTTGATGAACAGAGGGATCTTGGTGTATGTGTGCATAGATCCCTGAAAGTTGGCAATCAAGTCGATAAGGTTGTTAAGAAGGCGTACAGAGTCTTAGCTTTTATTGGTAGGGGGATTGAATTTCGGAGCCGCAACGTCATGTTGCAACTGTACAAAACTCTAGTGCGGCCGCACTTGGAGTATTGTGTTCAGTTCTGGTTCCCACATTATAAGAAAGATGTGGAGGCTTTGGAGAGGGTACAGAGGAGGTTTACCAGGATGTTGCCAGGTATAGAGGGCAGGTCTTATGAAGAGAGACTGAGGGATTTGAGGTTGTTTTCGTTAGAAAGAAGGCGGCTAAGTGGAGACCTTATTGAAACATGCAAGATCATTAAAGGTTTAGATAGGGTGGACAGTGATAGCCTTTTTCCTCGGATGGAGAAGGCTAGCACGAGGGACATAGCTTTAAATTAAGGGGTGGAAGTTATAGGACGGATGTCAGAGGTAGGCTCTTTACCCAGAGGATAGTAAGGGTATGGAATGCCCTGCCTGTTGCAATTGTAGATGCGCCAAGTTTGGTGATGTTTAAGAGGTCCTTGGATAAGTTTATGGACGAAAAGGGAATGGTTTAGTTTGGAGGGTCATTGCTTTTCCCTAATTGGTCGGCACAACATCGAAGGCCGAAGGGCCTGTTCTGCGCTGTAATGTTCTATGTAACACAGCACAGGAAACAGGCCCTTCAGCCCTACAAGCCCGCACCGACATTTTAACTCTCAGTGAGTGCCCTCTTCTATCAATGTCCTTTGTCTACGCCTCTTGGACTCCACAATAAAGGTGTGTAAATATAGAGAATTATAACCAGATTGAGGGAGGCCTAATTTAGGGACAATTTGTTAACACCAATCAGCCTAAGAGCATGTTTTTGGGGTGTGGGAGGAAACAGGAGCACCTGGAGAAAACCCACGCAAGCATGGGGAGAATGTGCGAACTCCCACAGACACAGGCCCAAATCTGTGTATCTGCACAGCACAGCGATAGTCACTGAGCTGTCATGTTGCCCGTCAGTTGGTCCAGTTTAAGCGTACACTAATGACGTGAAGCACTAGGCAACTCTTGAAGCAACATCCAAGAACAGCCCTCGCACGACCTGCAGCCCTCGTATGACCCTTGTTGGACAACAAGGCGGACCGAATCACTTGGGCAGTGAGATGATCCAATGCTGAAGCTATCACCGTCGCTTCAAGCGCGAGTTTTTTTTTATTTATTCATTCGTGGGACATGGGCATCGCCGGCTGGCCAAGATTTATTGCCCTTCCCTAGTTGAGGAAGTAGTGATGAGCTGCCTTCTTGAATCACTGAGGGGAAGGGAAAGGGAATCGAGGGAACGCGGATCAATCTCGGAGACACACTGAATGTTATGCTATCCGTAATGGATCGGGGATTCTGTCTGCCTTCTTGTCCCAATGTTGATCCCTAGATACAAAGAACAAAGAACAAAGAGCAACACAGCACGGGAAACAGGCCCTTCAGCCCAACGAGCCCGCACCCCTGTCCTAACGTCTTAATGACATATCTATGACTTTAGGCTATGCCTATTGTGGAAGATTCCCATATAGGGACCAATATAGGGACAATTTGTTACCCAATCAGCCTAAGAGCACATTTTTGGGATGTGGGAGGAAACCGGAGCACCCGGAGAAAACCCACGCAACCACGGGGAGAACACGCAAACTCCCACAGACACAGGCCCAAATCTATGTGTCTGCACAGCAACAGCGATAGTCTCTGAGCTGTCATGCTGCCCATCAGATGGTCCAGTTTAAGCATACACTGACGACTTGAAGCACTAGGCCACTCCTGAAGCAACATCCAAGAGCAGCCCTTGCACGACCTGCCGAATGCATGCACCTCGTTGGTCAACAAGGTGGACCGAATTTCCTGTGGAAACAAATAAGATATTTAGACAGTCCTGCTATATCCCACTATCTGCAGACCGCTCATGTGGCTGTCCAAGAGACCCTTAAACAACCCTAGCGTGCCTGCTCCCACCACCTTACTCAGCAGTGCATTCCACACCCCCACTACCCTTTGTGTGAAAAACTGCCCTCTAATATTCGTCTTATACATAGCCCCCCTCACCCTAAGGTGAACCCAAAACGGCCCTGTTGGGATTCCAATCCATGGGGGAATGTCCCCAGTGATGCTTTGTGGGAAGGCAGGTAAGGGAAGTTGTCGCTGCACATTTTGGGGAAGTGGGGCACAATTAGGCATTTTTTTAGGTACATTTTTTAATCCGGTGGGATCATTAAACAGCCTTTAACTTGAATAAGTCTAGTAAAGCTAAGGATATAGTGGGCCCAATGGGAGCCACACTCATTTTAACAAGACATTTGGGCACATGTTGTGGTTTCAAGGATTTAGCTCCAAATTGGAACCTTGCTTCAAGCCCTTGCCAAGTGGCTCCTTCCATCTGCAGACAGGTTTTGGACCTGTTCTGATTAAACTAGCCAGGGCCAAAGCTGAGGAGGATTCTTTTCCCTCTGAGGGTTTGGGGTCTCTGGATTGCTGAATGGGCAGTAGAAGCTCAACAGGGTCTAGATAAGCAAGGGGGCGAAGGGTTACAAAGTTGATGGGCAGAATGTGAGGTTGACGTTACAGTCAGATCAGCCCATGACCGTGTTGAATGGTGGAGCGGGCTGGAAGGATCTCTTCCTGCTCCTGATGAGAGTGATGGGTTGAGTAAATGGAGACAGATTGCTTCCTGTGGGACAACTCACACTGGGAAATATCAACAGCTCTGAGCTGTCAGCCCTGCTTATTGACTCGAACCTCTGACATTGCAGAGTGTGTTAACGCCTGCAAGAAACCGGCTCAATGATCGCACTTCCTTGGTATTAACTGTCTCTTTACGGTTAACAAGCCTGACTCGCGGGAGGGAGTTTACGTGCCCATGATGTGTATCACTGACACTTCCCGGAACACGCGAGGTGAACGCAGGGCAGCGCGCAAACCAGGATGTGATTAATATAAGCTTTGCCTTATCAGCTGCTATCCGTCATTCTCTCAGATTGCTGACAACTCACCCACTGCAATCCGTATGTGGTTAATATCCTGCAGCCTCACGCTTCTCTCCAGCCCTGACACACATTCACAGGCAGTTGGGTTAACACGTCATTTCTAGTTAAACTTCACGATTGTTGTTATTTTGCAAGCTCTTCGATGCTTTGTTCCATTCCAGGGATGGGTGTGACGTATCCACATTTGGACAAATCACTCAGGCGTAGCTACATAATCATTGGAAAAGCTATTGTGAGATTGTTCTCTTTTTAGTTTAACTGCTAAAAGATATTTTCGAGAAGCATCAAGTACATTTATTCTCTCTACATTTAATTTTTGGGGGTCAGGTAAATGCAGCTCTTGTGAATCCACTAGCATTAGTGTATGGGGAGACGGTGGGCCAGTGGTATTATCACTGGGCTATTAATCTAAAAACTCAGCTAATGTTCTGAGGACCCGGGTTCGAATCCGGGTTCGAAGCAGATGGTGGAATTTGAATTCAATTAAAAAAAGATCTGGAATTAAAAGTCTCCTGGAAACCATTGTCGGAAAAACTCATCTGATTCACTAATGGAAGGAAATCTGTTATCCTTTCCTAGCCTGACCTACACGTGACTCCCAAGCCATGGTAAATTTTATTTATAGTCACAAGCAGGCTTACATTAACACTGCAAAGAAGTTATGGTGAAAATACCCTAGTCGCTGCACTCTGCCTCCTGTTTGGGTACACTGAGGGAGAATTTGCCATGGCCAATCAATCTGACCCGCACATCTTTGAACTGTGGGAGGAAACCAGAGCACCTGGTAGAAACCCACGCAGAAATGGGGAGAATGTGCAAACTCCATACAGTGACTCAAGCCGAGAATCAAACCCAGGTCCCAGGCGCTGTGAGGCAGCGGTACTAACCACTGCGCCGCTGTGCCACCTAGTGTGGTTGGCTCTCAACTGTTCTCTGAAATGGCCTTGCCAAAGGGCAACCAGGGAGAGGCTATAATTGTTGGCTGGCCAGTGATGCCCCATGTCCCATGAATGAATATAAAGAGTAAATTCCCTCTACACCATCCCTATCAATCACTCCCAGGACAGGTACAGCACAAGGTTAGATACAGAGTAAAGCTCCCTCTACACTGTCCCCCATCAAACACTCCCAGGAAAGGTACAGCACGGGGTTAGATACAGAGTAAAGCTCCCTCTACACTGTCCCCATCAAACACTCCCAGGACAGGTACAGCAAGGGGTTAGATACAGAGTAAAGCTCCCTCTACACTGTCCCCATCAAACACTCCCAGGACAGGTACAGCACGGGGTTAGATACAGAGTAAAGCTCCCTCTACACTGTCCCCATCAAACATTCCCAGGACAGGTACAGCACGGGGTTAGATACAGAGTAAAGCTCCCTCTACACTGTCCCCATCAAACACTCCCAGGACAGGTACAGCACAGGGTTAGATACAGGGTAAAGCTCCCTCTATACTGTCCCCCATCAAACACTCCCAGGACAGGTACAGCACGGGGTTAGATACAGAGTAAAGCTCCCTCTACACCGTCCCCCATCAAACAATCCCAGGACAGGTACAGCACGGGGTTAGATACAGAGTAAAGCTCCCTCTACACTGTCCCCCCATCAAACGCTCCCAGGGCAGGTACAGCACGGGGTTAGATACAGAGTAAAGCTCCCTCTACACTATCCCCCATCAAACACTCCCAGGACAGGTACAGCACGGGGTTAGATACAGAGTAAAGCTCCCTCTACACTGTCCCCCATCAAACACTCCCAGGACAGGTACAGCACGGAGTTAGATACAGAGTAAAGCTCCCTCTACACTGTCCCCATCAAATACTCCCAGGACAGGAACAGAATGGGGTTAGATACAGAGTAAAGCTCCCTCTACACTGTTGCCCCATCAAACACTCCTAGGACAGGTACAGCATGAGATTAGATATAGAGTAAAGCTCCCTCTACACTGTCCCCCATCAAACACTCCCAGGACAGGTACAGCACGGGGTTAGATACAGAGTAAAGCTCCCTCTACACCATCCCCATCAATCACTCCCAGGACAGGTACAGCATGGAGTTAGATACAGAGTAAAGCTCCAGACGCCATGCTCCAGATGATTTGTGGAACTTGTTATTCTCCCGATGTTACACGATTGAATCTTCCCAATGAGGTGAGGATGGCTGAAATGTTGTTCAATGGGAGGAGTTGGCTGAGCTCCTGCTGCCAGGGTGGGGTGGGGAGGGTGCTGGGCTGGGCGAGATGGTGGGAATGCTCCAATCTAGTTCAGCGGGCAGGGGAGGGGGGGGGGGTGGTCACTGAGGCTGAGGAGGGTTACAAACATCCTGCTTGGAAATCAAGGAAGAGCCAGCAGCTGGTGGAATGTGTCTGAAGACCAAATGTTTGTTCATTGAAGTCTAACTGACCAGCGGGTTGTGTATCCTGTGTGAAAGTTTGGGAATCTTTGATATAATTTTCACTCATTGCTGTCATTAATCACACCCAGGACTGAAGCCTGTTTGTTCTGAGAGACAGAGTTTGTTTGAGGTGATGTTAATAAATCCTGTAAGTGGGCTGGAGTTTAATATTCCGGATATAGATGAATTACATCAGTTACAAAAATCAACACTGGTTAGATTTAAAAGTCATTAATTTAAAGAGTGATAGACATCGCAAATGTGCAAATCTTTCCTCCTTTGATGAAGATTCTATCCGACCACATTTGGATGTGTTATGTCATAAGACTAAGGAAATCTGGCACGTCCGCTACAACTCTCACCAACTTTTACAGATGCACCATAGAAAACATTCTTTCTCACAGTTTGGTACGGCTCCTGCTCCATCCAAGACCACAAGAAACCACAAAAGGATCGTGAATGTAGCCCAGTCCTTCATGCAAACCAGCCTTCCACCAAATTCGCCAAGGACCCCACGTACCCGGACATTCTCTCTTCCACCTTCTTCCGTTGGGAAAAGGACACAGAAGTCTGAGGACACGTACCAACCGACTCAGGAACAGCTTTTTCCCTGCTGCTGTCAGACTTTTGAATGGACCAACCTCACATTAAATTGATCTTCCCCCATATCCCTAGCTATGACTGTAATACTACATTCTGCACTCTCTCCTTTCCTTCTCTACGAACAGTATGCGCGCAAGAAACAATATTTTTCACTGTATACTAATACACGTAACATTAATAAATTAAATCAAATGTTTACAGTGTCACCCACAGATTAATACGTTAATGTTCTTGGGGTAAGAAAAGCTTTTAATATATGTAGTTATATTTGAATCTATTCCTGGTCGTAATATTTTACACCATATATTCTCATATGATGCATTTATAATGAAATTGCCTGTGTGAGCTGTCACACTATAGTTAGAGCCTCCACTCACTAGAATGGGGCATCGCCCATGAGAAGTTTGTGTAATTACAATGTGATAGTTTACAATGGCAGTTGCTATTGTAATCATAGACAACAACAACTTGCATTTATATGGCACCTTTAAAATGGGAGGATACCCCAGAGTTGAGAGGAGTGCTAACCAGACAGAAGTTGACACTGTACCAGAGAGCGGGGACCAACCATAGAATAACAGAACGCCTACAGTTCAGAAGGGGCTCATTCACCCCACCAAGTCTGCATTGATTCTTTCTCAGAGTATTTTACCCTGCCTCTTCCCCCACCCTGTAACCCCCTACAATTCATCTAAACTACACATCTTTGGACACTAAAGGGCAATTTAGCATGGCAAATCCTTCTGACCCGCACATCTGGGTATAAATCGGAAAACGCGATGGGCACAAGGAGAGAACATACAAACTCTGCACAGTCACCAAAGGTCCCTGGCCCTGTGAGGCAGAAGTGCTAACAACTTTGCCATCGTGACAAGTGTTTAAAAGCTTGGTTAAAGAGCGTAGGCTTTAGGAAGTGTGCTAATGGAGGATTAGGGATGGAATTGCAGCCGATAACATGGGGGTTGAATTACGTCCATGAAACTTGCCCAATTATTCTCTGGCTTCGAACACTAATTTCTCTGAAACCTTCAAATAGAAATAGAGCCTGTGTGTACACAGGAAAATCACGGTTCTTGTGATTTGATGTGGAGATGCCGGTGTTGGACTGGGGTAAACACAGTAAGAAGTCTGACAACACCAGGTTAAAGCCCAACTGTCTTATTTGACAGTAAACTCCACAAGCTTTTGGAATTTGTCCCTTCAGGTGAATGAAGAGTTCTGGCCTCAGACAGAGCATATAATAGTACAGTTTACAGAATACTGATTAGTAATTACTGATGAATAATCAGTATTCTGTAAACTGTCTGTGCCATTATATGCTCTGCCTGAGATCAGAATTCTCCATTCACCTGACAAAGGGAGAAACCCTGAAAGCTTGTGGAGTTTACTATCAAATAAAACGGTTGGGCTTTAACCTGGTGTTGTCAGACTTCTTACTGTGATTTGAAGCCCTTACAAATTGGTTCTTAAATCAAGTATATCAATCCTGAAGATCCTTGTGCTGTGTCGGGGAAATGGGTAGGTGATTAACTTGTGGGAGGCAGAGTTGGATGTAGGGGGTTATCTTAGAGGGCACTGTATGTTGTGTTGAGGAATATGTAGCATCCGTAACTAACCAGAGATACCGTTCCGGATTCTTAATGCCTCCCATCCTTCATCACCGTTTAGATTTAATTCGTGCAGTAACTGATGCATCTTGAGTGTCTGCACTGATTTAAAATAGTTTTGAAAAATGCCTGCTGCAGAGACTTGAGAATGTTGAACTATGAATAAACGCAACCTGAGCTCAGGGAGAATCTTTGACGAGGTAGCGTTAATAAATACGGGGACGCAACGGTGGTCAAGGCGATTTCTGTTGTGATAAACTCATCCCATAATAAGCAGCAAGCTTCTGGCTGTCACTGGATTTATTAATACACAAGTGGAGAAACTGCATTTAAAGTAGTTCAGTGGGTGCGATGGGCAACACGGTAGCACAGTGGGTTATACATCAAAGATTGTGGCTAAGTTTGCAAAGGCAGGAGCAGGAACAGATAGTATTGAAGAGGTGGGGAGGCTGCAACATTGTAGAATCCCATTGGAATGTGATATTGGATTAGTGTAGGTTAGATGGGCTTTAGATTGGTTTCGCAGGTCAGCGCAACATTGAGGGCCAAAGGGTCTGTACTGAATATAGAACAAAGAACAAAACAGCACGGGAAACAGGCCCTTCGGCCCAACGAGCCCGCGCCGCCACCCCAATGTTCCCACCTCTACCCGTGATCCCTGTCCATGTTTATAGATCTCTGATTAAAAACCAAATTTGAGACAATTTAGGGAGAATTTGTTTTGCCAATTAGCCTGAGAGCACATCTTTGGGATGTGGGAGGAAACCGGAGCACCCGGAGAAAACCCACGCAAGCATGGGGAGAATGCGCAAATTCCCACAGACACAGGCCCAAATCCATGTATCTGCACAGCACAGAGATAGTCACTGAGCTGTCATGTTGCCCATCAAATGGTCCAGGTCAAGCGTACACTAACGACGTGAAGCGCTAGGATACTCTCGAAAAAAATCCAAGAGCAGCCCTCTCACGACCCATCGCGTGTATGCCCCTCGTTAGACTACAAGGTGGACCAAAGCACCTGTAGGATAAAAACAAGTACATCAATACTAGGATCTTATAGAACATAGAAAAATGACAGCACAAACAGTCCCTTCGGCCCACAAGTTACATCTATACCTACAAGGCTTACTTATAACCCTCAATTCTATTAAGCCCCATGTACTCATCTTGAAGTGCCTTAAAAGACCCTATTGAATTTGCCTCCACCACCACCGATGGCAGCCGATTCCACTCACCCACCACCCTCTGAGTGAAAAGCTTACCCCCTGATATCTCCTCTGTACTTAACCCCAGCACCTTAAACCTGTGTCCTCTCGTAGCGACCATTTCAGCCCTGGGAAATAGCCTCTGAAATCCACCCGATCTATACCTCTCAACATCTTATAAACCTCCATTAGGTCACCTCTCATCCTTTGTCTCTCTAAGGAGAAGAGACCGAGCTCCCTCAACTTATCTTCATAAGGCCTGCCTCCCAATCCAGGTAACATCCTTGTAAATCTCATCTGCACCCTTTCAATAGCTTCCACATCCTTCCTGTAATGAAGCGACCAGAACTGCGCGCAATACTCCAAGATAGGTCTGACTAGGGTCTTATAAAGTGCAGCATTACCTCCTGACTCCTAAACTCAATCTCTCGATTGTTGAAGGCCAGTACACCATACACCTTCTTAACCACATCCTCTACCTGCGAGGCCGATTTAAGAGTCCTGTGGACTCGGACCCCAAGGTCCTTCTGAACGTCTACACTGCCAAGAGTCTTACCCTCAATATTGTACTCTTTCATCCCATTTGACCTGCCAAAATGAACCACTACACATTTATCCTGGTTGAAGTCCATCTGCCACTTCTCCGCCCAGCCTTGCATAACAGAATAACAATAAAAATATTAATAACTGTGCTGTAATGTTCTATGTAAATCCTTACAATACAGAAGGAGGTCATTCGGCCCATCGAGTCTGTACTGACAATCCTACCCAGGCCCTATTACTGTAGCCTCACGCATTTTCCCTGCTAATCCTTCTGAACATAGGTCAAATTAGCATGGCCTTAACATGCACGTTTTTGGATGAAACCGGAGCATCCGGAGGAAATGCACGCAGAATCAGGAAGAAAGTGCAAACTCCACATAGGTAATAACCCGAGGCTGGAATTGAACCCGCGTCCCTGGCACTGTGAGGCAGCAGTGCTAACCACTGCAAGACTCGGGTAGGTTAGGTGAGTGGGCAAAGAAGCGGCAGATGGATTATATCTTGGGAAAGTGCGAGGTTATGCACTTTGGTAGGCGGGATAGAAGCGTGGACCATTTTCTAAATGGGCAGAGAATTCAGAAATCAGAAGCGCAAAGGGACTTGGGAGTCCCAGCTCAGGATTATTTTAATGGTTAACTTCTAGGTTGACTCAGTAGTTAGGGAAGCAAATGCAAATTCGCATTCATTTTGAGAAGATGAGAATGCAGGGATGTACCGCTGAGGCTTTATAAGGCTGTGGTCAGACCAGGGTTGGAACATTGTGAATAATTTTGGGCCCCGTATCTAAGAAGGGATACGCTAGTCCTGATTGAATAATGGAGCAGACTCAATGGGCCGAATGACCTAATTCTGCACCTATATCTTAATGTTCTTTGGTTTGTACAGCATGTTTAACACAGGAAACATTCCATTGGGATTTTCAAGGAGTGACGGATGTCGAGTGATGATGGAAGAGTTGGAGAGATGACAGAAGGCTTGATTTGAAAGGATGGGTTTGGTAGAGGCTTAAAGAAAGGAATAAAGTCGTGGGGGCGGGGGGTGGGTGATGAGAGAGGGGGAGTGAGGGAATATTACCGGAAAGAATTCCGAGAGAGGGATTTTGATAGTGATTGAGAGGACAGGACTTCATGCACGAGGAAGGCAGGCTTACAATCCTGCTTTTAGGACTACAAGACTAATTTTCACAATGTGGGAAGGGTAGCGATATCCATTTGAAAGATGTGTGGGTTAGGTGGATTGGCCGTGCTAAATTGGTCCTGAATGTCAGGGGGACTAACTAGGGTAAATATGTGGGGTTATGGGGATAGGGCCTGGGTGGAATTGTGATTGGTACAGACTCGATGGGCCAAATAGCCTCCTTCTGCACCGTAGAGTTTTATGAAATTATTTGAAGACTAATATCATGATATGACACAGAGCAAGGCTTTGCTGAGCTTATATAAGACATCAGCTGGATCTCTGTGTGCAGTTCTGGACACAACATCTTGGGAAGCGTTCAAAAGCATTGGAAAAAGTTATGAGAACGGTTCCAGGGAAGAGGAACTTCAGTTCTGAAATAACAGATCTTTCCTTTAGAGAAAAGAATTTTGAGAGGAGATCTGATAGAGGTGTTCAAAATCATGAAGGGCCTGGATAAAGTAGATAGACTTGTTGTTTGCCCAGCGTCATCGATGAGGATCTCGACACTATTAGTCATTTTGAGGCTGGTTGCAGTGTGTCTGAAGATGACTGATCAGGGCCAATTTGGGCACAGAATGTAACAGGACACTGATGATGCTGGTGTCGAAACTAGCACGCGATTTGGATTAAAGTGAGGGAGAAGTTGCATAGCGTCAACCTCACTCTCTCTTCCCAATTCCCATCTAGATCCAATGGCAAGACAAGAGTCAAGATGGCTGGAGATGGGACGAGTGGATGACCAGGATGTCTTCTGAGTCTTTTCCTGCCCTTTGCGCCCCACGATGCTTGCAGAAGCGGCCTCCTTGACCCCCCATTGGTCTCTTCCACTCAATCCTCCGGACTCTGTCTTCAAGTGCTGGGATAGACATCTCCCTATCTCCCCGAGAGTCGAGACCCGTCAGCTACCCTCGCCTGGTTTAGCCAACTTGTCGATGCCGTTGCCCGGGGTGTGGCCGCTGTCTCGCGCAAACAGCGACGGGGAGCCACAGGCGAGAACTGAGTGCCAAAGGATGGACAAACCGCCCTGAAAAGACGCGACATGTTCCCCCACCAAAGGTACTATCCCTCCCTGACACCCCACACACGAGGATAGAGTAATAGGGAGAAACTCTTCCTGCTCATGAAGGAACGGAGAGCAAATTGGCCCAGATTGGAAGCGATTGGCAAAAGAAAGAAAAATAATGGGGGAAAAAGTGGTTTTGGATGGGGGGCCTGAGAGAGTGAAAGCAGGTTCAATCAAAACTTTTCAAAGAGAATTAGATTGTTATCTGAAAGGGAGGAATGTAGGGAGTTTGGGAGAGAAAGTGGGAGAATGGAACGTGGTCTCCTGGAGGGCTAATACAGAGTGATGGGCCAAATGGCTCCCTCTGTGCTGTAACAATCCTGTGACTCTGTACAAGACGGGATTAAAAAGAAATGAAATTTAAGACATAGGGATAATTGATGAATCAGAGTTAGAAGGTATAAATGGCCGGGTCGGGATGGGAAGCAATAGAGAGATTATATCTATAAATCATTGAGAAAGGGAACTGTGGTCCGTGGGATAAACAATATGGCCGCCATGATTAAAATGGGGGAATTATTGAGCAGCTAGTTTCTTGGAATCCTCAATCAAAGGTGTCATGGGAACACATCGAAACACTGAAAATAAAAACCTAGAGTTTTCAGCGTGGCTTCCAAAGGGAAACTTAATCATTAATAAAGTCAAAACAGAGAGGGCTAGGAGAAAACTCTGGTAGCATCTGCAGAAAGAAGTCTCACAACACCAGGTTAAAGTCCAATCGATTTATTTGATAGTAAACTCTCAAGCTTTCGGGGTTTGCCCCTTTCTCAGGTGAACAGAGAGTTCTGGCCTCAGACAGAGCATAGAACAACACAGACACATAACTGATGGATCAAATTTGTTTGATTAGTAGGTGCTGTTATCTGCTCTGTCTGAGGCCAGAATTTTCCATTCGCCTGACAACCCCGAAAGCTTGTGAGTTTACTATCAAATAAATCAGTTGGGCTTTAACCTGGTCTTGTGAGACTTCTTACTGTGTTTACCCCAGTCCAACGCCGGCGTCTCCACATCATGAGCATCTGCAGAGCCAGAGACAGAGTTAACATCCCAAGTCCAACATGACTCTTCCTCTGAACTCATTAATGAATCCAACCATGAACTCGGGAGAAAGGTCTTTGTGCAGATGTTGGTCACAATGTGGGATGCACATTCGAGTGCACTGAAATTAAGGTAGATAATTGTGTGAAGGCGAAAAGAATGGGAGGGTTTCCTGATGGGCAGAGGCGAGGAAATGTCGGTGGATTCTGGTGTGGAACACAAACACCGGCAGGTTGGGCACACTGCTGTAAATATCCGGGTGTGAGCTACAGGAGTGTCAGCTGAGGCTAAGTTCTCAAATCCTCAAACTCATCAGCTTTGACTTGGAGACAGAAGTCCTTACTGCCCAAACCAAACTCAACGTGAAGTCCTTACTGCCCAAACCAAACTCAACGTGAGGGGAAAATCAGCAGCAGAAGTAAGAAATGAAAATACCGGAAAATGAAGGAAAGACGTCTCGGATTCTCAGAGGAGATAAAAGGATAAGAGTTGGAATGTTCTGATGAGGTTATATAAGGCATTGGTGAGGTTGAATTTAGAATGTGTGCAGTTTTGGTCACCTAATTACAGGAAGGATGTAAATAACGTTGAAAGAGTGCAGAGAAGGTTCACAAGGATGTTACTGGGACTTGAGAAACTGAGTTACAGAGAGAGATTGAATAGTTAGGACTTTATTCCCTGGAGTGTAGAAGAATGAGGGGAGATTTGATAGAAGTGCATAAGATGAGATTGGTGTAGATAGAGTGAATGCAAGCAGGCTTTTTCCACTGAGGCTAGGGGAGAAAAAAAAACCAGAGGACGTGGGTTAAGCGTGAAAGTTTGAAGGGAATATTAGGGGACGTTTCTTCACACAGAGAGTGTGGAATGAACTGCCAGATGAAGTGGTGAATGCGGGTTCACTTTTAACAGCTTAAGAAAAACTTGGATGGGTTCATGGATGAGAGGGATGTGGAGGGATGTGGTCCAAGTGCAGGTCAGTAGGACTAAGCAGAAAAATGGTTCAGCACAGACAAGAAGGGCCAAAAGGCCTGTTTCTGTGCCTTAATGGTCTTTGGTTCTATGGGAAGGGGGTGAGGGGCTTGACAAGATGGATACTGAGAGGTTTTCTCTTTTGGGAGAGACTGGGACCTGATGGCACAATCTCAGAGTAAGGATCACCATTGAATTTGGGTTAGTAAGTTTGCAGACGACACTAAAGTCAGTGGAGTTGTGGACCGTGGGGACGGATGTTGCAGAGGGACAGAGATAAGCTGCAGAGTTGGGCTGAGAGGTGGCAAATGGAGTTTAATGCCAAAAAGTGTGAGGTGATTCACTTTGGAAGAAGTAACAGGAATACAGAATACTGGGCTAATGGTAAGATACTTGGTAGTGTGGTTGAGCAGAGAAATCTCAGTATCCATGTGCATAGATCCCTGAAAGTTGGCAACCAGCTTGATAGGGTTGTTAAGAAGGCGTACGATGTGTTAGCTTTTATTGGTAGAGAGATTGAGTTTCAGAGCTATTAGGTCATGTTGCAGCTGCACAAAACTTGGTGGGGCCGCACTTGGAGTATTGCGTACAGTTCTGGTCGCCGCATTGTAAGAAAGATGTGGAAGCATTGGAAAGGGTGCAGAGAAGGTTTACCAGGATGTTGCCTGGTATGGTGGGAAGGTCTTGTAGGAAAGGTTGAGGGACCTGAGCCTGTTTTGAGAAGGAGGTTAAGGAGTGACTTAATAGAGGCATATAAGATGATCGGAGGATTCAATAGAATGGACAGTGAGAGCCTTTTTCTCTGATGGTGATGGCTAACACAAAGGGATGTAGCTTTAAATTGAGGGGTGATAGACATACGACAGATGTTCAAGAGGAGTAAGAGTTGTGAATCTCCTGCCTGCAATAGTAGTGGACTCACTAACATTAAGGGCATTGGATAAACATATGGATGATATTGGAAGAGTGTAGGTTAGAGCCCGTGCTGCCATTTTGACATTGTGAGTTCCCTCTTCTACCCATGACCTTTGTCTAAGCCTACTGGGGAAGATTAAGGGATGACTAATTTAGGGACAATTTGTTAATACCAATCAGCCTAAAAGCATGCTTTTGGGATGTGGGAGGAAACTGGAGCATCCGGAGAAAACCCACGCAATCACGGGGAGAATGTGCAAACTCCCACAGACACTGACCCAAATCCATGTATCTGCACAGCAAACAGTGATAGTCACAGTTAAATGTCTTTAATTAAAGATATCTGAATGACCAACAACAAAACTGAGTTCTTTTTATTAATTATTAGTGTCACAAGCACATTAACACAGCAATGAAGTTACAATGAAAATCCTCTAGTCGCCACACTCCAGCGCCTGTTCAGATGCGTTGAGGGAGAATTTAGACTGGTTTCGCAGATCAGTGCAACATCAAGTGCAGAAGGGCCTGTACTGCGCAGTAATGTTCTATGTTCAATGACGACAGAGAGAGGGAATTCCTTCTCTCAGTGCGGGTGAATCTGTAGAATTCTTTATCACAGCGTTTACAATGTTCGAGGCTGAGATAGAATGTTGATCAGTGAAAGAATTAACGGTCATGAGGATAAAACGGGAAAGTGGAGTTGAGGATTATATCAGATAGACCGTGATTACACTGAATGGCAGAGCAGACGTAATGGGCTGAATGGCCTGCTTCTGTTCCTGGTTCTTAAGGTTTAAAGATGTTGGCCTCTGAAGCCTGAGTTAACATTTCAGATACAGGTGATCCTGGTGGAAGGATTCCATTTCCAGCTGTTTTCCACCCTCGATGTTGTGCTGATCTGCGAAACCAATCTAAAGCCTGTCTAACCTACACTATTCCAATATCATCCATATGTTTATCCAATAGCCACATAAATATTCTTAATGTTGGTGAGTCCACTACTGTTGCAGGCAGGGGGATTCTGCACTTGGTGAAAGCAGTGCCTGACTCAGGTAAGCTAATCAGGTACAGACTGAGGATTGAACCTGTGACTGTGCCGCAGAGACAGTGACATCCTGGCTGATCTGGGGACTCGGCTGTTTGGAGAGATTTTCCTGGGCTTTTTGAGGTGAGAACGGAGTGGTGGGTGAGTAATTCAGTGACCGAGGCTGTGTGCTGACAAACTGGATTATTTGTCTTTTGATGTGAAATGTGCGTGTGGAATTTCACAGACAGGGAGCAGACTTGTAGTTGAATCACTTCCGAGCTGTGTCACCCAGAGGGGCAGAGGCAGGCGGGAGGACAGAACGTGTCTGGGAAATCTTTAGCCGAGCCTTTGTGTTGCAAATAGAAGAAAATCAAGAAAGAGATTGTTTCACAATCTCCGAACACCCCAAAACAGATCACATCCAGAGAAGTGGTGTCCAATTGGATCTTAAACACCCACCGCAACAAAGAATAGAGAACAACACAGCATGGAAAACAGGCCCTTCGGCCCAACGAGCCCGTGCTGCCATTTTAACATTGTGAGTTCCCTCTTCTACCCATGACCTTTGTCTAAGCCTACTGGGGAAGATTAAGGGATGACTAATTTAGGGACGATTTGTTAATACCAATCAGCCTAAGAGCATGCTTTTGGGATGTGGGAGGAAACTGGAGCACCCAGAGAAAACCCACGCAATCACGGGGAGAATGTGCAAACTCCCACAGACACTGACCCAAATCTATGTATCTGCACAGCAAACAGTGATAGTCACAGTTAAATTCTTTAATTAAAGATATCTGAATGACCAACAACAAAACTGAGTTCTTTTTATTAATTATTAGTGTCACAAGCACATTAACACAGCAATGAAGTTACAATGAAAATCCCCTAGTCATCACACTCCAGCGCCTGTTCAGATGCATTGAGAGAGAATTTAGCATGGCCAATGTACCTAACCAGTATGTCTTTTGGACTGTGGGAGGAAACCAGAGCAACTGGAGGAAACCCACACAGACATTGGGAGAACATGCAGACTCTGCAGAGACAGTGACCCGAGCTGGGAACCGAACCCAGGTCCCTTGGCGCAGTTGTGTGCTCTCCTCCTGCATTTCAATAACAAACCTAGTTTTCCCACAGAAATCTGTCACAGAAAGCGTCCAAAAATCTTTAAAAATTACGACAATGGCCAAAACATGAATACTGATTGAAGTATCTAACAATGTGTTGCTTTTTTTAATCATTTGTGGGATGTGGTATCGCTATCGCTGACTGAACCAGCATTTATCACCCATCCCTAATTGCCCTTGGAGGGTAATTGAGAGTCAACCACATTGCTGTGGCTCTGGAGTCACATGTAGGCCAGACCGGGGTAAGGAACGTAGAACATAGAACATTACAGCGCAGTATAGGCCCTTCGGCCCTCGATGTTGCACCAGCCAGTGGACCCTCTAACCTAAACTATTCCAATATCATCCATATGCCTATCCACCGACCATTTGAATGCCCCCAAAGTAGGCGAGTCCACAACTGCTGCAGGCAGGGCATTCCACGCACTCACCACCCTCTGTGTAAAGAACCTGCCTCTGACATCCGTCCTATAACTACCACCTCTTAATTTAAAGTTATGTCCCCTCGTGTTGGTCATCCCCATCCGAGGAAAAAGGCTCTCACTATCCACCCTATCCAATCCCTTGATCATCTTATACGCCTCAATTAGGTCACCGCGTAACCGTCTTCTCTCTAATGAAAATAACCTCAGGTGCCTCAGCCTTTCCTCATAAGGCCTTCCCTCCATACCAGGCAACATCCTGGTAAACCTCCTCTGCACCCTTTCCAATGCTTCCACATCTTTCTTAAGAACATTAGTGAACCAGATGTGTTTTTCCAACAATGGTTTCACGGTCATCAGTAGATTCTTAATTCCAGATATTTTCTATCGAATTCAAAATTTCGGGATACGAACCCGGGTCAGTCCCCAGAACATCGGCTGAGTTTCAAATGAATAATTTAGCGATAATATCACGAGGCCATTACTTCCCATAGCACTGAACACCAGGCCCATTACGGTTCACAGACTTCATTGCAGAGGAGGGAAGTGGTGGGGGGAAGAGAAAGAGAAATAGTTTTCTGATTGGATGGTGACAGTGAGGAAACTGAATCATAAAATTTATTTTCTTGAAATGAGATACACTGAGGAAGGAACTTGCGTGGATGCAATTGGTTAAATTGAATTGGAAACCGATATATTGTAACGTCAATAAAAGACGTGGAAAAGCAACCGGTTTGGGATGGTAATGAACAGAGAGCTAGTGGAGCTTGAGTTGGAACTTAAATACGGCAAATAAAAGAAGTGGTTTGATACAATTAAGTGATTCAATTCCAAGGGCAATTAGGGATGGGCAATAAATGCTTGCCCAGCCAGCAATAGCGATACCACGTCCCAAAATGATTAAAAAAGCAACTCATTGTTAGATACTTCAATCAGCATTCGTATTTTGGCCATTGTCGTAACTTTTAAAGATTTTTGGATGGTTTCTATGCCAGATTTTTGCAGGAAAACTAGGTTTGTTATTGAAATGCAGGAGGAGAGCACACAACTGCGCCAGGGGCCTGGGTTCGATTCCCAGCTCGGGTCACTGTCTGTGCAGAGGCTGCACGTTCTCCCAATGTCTGTGTGGGTTTCCTCCCAGAGTCTGAAAGACGTACTGGTTAGGTGCATTGGCCGTGCTAAATTCTCCCTCAGTGTACCTGAACAGGTGCTGGAGTGTGGCGACGAGAGATTTTCATAGTAACTTCATTGCAGTGTTAACCTAAGCCTGCTTGTGATACTAATACTGGCTATTGTATTTCAACATACATAACTGGAAGATTGTAAGTAGATGAGGCAGAATAGTGTTAGCTTACTTTTAAAATGTAGCTGCTCTGAAGTAGGAATGGGTTGAGCAATTCTGGGGAAAGGGGCTTCTAAAGGATTGGTAACAAAGAGGAAAACGAGATTTGAGGAAACATTGAAGACAGTGTTGGAGGTCACTGTGAGATCCCGGACAGTCGTTGAAACCAAATCTACCAGCAGCAATTGTTAAGTAGTCACGTTTCTGAAACAAAAGTGGGGGATAAGAAAGGGGAAAATTAGTTCTGAATTTATTTAAACGAAAATCTTTTAGGCAATATTTGAAAAATACTAGTTAACTGAGTAAAAGGTGCTCCAATGCTTCTGATGCTGTTTACTTTTTTCTTTATCCTAATGAATGTTTAATATAAAATCACAATTAACTGAAGGTTACTTGTCTTGATTTTAGAAAGCTCCTCATAATACACAGATTGCAAAACTGTTCTGGCAGCTGATTCAAGTTTCCCTTGGAGACTTGGACAGCCTGCCACTCACCATTGGCTATGCTGGAACATTACACGGCAGCACAGTGGCACGCGGTTAGTTAACACTGCCGCCTCACACAGCCAGGGACCCAGGTTTGATTCCCAGCTTGAGTCACTGTCTGTGCAAAGTTTGTATGTTCTCCCCATGTCTGCATGGGTTTCCTCCAGGTGCTCCAGTTTCCTCCCACAGTCTGAAAGACATGCTGGTTAGATGCTAAATTCTCCTTCAGTGTAATTAGACAGGCGCTGGAGTGTGGCGATTCAGGGATTTTCACAGTAACTTCACTGCAGTGTTAATGTAAACCTACTTGTGACACTAATAAATAAAATAAATACATGGGCACATCAATATCCCCCTGTTCATTTGGACAGACAGTGAAGAGAGTTTCTGGTAATGGAATTGTTACTTTTCTCCTCCCTTTGTGTCAGTACAAGATGACAAAATCCCTTTCTGCTGTAACCCTTTAATCTCAGCGGTAGTGCTGGGAAGCACTGCCTCATTTCCAGTGTTCTGTCACTGGTAGCGATAGTTGCAGCTGAACCGGAAATTTTAGCTGGGAGCAGCCAGGAAAATCTGGCACTTTTTTATGCCTTTGTCTCAGAGAGAGAAAAGGCGACTCAATAATAAATCAGTCAGGAATAATGACACCCAAAAGGATGGAACAGCAGACTCCAGTTAGTTTGGGACTTGCACAGACTAGCCTAGATTTGTCCTGCGAAAGCGAATGAGATTAGACTTCTTACTGATAACAAATTTTTCAGAGTTGCAGACAGACTGTAACTAACATCTTATCTTCATCAAAAAGCAAAAAGTTACAAATAAAGTTACTTCTTGCCTTCTGTAAATGCTGACAACAATCTTGACTACTGTGTTTGTGCGTGTGTATGTGTGTGTGTGTGTATGAGTGTGTGTGTGTATGTGTGTGTGCATATACATGTGTGTATGTACATATATGTGTGAATGGGTTTGTGTGCATGTGTGTGTGTGTGCATGTATGTGTGTGCGTGCATGTGTGTATGTGCATGTACGTGTCTGTGTGCGCGTGCGTGTGTGCATGCATGTGTGTGTGCATGTACGTGTCTGTGTGCGTGTGTGTGTGTATGTGTGTGTATGCATGCATGTGTGCATGTGTGTGGTGTGCATGTGTGTGTGTGCATGCATGTGTGTGTGTGCATGTGTGTGTGTGCGTATGTGTGTGGGCATGTGTGCGTGTGTGTGTGCGCGCACGTGTGTTTGTGCGTGTGTGTGCTTGTGTGTGTGCTTGTGTGTGTGTATGTGCGTGCATGTGTGTGTTTGTGTGGGTGATTGTGTGTGTGCGTGTGTGTCTGTTTGTGCCTGTGTGTGTGCGTGTGTGTCTGTTTGTGCCTGTGTGTGAGTGTGTGGGTGTGTGTCTGTTTGTGTCTGTGTGTGTTTGTGTGTGTGTCTGTGTGTGTGTGTTTGTGTGTGTGTGTGTTTGTGTGTGTGTGTGTGTGTGTGTGTGTGTGTGTGGTGTGTTTGTGTGTGTGTTGGTTGTGTGTTTGTGTGTGGTGTTGTGTGTAGTTTGGTGTGTGTGTGTGTTTGTGTGTGTGTGTGTGTTTGGTTGTTGTGTGTGTTGTGTGTGTGTATGTTTGTGTGTGTGTGTGTGTTTGTGTGTGTGTATGTCTGTGTGTGGTGTGTGTGTAGTTTGTGGTTGTGTGTGTGGTGGTGTGTGTATGTGTGTGTGTGTGTGTGTTATGTGTGTGTGTGTGTGTGTGTGTGTGTGTGTGTGTGTGTGTGTGTGTGTGTGTATGTTTGTGTGTGTGTGTGTGTGTGTCAGACTGACGTGGTGTTATGTTTGGGAAAATCAGATAAACCCCATCCTGTAATTTTGTTTTTATGCTGGTCGAATGGACGGATCGAAAAACAGCTCAAAACCCAACTGTGCGCTGGCCCCTCAGTGACTGAGTTCATACTGACCACCTTACACAGACCCAACTGTGCCAACAAGTGGCTGAAGGAATGCGTTAAGGACAGAATTTTATGACTTCTCCCTTCTCTAATTACCCCCATCCTGCCCACTTCTCTCTAATTACCCCCTCCCTGCCCCCCCAATTACCCTCCTTTGCCTTCTCTAATTACCCCCTCTAAGCCCCTCTCTCTGTACAATCAAGTTCTGTCTCTCCAACGATCCCTCGCTTCCCCTTCTTTAATCACCCCCTCCCTCGCTTATCACTCCCTCCATCTCTAATCACCCTCTTTCTGCCCTCTCTCTCTCTAATTATCCTTCTCTGCCTGCTCTAATTATCCCCCATGGCCCCTTTTACTTTCTAACTATTCCCTCTGTAACCCCTCCCTTTCTAATCACCCCTTCCCTGACCCTTTCTCTAATTACCCCGCTTTCTGCCCTCTCTACTTATCCTCTCTCTGCCTTCCCATTCTACTTACCCCCTCACTGCCCTCCTGCTGTAATTACCCTCTCCCTGCCACCTTCCTCTCTAAATAACCCTCGCTTGAATCACCTTCTCGCTGCCCCATCTCTCTAAATACCCCTTCCCTGCCTTTCTCCTTCCTGTTAATAACCCCTCACTGCCATTCTCTCTCTCTCTAATTACCCCCTAGCCTGCCCTTCTCCCCCTCTTTGACCATACCCTGCAGCATGTCCGCCACGTACAGCTCCGAGTGAAAAGCAGACGGGGAAGTTGCCATGTGAGTGGTTTGTTTGTTATTTGTTGACAGAACCCACGGCTCCTCAGCCCTCTCCAGGAAAGCTGCGGTGTGATCATCGCTAAGAATAATGCAGCAAGTTTTCCAGCGTAGGGACTGGTGCATTCCAGGTCCTGGCTCGTTATGTGACACTCTGTCCTCTTCACTGATGTTCACTGCAAAACGCTGGACGTAAACACATCTCTGAGGATTTATTTCTGCCTGGAGCAGTAACCAAAGCAGGGAGAGGGAGTCCCACGATAATTTGATGCCTCCTTCTCTTTTGATAGTTTTGGAAACTGCCTGGAGAGGGTGGTAATGTGTGTGTGGGGCGGGGGCTCCTTTTGGTTCACATTCAGATCCTGCACAAAATACGTTAGACCCGTCACTGTCACCCCTGTCTCAGTGGAACGCAAAAGGTTTTGGCCTCAAGTCTCACATCAGGGACTTGAACACGTTATCTAGAGTGTGATATTCCCAGGGCTGTACCCAAGAACTCAGGTAAACATGTAATATCTCCAGCAAAAAAGACAGGTGGTACAGTGGTTAGCACTGCTGCCTCCCAGTGCCAGGGACCAGGGTTCAATTCCCGCCTAGGTCACTGTCTGTGTGGAGTTTACACATTCTGTCTGCGTGGATTTCTTCCAAGTGCTCCAGTTTCCTCCTACAGTTGGAAAGATGTGCTGGTTAGAATGCATTGGCCGTGCTGAATTCTCTCTCAGTGTACCCAGAGTGTGGCGGCTACAGAATGTTCAGAGTAACTTCATTGCAGTGTTGATGTAAATAATGAGATTAATTTACAAACTTAAAAGAAAACGCAGGATAAACTCAGCAACTGTGGAGAGAGAAACAGAGTTTTGAGTGCATGTGACTCTATTACAGAACAAAATCTAATGAATGATACAGTAAGAGAGGGGGGTGGCCAGAATAGAGGAACAGGGATGTGTATGTTACTAATGTTCTTCTCTTTTATCCTACAGGTGCTTCAGTCCTCCTTGTTGTCCAACAAGGGGCATACACGTGATGGATTGTGCGAGGGCTGCTCTTGGATGATGCTTTGAGAGTTGCCTAATGCTTCACGTCGTTAGTGTACGCTTAAACTTGACCAACTGACGGGCAACACGACAGCTCAGTGACTATCTCTGTGCTGTGCAGATACATGGATTTGGGCCTGTGTCTGTGGGAGTTTGCGCATTCTCCCCGTGCTTGCGTGGGTTTTCTCCGGGTGCTCCGGTTTCCTCCCACATCCCAAAGATGTGCTCTTAGGCTGATTGGTGTTAACAAATTGTCCCTAAATTAGTCTCCCCTCAATCTGGTTCCCAATGTGGATTTCCATAAACATAGACAAGAGTCATGGGTGGAAGAGGGACTCACAATGTGAAGATGGCGGCGTGGGCTCGTTGGGCCGAAGGGCCTGTTTCCCGTGCTGTGTTGTTCTTTGTTCTTTGATAGGTCGGAGCAAAGGAGAGATTGACAAAGATAGCTTGGCGTTAAGACAGAGGAGATTGTTAATGAAGTCATTTAGGGATGAATAATAGCCAAAGGCAAAATAGCAGAACACCCAACCCCTCTCCAACTCACTGCCTGTCCATTGCTAATTAGTTCGTCCCATGAATATATTCTACTACCTTACTTTTTACCACATGTAACACTCTTCATTCTTTACTGATATCATTAACACTCCCTCCCCCCCGTCTTTATCATAGACCCCTACAGCGCAGAAAGAGGCCCTTCAGCCCATCGAGTCTGCACTGACCACAATCCCACCCAGGCCCTATCCCCATGTCTCTACACATTTACCCACTAACCTACATATCTCAGGACACAAAGGGGCAAATTTTAGCATGGCCAATCAACCTAACCCACACACCTTTGGAATATGGGAGGAAATCAGAGCAAACTCACACAGAGAATGTGCAAACTCCACACAGAACAGTGACCCGAGCCGGGAATTGAACCCAGGTCTCTGGACATGTGAAGCAGCAGTGCTAACCGCTGTGCTCCCGTGCCGCTTCATATTCAAGCCACCTTTGTCAATCTCTCCTTTGCTCCAATGTATCCTTGTTCCCCTATCCTGCCCCACCTCCTCCACTCCCCTCTCCTCCTGTATCATACATCATGTTGCTACCTTGCTTCAGTTAAATCATTTGGACTCAAGAAGTTAACTCTGTTTTTCTCTCTCTCCACAGATGCTGAGTTTATCCAGTATTTTCTGCTTGTATTTGAGGTTCTGTAATACTGGCAGCACAGTGATTAGCATTGCTGCTTCACAGCTCCAGGGTCCTGGGTTCGATTCCCGGCTTGGGTCACTGATTGTGTGGAGTTTGCACATTCTCCTCGTATCTGCGTGGGTTTCCTCCGGGTGCTCCGGTTTCCTCCCACAGTCCAAAGATGTATAGGTTAGGTTGATTGGCCATGCTAAGAAATTGCTCCTTAGTGTCCAGGGATGCGTAGGTTAGAGGGATTAGTGGGTATAATATGTAGGGATATGGGGGTAGGGCCTGGGTAGGATTGTGTTTGGTGCAGACTCGATGGGCCGAAGGGCCTCTTTCTGCACTGTGGGGTTCTATGGTATCTGGAGTAGATTCCAGCATCCACAGTATTTCACTTTATCCCCATGCTGCTTTGTAATCTCTGTTAATGTTTACCAAAGGTAAAATCATCGGGTCCCACATTGCTGTTTGTGGGAGTTTGCTGTGTGTAAATTGGCTGTTGAGTGACGCCCACTCTACAATGGTGACTGCACTACATGAACTGTAATGGGCTAAGAGGCACTCTTATGGGCCAAATTCCTCACCTTGGGAATCACCATTTGTCAGAAACTGAACTGGGCCAGCCACATAAATACTGTGGCTACAACAGCAGGTCAGGGTCTGGGAATTCTGTGGCTGGTAACTCATCTCCTGGCCCCCAAAGCCTGTCTGCCATCCACGGGTCAAGGGCGTGGTGGAACATTGTTCATTTATCTGGACAAGTGCAATCAGTTGCAATTATTGCATTTGCTAAGGACCTCAGGGAGCAGAATGTAAGATTTTATAAAGGATTAGGCAGTCCTAACTAATCCCATTGGGGTTAAATTGGCAAATCTCTCTGAATTTGCCCCACTCCCACACTGCCACCAATTACACTCTGAACTAAGATAGTGCTGTGCAAAATGATACTATGAGTGAATCAGGTTCAACCAAAGTCCCATTCTCCCCAAGGATTCCCCCAGCACTCTGGAATAACAGAGAGTCAAAGATCACAATACAAAGAATAAAGAACAAAACAGCACGGGAAACAAGCCCTTCGACCCAATTGAGGCTGCGCCGCCACCCTGATGTTCCCACCTCTACCCGTGATCCCTGTCCATGTTTATCGATTTATGGATTAAAAACCAAATTTGAGACAATTTAGGGAGAATTTGTTTTGCCAATCAGCCTAAGAGCACATCTTTGGGATGTGGGAGGAAACCGGAGCACCCGGAGAAAACCCACGCAAGCACAGGGAGAATGCGCAAACTCCCACAGACACAGGCCCAAATCCATGTATCTGCACAGCACAGAGAGAGTCACTGAGCAGTCGTGTTGCCCATCAAATGGTCCAGGTCAAGTGTACACTAACGACGTGAAGCATTAGGATACTCTCGAAAAAAATCCAAGAGCAGCCCTCTCAATAAGGCTTCAACATCAGGTAATTTTTTAAAATATATCTTTTAGGGGAATATTAGGTAGTCTTTGGAGTGAGACAGTTAGAAAATGCTGGAGTAGATGCAGAGAGGGGATGCCCCAAACACAACAGAGGGGGAGCAAGGTCAA
This sequence comes from Sphyrna mokarran, assembly GCA_024679065.1. Lineage (NCBI taxonomy): Eukaryota > Metazoa > Chordata > Chondrichthyes > Carcharhiniformes > Carcharhinidae > Sphyrna > Sphyrna mokarran. Next base: position 39,733,832 of record JAGIQG010000025.1, read on the forward strand.
AAAAGCTCAATTATTTAAGGATAACTGTAATCGTTAATCACGTTTAACCAGGTAATCGAGGTGGATCTGTTGGAGTATGAGCTCCCTGATTGAGAGCCAAATCGATGGGCCAATCAGAGAGCCTCTTGCTTTGAGGCGTGTAAGTCCCTCTGGGACTCTGAGTGTAGACTGCCCACTCTGTGTGCTACTGTCAGACTGATAAACAAAGGGATTTTGAACCGGGGTCTTCTGCCTCCGAGGACTTATTACGATAAGTCAGAATTGTTGATTAAGGGGTTGGATGCAGAGAAGGTAAATATATATTGGGCTAACCTTCACCCAGAATTAGTCAGAGGGTTTAGTTGCAAAGTGGGAATCAGTATCTTTATCTGATGCCAAATGGGGTTTATAAAGAACAACACAACACAGGAAACAGGCCCTCCAGCCCAACGAGCTCGCGTCGCCATTTTAACATTGTGAGTGCCCTCTTCTACCTGTGACCTCTGTCTACGCCTATTGGGGAAGATTGAGGGAAGACTAATTTAGGGACAATTTGTTACACCAATCAGCCTAAGAGCACGTTTTTTGGGATGTGGGAGGAAACCGGAGCACCCAGAGAAAACCCATGCAAACACGGGGAGAATGCGCAAACTCCCACAGACACAGGCCCAAATCCATGTATCTGCACAGCACAGCGATAGTCACTGAGCTGTCATGTTGCCCGTCAGTTGGTCCAGTTTAAGCATACACTAACGATGTGAAGCACTAGGCAGCTCTCAAAGCAACATCCAAGAGCAGCCCTCGCATGACTCACCGCGTGTATGCCCCTAATTGGCTGTTTGAGCACTGCCATTGACTGAAGGCCAACACAAAGTTGGCAACCTGACCCTGTGCAGACATCTCCCACTGAATATCACCGTCACTGAGTACCTCCCTGTCTTGCCCATGCAGTGCTGGCACTTCCCATCATCCTGTTGTTGTTGTGGCCTGACAGATGGGGCTGTTACATCCATAACATTTCTGTTCTTAGCAGAATCAGATGCCAATCCCAAATCCAACACAGACGATATTGTGGAGACGGTAATCTGATCAGCCTGCTCCATCAATTGACCTTGGGGAGGTTGTTCACAGACTATTTGCTGAGCTTTATCAGTGACCGCCATATGCAAACGATGGCTTCAGAAATCTGCTCTTCAGAGTCCCCTAGCAGCCAGAGCCTGCAATTACACCGTGACAGTTGACATAAAAACTGGAAGCAGGAGTAGGCCCTTCGAGCAAAGCTGACTAGAATCATAGAGTTCTAGAATCATGCACTTGAGGCTCTACGCCCCCATCGAGTCTGGACCGACACATTAGAAACTCCTGAACTCTCACCTGTTTGCACCTTTGAGCAATAGCACTGAATATTATGAGCTGCCAAGTGCTCATCCAGATGCTTCTTAAAGGATGTGAGGCAACCCGCCTCCGCCACCCTCCCAGGCAGCGCATTCCAGAACTGTGACCACCCTCTGAGTAAAAACGCTTTTCTCTCACATTCCCCCCCCCCCCAATTTCCTGCTCCTTATCTATTCACGGTGACTTCATTGCAGTGTTAATGCAAGCCTACTTGTGGCACTAATAAATAAACTTTAACTTTGAACCTACAAAGAACAAAGAACAGTACAGCACAGCAAACAGGCCCTTCACCCTCCAAGTCTGTGCTGCTCATTGGCTGACTAGACCATTCATTTGTATTCCTCCATTCCCAGTCTGTTCATGTGACTATCCAGGTAATTCTTAAATGATCCCAGTGTGTCCACCTCCACCACCATGCTTGACAGTGGATTCCAGGCCCCCACCACCCTCTGTGTAAAATCTGTCCCTCCGATATTGGAGTTATACCTCACCCGCTCACCTTGAAACTATGACCCCTCGTGTTCGTCACCTCTGACTTGAGGAAAAGCTTCCCACTGTTCACCCTATCTAATAAATAATTTAGTACATCTCTATTAGGTCACCCCTCATCCTCTGTCTTTCCAGGGAGAACAACCCCAATCTCTCCTCATAGCTCAGACTCTCCATACCTGGCAACATCCTGGTAAACCTTCTCTGCACTCTCTCCAAAGCCTCCACATCCTTCTGGTAGTGTGGTGACCAGAACTGGACACAGTATTCCAAATGTGGCCTAACCAATGTTCTATATAACTGTAACATCAGACGCCAATTTTTTTATACTCTATGCCCTGCCCAATAAAGGCAAGCATGGCATATGCCTTCTTTACCACCTTCTCTACCTGTGCTGCCACCTTTAAGGATCTGTGGACTTGCACACCCAGATCCCTCTGTGTCTACACTCCTGATGATCCTGGCATTTATTGTATAGCTCCCTCTACGTTAGATTTACCGAAATGCATCACTTCGCATTTATCTGGATCAAATTCCATCTGCCATTTCTCTGCCCAATTTTCCAGTCTATCTACATCCTTCAACTAAGGGGAATAGTTGTTCCTTATCCACTCTGTCCATGCCCCTCATAATCTTGAGCACATTGATCAGATCACTCCGCAGTCAAAGAACAAAGAACAAAACAGCACGGGAAACAGGCCCTTCGGCCCAACTAGCCCACGCCGCCACCCTGATGTTCCCACCTCTACCCGTGATCCCTGTCTATGTTTATAGATCTATGGATTAAAAACCAAATTTGAGACAATTTAGGGAGAATTTGTTTTGCCAATTAGCCTAAGAGCACATCTTTGGGATGTGGGAGGAAACCGGAGCACCCGGAGAAAACCCACGCAAGCACGGGGAGAATGCGCAAACTCCCACAGACACAGGCTCAAATCCATGTATCTGCACAGCACAGCGATAGTCACTGAGCTGTCGTGTTGCCCATCAAATGGTCCAGGTCAAGCGTACACTAACGACGTGAAGCACTAGGATACTCTCGAAAAAAATCCAAGAGCAGCCCTCTCACGACCCATCGCGTGTATGCCCCTTGTTAGACAACAAGGTGGACCAAAGCACCTGTAGGATAAAAACAAGTACATCAATATCATCATCTATTTACACACTTCCCAGGGACTCGCAAGGCTCATTATCCCTATTTTAAATCAGTTTTCTATACCCCTCCATTCCCATTCTGTTCATGTGCCCGTCTTCTCGGCTCCAGAGGAAACAACCCAAGCCTATTCAACCTCCCCTTCATAACTCCATCCCCAGGCAGCACCCTGGGGAAAAACTGAGATACAATTTATATCTCAAAAGTTGGCATCAAAATTGTGTCAAAGTAAGATTTATGAACTAGGAGTCTGTGTCCTACACAAGGTTTAATGTAAATTACAATTAGAATAAGCAATCACAACAGCAGAAAGACTGAAAGAATTCACAAGAAACATCTTTTATTATAAAATGTTTAAAATATTTATTAAGAAATTAAGTATTTATGTTTCTATAAAGACATCATTCTAATTACAATATGTGCAAAATATCATTATGTACAACACCATTCATCATCAAACTTATACTGAAATATTAACAAGAGGAATAAAACACTGCGAGAGCAAGCCGGGGAATCCAAATCCCCATCCTTCCCAACAGTAGGGATGGAATAAAGGGAGCGAGCTTACTCATCCCTTCTGTGCCTCTAAGAATTCAAACCTGTGAGATGGGATCTCACCATTGTTAACGCAATGACAGGTACAATACCTGCCTCAGGTACTTTGTGTTTAGCCCCAAGGGATGTTTGGGAGTGGTGGGTTGGGATGGCATTTGCTGTTTTCCTTGTGGGACAGACAGCTTATATATTGTCTACGTCTTGCTTTGGACAGGAGTAGCAATGTTGGCTATTCCTGTCCAACACATCCTGGGTTCTTGGCTAATTTCTTTATCTGTCGCTGGAGCAGTTAGTTGGATTTTGCTTTGTTTGTTGGAAGGCAGATCCCGGATATGGATACTCTGTTTTTTTACCTCTGGGATCCAATCTCTCTCCACCACCCCCATCTCCAAGAGACCTACACTACTCTGACACTTAGTCCTGCTTGCAGGAGACCAATATAGATATATAGGAGCTTAAATCATTGCCACTGACTCCTTACTCCATTCTAGTGAGTCTGTGTGCACAAGAGCATAGGAACAGGAGGAGTAGGCCACTCAGCCCTTTCAGCCTGTTCTAACCATTTAAATAACAGAACAAAGTTTTATTCTACTTAATGTTATTGTTGAAAAGTTTCCCTCTGATGTATTGTAAAGGGACCATAGAACTACAGAAAATTACAGCTCAGAAACAGGCCTTTTGGCCCTTCTTGTCTGTGCCGAACCATTTTTTGCCCACTGACCTGCGCTTGGAGCATATCCCTTCACACCCCTCTCATCCATGAGCCCATCCAAGCTTTTCTTAAATGTTAAAAGTGAGCCCGCATTTACCACTTTATCCGGCAGCTCATTCCACACTCCCAACGCTCTCTGTGAGTGAAGAATTCCCCCTCTAATATTCCATTTAAACTTTTCTCCTTTCACCCTTAACCCATGCCCTCTGGTTTTCTTTTCTCTCCCTTAACCTCAGTGGAAAAATGTGTGGCTGAGTGAGCTCTCTGGCCTCAGAGTAGCTCCAGCCCTGTCAGAACAACCCTACAAGATCAACAAACTAATGGCAACCTTTGGACAATTATTTTCAACACATCAGGACCTGTGTAATGTCCTTAAAACCAACAGATTTGGGAGCCCTTTATCCCAGTGGCTTGGGGTGCTCTTAGCGACAGGAGTTTGCCGCGTGTCCCCTCTTTTAGGCAACATCTCACTTCAGCTCAACAATCGCGACTCCTAACTCTGACCATCCGATCAAACTCACGCACGCCGAGGTTAAATTCCACTCGGCGAGGTTCTTCCATGTATCTTGATAATTGTTACGGAACGACACACGCGTGGCGTTTGTCTCATAAATCTATTCTAGCTGATCGCAAAGGTCAGATACGAACGCAGCCACATTTCCACGTTACAGTAATACTGGCAGACACCAAGAAATATATTAAACACATACAGAAAAAAACAAGTCTATAAATATACACGCAGAATATTTACTACACACGACTCTCATTGCACTTCAGAAATGAAGTATGTTCAGTTCCCATCACTCCACCGCAGTGAAGTTTGTTTTAAATTGGGGACAGGGGGAAGAAATAAGAGTACAAATTAAATAGTTACTGTAGGAAGGTCCATCTCAGTGCACAGGCGTTAGCTACCTGATACTAAAATATTCACACCTCTTGTTACACGGCGCACATTCAAGAGCGAATCTCTACTGCCCCAGTAGATAGAGAAGATGTCTTTCTAAGATTGACATTTTTTAATAACCATCTCCTCAGAACAACAGGACCAGTGTCTGTCTGGACTTTAATTTCTTCCGAATGGGTTTCATTGGCCCAAAGTTAAGGCCGGTCGTAGCCAAACGAGTAGCTCTCACTTTCTGAATGAGGGCAGTGTCGAGGAAACTGGGAGAATTGGGCTAAAGTAACCAAGCACCACTCGAGATACAAAAGCTAGACCTAAAACGCCGTGAGCGAAGCGTTTGGGGAACGTTTTGCCGCTTGTTTATTGATGGGATGCCAGGCCTGGAGTGAAATGCACCTTCAGATACGTCGGAATTGGAAAAGCTAATTATTTGCCAAACGCTTTCCATGAGGAGTCCCGCTTGACGCTGCCAGCTGCTCACGCCACAGCAAGGCCGGGGTGCCCAGCCCAATCTCCATTCACTGCAGCGGGATGGGAAAACCCGGCCAGCGTAGACAGGGATAAGACTCCGGCCTCCGACTCTTCCGTCCCGGCAAGTTATACCATGGCTTTACGAACAAGAGGAGGCCATTCAACCCTTCAAACCCGTTCTACAATCAAATTAGATATCGGCTGCTGTCCACAACAAATCCACTTTCCTCTTTTTGCCCTCACTGAACAAAAATTTGTCAATCCCATTCTTTGGGAGCTCCAGTTGACGCAACATTCGCTACCTTGTGGGGCGGAAGGTTTCGGAATTCCGAAGCCCTTTCGGAATTCCAGAACTGCTTCCTGGTTTCACTTCTGAACAGCCTCTCTCTATTTTTAAGACTGTGTCTCCTTTCTGCTTGATTCCACCCATTGTTTTCTGGATTTATCCATTCAAATCCTTTCTCAAGCTTTCAGGCAACAGGTTGGGGGAAGACGGAGAGGCATGACAAAGCAAGATCCCAAAATGACAGACAGAGAGTGGACAAGGGATTACCATGGCAACCACCGCCATCTCAAATTGTCTTAAAGTGACAGCTATTAATGATAGAAACCCTACAGTGCAGAAAGAGGCCCTTCGGCCCATTGAGTTTGCACCGACCACAATCCCTACTCCCACATCCCTACATATTTACCCACTAATCCCTCTAACCTACGCATCTCAGCGCACTAAGGGGCAATTTTAGCATGGCCAATCAACCTAACCCGCACATATTTGGGAGGAAACCAGAGGAAACCCATGCAGACACGAGGAGAATGTGCAAACTCCACACAGACGGTGACCCGAGTCGGGAATCGAACCCCGGTCCCTGGAGCTGTGAAGCAGCAGTGCTAACCTCACCGCCCTGATGTGAAGGTCAAAGCTATGGCAACCCAGTGGAGCGGAATTCATGCATTTTCCTCGCACGCTGGAATGTGAGTTGACAGGGACAAACTTTAATCAGTGTGGCCTGGTCTCGTAACCCCACCAACAGCTGAGCCCCCCCATTTCAACCTGGTGTGATGGATGGAAATGTGTTGCGTTTGAACCCAGTGATCTCAGTGGAAAAAAAATCAGACGGGGAATAAAATGGATATCTGGCTTAAACTCACCCTGGGTGAGGTTAGAATTGGGGCTTCAATTGCTAGTGTTACGTTGGCGCCTGATCTTCTCAAACGCTCGATAACATGACGCAGGGGAAAAGCAACTAAAAATAGGAAAAAAAATTTATGAAAAGCCACTCAAAAAAGAGAGATTGATCAAAAGTGTTGGAGCGTGGGGGTCTGGTTGCTTGGCCCTTTCCTTCACCAGTCATTAACAGCAGAATATATTGCTCGTCTTTTCAAAATGGAAAACTAGTCCGACCCTGATTCTCCATCTAAGGCAGTATTCATGAGCTCAATCAGAAATGCCACGGCAGAATGTCTTAACATCTATCAGAAATCATCGCTGGCATTGGACATAGTTTCAGGAGAAATTGTAAGGTGAACTAATAAAGCTTTAAGTCTGGCGCCATTTTAGGTCGGCCATCTTAAACATCTAGAGAGGTTCCCCATCTCAAAAGTCTTCCTAGAGACTGCCACCAGCCTTCTTGAAGCCCGCTATCATACACCCTCTTGCAGATGGACATCTTATGCCTCCTCGGAGGTGGTCACCTTCTCAGGTAATTTTTGAGAGGTGTTTAGACAGTGTCATAGGAAACCCAATCAGAAAGAACTCCCCTACCTGTTTTACATTCAAATATCCAAGTCCCCGTCCCATTTTCCACTTTGCAAAGAAACCATGTCCAATAACCTAAAATAACATTAAAAATCCATCTTCAACTGTACATATAAAACCACTCTGATTAAATTAGATTAGGAAAAATACGAATTGGTTTTTCTTTTCATTACAGTTAATTTGATCAGGTCTAAACCATGCTGGAAAAACTGGTTTAGGGGAGATGTTTGTCGTAAACCAACCCATTCAATCGAAGTTTAAAGATTAGTTGGATAGGTAGAATCTGTCTGTGTTTTTTTGTCCCATTTCTGAAAAACTCCATTTTCAGAGGTGCAAATCTCAAACAGCACATCCTGTTCTTTGGATTATCTTTCCGACGGCTGTAGCCTTCATGTTTAATGAAGTTAGTCTGGTTTCCAAGACATCAACAGGTTGGCTTAATGGGTCAACAGGCCCCCCACCCACCCCCCCGCCCCCAAACCTTTTGGGGGAGGCTCTGAGAGCTAGCTACTGCATGTGGACCATGGAAATAAAAGTCAACAAGCACAACAGATGTAACCAGCACTTAACCCCAACGTTCAAATGTGCTACCAGAGCCAATGCCGCGAATGGTCACCGGTCTAGTCTTTAGGGTTGGTAAAATAGGTCAGTGAACCAGACTGGTACGCTTGCCAAAGGGGACCAGCGGGCACAGAAAATGGCCACCAGTCTCGACAATGCTGAAGTCTTTCCTTTGAGGCGGCCTGCGCTGAGCTTACTCGGAGAACTTGTGGATGTCGTTGTGAAGCACGTAGTAAGGGAAGGAGCTCTCTTTCTGGTACGGGCAGTTGTGGTGGCACCGGCACTTGATTGTCCACATCATGCTCTTGGAGAAGCTCTCTCCGTCCTCGCAGAGGAAGCGCACGTGGATGGTGCGGCTCTGCAACGGGCTGCAGCAGCGTCCGTCGGTGCAGGAGCCGCACCAGCGCGGTTTGTACTTGCGCACGCTGGTGCACCCGGCGTACGAGAAGTGCACGGGCTCCTTCGCCTTCTTCGTTCTCAAGCACCTTTTGCCTTTCTGCAAGTGACGGAAGAGAGAAAAAGGTGATGGCGCCTCGAGGAAGAAAAATTATATCCAAACAAACTCACAACACGGGAGTCCCGCCTCCATCGAGCTGACCTTATCAACAGGCCCGTCCTGGAATGGGGTCAGTCATAGAACAAAGAACAAAACAGCACGGGAAACGTGCCTTCGGCCCAACGAGCCCGCGCTGCCACCCCGATGTTCCCACCTCTACCCGCGATCCCTGACTATGTTTATAGATCTATGGATCAAAAACCAAATCTGAGACAATTTAAGGAGAATTTGTTCTGCCAATTAGCCTAAGAGCACATCTTTGGGGTGTGGGAGGAAACTAGAGCACCAGGAGGAAAACCCACGCAAGCACGGGGAGAATGCGCAAACTCCCACAGACACAGGCCCAAATCCATGTATCTGCACAGCACAGCGATAGTCACTGAGCTGTCATGTTGCCATCAAATGGTCCAGGTCAAGCGTACACTAACGACGTGAAGCACTAGGATACTCTCGAAAAAAATCCAAGAGCAGCCCTCTCATGACCCATCGCGTGTATGCCTCTTGTTAAACAACAAGATGGACCAAAGCACCTGTAGGATAAAAACAAGTACATCAACAGTCATGCATGGTTTCACATCCCGTCTACAAAACAAACTCAACTTGACCCATTGTCGCCGCACAGCGAAGGTCAACCTTTCATCTTGTGTGTATCCAGTGCAGTGAGAAGGGGATAATAAGATCTTAAACTGACACAACCCCTTCCGTTTGGACATCTAAGATGCCAGGAAGTTCCTTCGAAGAGCAGGAACTATCCCTGCAGCCCTGGCCAATATTTATCCTTTCCGTCCACATTGCCGACAGATTATTTGGTAACTTTGCTGCTTGTGGGATCTTGCTGCCCACAAATTGGCTGCTGCTTTTCGTTGGATCAGCGGGTGGTTACAGCTGTATTACAGAAGTAATTTGCCTGCTGTCACTCCCTTCCAGCCCAGATAATAATCCAATTCCCCCTTGAATTCCCACGATTAAATCTGCCTCCACCACACTCCAGCCATGTGAGGAAGTTTTCGGTCATTTTTTCCCTTCGCGAATTCCCTCAATTCTGTGCCCTCCGGTTCTCGATTCTTTCACCAATGGATGCAGTTTTTCCCGATCTACGCTGTCCAGATCCCTCCCACTTTAAAGTAGTGACTACACTCTGAAAGTTCTTTATTGGCTGCAAAAGAGGGCGGTTCGGCGGCACAGTGGTTGGCACTGCTGCCCCGCAGTGCCAGGGACCCGGGTTTGATTCCTAACCTTGCGTCACTGTCTGTGTGGAGGTTGCACATTCTCCCCCTGTGGGTTTCCTCTGGGTGCTCTGGCTTCACAGAACATAGAAAAACTACAGCACAAACAGGCTGTTCAGCCCACAAGTTGCGCCAATTATATCTCTACCTACTAGGCTTACCTGTAACCTTCAATCCTATTAAGTCCCACGTACTCATCCAGAAGTCTCTTAAAAGACCCTATCGAATTTGCCTCCATCACCACCGACGGCAGCCGATTCCATTCACTCACCACCCTCTGAGTGAAAAACTTACCCCTAACATCTCCTCCGTACCTGCTCCCCAGCACCTTAAACCTGTGTCCTCTCGTAGCGACCATTTCAGCCCTGGTAAAAAGCCTCTGAGAATCCACCCGATCTATACCTTTCAACATCTTATACACCTCTATTAGGTCATCCTTTATCTCTCCAGGGAGAAAAGACTGAGCTCCCTCAACCTATCCTCATAAGGCATGCCACCCAATCCAGGCACCATCCTTGTAAATCTCCTCTGTACCCTTTCAATAGCTTCCAATAGAATTCAGACTTTACCATTTGTCATGGTGGGATTTGAACCTTGGTCCCATTATCCTGGCTTTCTAGATTACTAAGTCAGTGACAATACCATTATACCACCACAGCCTCCCATCGTCTGAAAGACCTGCCAATTAGGTGCGTTGGCCATGCTAAATTCTCCCTCAGTGTAGCCAAATAGGTGGCAGGGTATGGCAATTAGAGAATTTCCCCCAGTAACTTCATTGCAGTGTTAATGTAAGCCTACTTGTATGAGTAAATAAACTGTAAAGGCATTGTGGAACATTTTATACAACTGCAAGTCTTCCTGCTGTAGCCCAGTTTAGGAGAGATGGCAGTCAAATGGCGACCAACTGTGTACAAGATGTAGTGAAGAGTAAAGCTTACCTTGAGGTTGGTGTTGAGCGTCAGATTGCAGGGTCGGAGCTGACAGAGGCGAGTCTCTTTCATCAGTTTGCACTGGGGGTTGTCGCTGGTAATTCTGGTGGAGATGCCAATGCCACAGGTCTTGGAGCACTGGGACCAGTTAGTGGTCTGGACCAGGCACTTGGACCTGGAGTCACGACGGTGGGCCTGCACCTTCCAAGCTGTAGAGAGAAACAAGTCCTCATCAAGAACATGCTCACCTTCCTGACAGAGATCATAGAACCCAACAGTGCAGAAAGAGGCCCTTTGGCCCATCAAGTCTGCACTGAACACAATCCCACCGAGGTTCTACCTCCATATCTCTACATATCTATTATACCCACTAACCTACTCATCCCTGGACACTAAGGGGCAATTTCTTAGCATGGCCAACCAACTTAACTTGCACATCTTTGGACTGTGGGAGGAAACCGGAGTACCGCAGCTCCAATAGGATGAAGGAGTATAATATCAAGGGTAAGACTCTTAGCAGTGGAGAGGATCAGAAGGATCTTGGGGTCCGGGTCCACAGGACTCTTAAATCGGCCTCGCAGATGGAGGATGTGGTCAAGAAGGCGTACGGTGTACTGGCCTTCATTAATTGAGGAATTGAGTTTAGGAGTCGGGAGATAATGCTGCAACTTTATAAGACCCTTGTCAGACCCCACTTGGAGTAGTGTGCGCAGTTCTGGTCGCCTCACTATAGGAAGGATGTGGAAGCTATTGAAAGGGTGCAGAGGAGATTTACAAGGATGTTGCCTGGATTGGGAGGCATGCCTTATGAAGATAGGTTGAGGGAGCTGGGACTCTTCTCCCTGGAGAAACGAAGATTGAGAGGTGACCTGATAGAGGTTTATAGGATGTTGAGAGGAATAGATAGGGTGGATTCTCAGAGGCTATTTCCCAGGGCTGAAATGGTTGTACGAGAGGACACAGATTTAAGGTGCTGGGGGGCAAGTACAGAGGTGATGTCAGGGGTAAGTTTTTCACTCAGAGGTTGGTGAGTGAGTGGAATCGGCTGCAGTCGGTGGTGGTGGGGACTTTTAAGAGATTTCTGGATGAGTACATGGGATTTAATGGGATTAAGAGTCTTAGATAGGCCTCGTAGGTAGGGATATGATCGGCGCAACTTGTGGGCCGAAGGGCCTGTTTGTGCTGTAGTGTTCGATGTTCTATACCCCTGGAGGAAACCCACGCAGACACATGGAGAATGCGCAAACTCCACACAGATAGTGACCCGAGCTGGGAATCGAACCCAGGGCTCTGGAGCTGTGAAGCAACAGTGCTAACCACTGTGCCACCGTGCCACCCTGATGGGTACATGATGGGTAGTAACAGGCAGATAATCTCAGGGGTCAAACCTTAGCTTGGGGATTCTCCCAACAGTTCAGGGGAACCCCCGGAAAAAGCGGAACAAGCAGCATTTGTCCCAAGTTTCAATGGATCTCCTGTCACAGCTAATACCTCGGGAATCCATATGGAAATTCAGCCCTGTGGAATACAACAACAACCTACGCTTGTGGAGCATTTTTCACAAATCGGAATTTTAATATTGCTTCACTGGGAGCCGATGTAGATCAGCAATGGTGATGGGTGAACGGAACTTGGCTAGGACAAGAGCAGTGGGATTTTGGATGAACCTTGGTTTATGAAGAGTAGAATTGGGACAATATATATAAGATTATGAGGGATATAGATAGAGTAAATGGTGTTAAGCTTTTTCCACCATTAGAAATGGATAGAACGAGGGGTCACGGGCTCAGGATGAGGGGGACTATGTATAAGACGAATATTAGAGGCCAGTTTTTCACACAAAGGGTAGTGGGGGTGTGGAATGCACTGCCGAGTAAGGTGGTGGGAGCAGGCACGCTAGGGTTGTTTAAGGGTCTCTTGGACAGCCACATGAGCGGTCTGCAGATAGAGGGATATAGCAGGACGGTTTGAATATCGGGAGGACCAAATAGTAGTAGACTATCTTTTAGTTTCGTCTCGGGAATGTCTTAGTTTTTTTTTAGCATGTTTAATTAAGTCTTATTTGTTTCCGCAGGCAATTCAGTCCACCTTGTTGACCAACAAGGGGCATGCATGTGGCATGTCGTGCGAGAGCTGCTCTTGGAGGTTGCTTCAGGAGTTGCCTAGTGCTTCGTCGTCAGTGTATGCTTAAACTGGACCATCTGATGGGCAACATGACAGCTCAGAGACTATCGCTGTTGCTGTGCTGACACAGGGATTTGGGCCTGTGTCTGCGGGAGTTTGCGCGTTCTCCCCGTGGTTGCGTGGGTTTCCTCCAGGTGCTCCGGTTTCCTCCCACATCCCAAAAATGTGCTCTTAGGTTGATTGGGTAACAAATTGTCCCTATATTGGTCCCTATATGGGAATCTTCAACAATAGGCATAGCCTAAAGTCAAGGATATGTCATTAAGACATTAGGACGGCGGCGCAGGCTCGTTGAGCCGAAGGGCCTGTTTCCCGTGCTGTGTTGCTCTTTGTTCTTTGTTCTTTGTTGTACTATCCCAGAAAGTATAGGGATAATTGAGTCTAAAGGTAACAAAGGCAAGAATTAGCGTTTCAGAAACAGATGAGATGAAACAGGTGGAGTTATTGAAGTAGAAATAGAGATTTCAGTTCGGGTACAATAATTGTGTTATATTTTAGTAAAAAGATACAAACACATCAAAGTTACAGCATACAAGAAAAACCTTAAATCTGTGCATACTTTCCTCTGCCTTTTCCTCTCTATTCCTTGATGATATTTATAATGGAAATTTCCTATGTAGACTTGTCCCATCATTATCCTGTGGCTGTTTACAGAGTTTCCATTGTAAATGTAGACATAGGGATTGATAATGGGAATAGAAAAATGTGGACAATAATGTAGTTATGAAATGAGGATTGAAGGATGCTTGCATATCTGCTCTACTATCCCATTTCACCTGAAGGCTTGATCCTGAATTGCCTGAGGTGAGCTAATGTTGTTTAATCCCCCCCCACCCCGTCTTTCTCTGAAGTGTTGGGAGAATCCCCGGCTAAAGTTGGACCCCTGAGATTAGAATCATAGAACCCAACAGTGCAGAAAGAGGCTGGGTCACTGACTATGTTTTAAGGCTGTTTTTTGGATCAGCAGAGAGTCGAGGAGGAGGCAGAAGTCCGAGGTAAGATTGGCCATGATTGTAAAGGGTGGCAGAATGGGCCAAATGTTCTGCTCCTGCTCCTAGTACCCATCAGAGGGAACGGCCCCTGGTTATTTTCCCTCCCCTGGCACAGGGCAGTGAGGCCTATCCTTCTTCCCAGCTGAGACCAGCCACCGTACCAAACTCAAACCTGGGGGTTTCCGGGCACAAATGGCACATTGACCAACAAATGTAATACTACTTTGTATTAGCTGCTTTCCTACCTGGCTCTATCTTGAGGCCAACTCTGACCAGCTCGGTTAATTCATTGCTGGAGAGCGGCTCTGCCTCCGGCTGGTCCCCGATCTCTTCGTAGCTCATCGAGTCGTCCGTTTCCTCGGTGCTGTCTCCGGAATCTTCCCCGATGTGGTTGGTGTCGCAGGCCCACTCCTCGCAGCACTGGCCCGGTATCTTGACCAGCCGCGGCTTGGGGCAGTCCGCGGGTGTTGGCAGAGTGTACTCCTGGGGGCACAGGGGCATACAGCCCACCACCCCGTCGATGCAGGTGCACTGGTGCTTGCAGTTGGGCCGGAAGTTCTCTCCATTCTGGTAGATATTCCCAGCAAACTCGCAGGGCCTTCCTTCAGATTTGGCTACGGCATCGAAATAAAAATTAGCAGGGTGGAACCGTTCAGGCAAGGGACTGAGACATCTTTTGTAAGGAAAAGCCATCAGCTTTGCTTTGGTCTTAGAATACAGACTGAATAGGCTAGGGTTTGTACTCTTTGGAGTTTAGAAGGCCGAGAGGGGATCTTGTAGAGACGTATAAGATAATGAAGGGGATGGATAGGGTAGAGGGTGAGAGACTCTTCCCGCTTAGCAAAGATAGCAGGACTAGAGGGCACAGCCTCAAGATTAGGGGAGGGGGGTGTGGTTCAGATTGGAGTTGTGGAGGAGTTTCTTCACGCAAAGGGTGGTGAATCTTTGGAATTCTCTGCCTGATGAGGTGGTGGAGGCTTCCTCACTGAATATGTTCAAGTCAAGAGTGGATAATAGACAAGGGAATTAAGGATACGGGGAGAAAGCGGGAAAGTGGAACTGATCCACTTCAGATCAGCCATGATCTTATTGAATGGCGGGGCAGGCTCGAGGGGCTGGATGGCCGACTCCTGCTCCTATTTCTTATGTTCTAATACACTGTCTGAAATGCACAGATTCGAAAGGAAACTGGAACTATACTTGGATAAAGAGATTTGTAGGGCTATGGGGAAAGAGCGGAGGCAATAGGGCTTATTGGTAGCTTTTTCAAAGAACCAGAATTGTAATGAGGGGCTGAATATCCCTCTTCTGTGCTGTAAAATTCAATTCTATTCCTCTTCCTCTTCAGCTGCTTTAGGCCCTTGCTTGATGCTATGCTGGATAAATATTTGAACTAGTAGATGGTGCTGAGTTATGCAGACAGCGCAGAGCAGTGAGGTTCGCTTCGAATTATGTTAACAAATTGATAGCACTGATGTGCTGGGTTAAATTGTCTGCCTGTGCCGTGTGGCTCTGGGAGACGGCACAGCAGTTAGCACTGCTGCCTCACAGTGACAGGGACCCAGGTCTGAATCTTGGGTCACACTGTGCACGGAATTTGCACATTCTCCTGGTGTCCGTATGGGTTTCCTCCGGGTGCTCTGGTTTTCTCACACAGTCTAAAGATGGGCGGCTAAGGTGGGTAATAATTTGCTCCTTAAATGCCCCAAGATGTGTAAGTTAGAGGTTCTGGCGATGGTAAATGCATGGGATTAGGGTCTGGATGAGATGCTCTTTGGAGAGTTGGTGCAGACTTGATGGGCCGAATGGCCTCTCTCTGCACAGTAGGGATTCTCATGTAGTGAGGTATGGTGAGATCCTGTTCCAACTGTCAGGACTACTGTGTCGATGAGAGTGAAGGAGAGTTCTGATAGTCACAAACAACCACAAAGATTATGACTGATTACTGAGAGTGAGGTGGGACAATTCTGATTATTAATAATGGGAAAGGCTTCTATTGAATATTAAAAACCACAAAAGAGGTAATAAGCACGAGGATTATTACAGATTATTAAAAACTGACCATGAGAATTACTACTGATGGCTAATAACAATTACTACAGGTTATTAATACCCACACAGTTACAACAGATTGCTAATAATGATAAAAGTTACTATGGGTTAGTCTAGCTCAATAATCACCTGGGTAATGACTGATCACTAATAACCACAGAGATTACCGTAGGTTACTCATAAGAAATAGGAGCAGGAGTCGGCCATCCAGCCCCTCGAGCCTGCCCCGTCATTCAATAAGATCATGGCTGATCTGATAGTGGATCAGTTCCACTTTCCCACTTTCTCCCCATAACCCTTAATTCCTTTATCTATCAGAAATCTATCTACCCGTGACTTAAATATATTCAGCGAGGTAACCTCCATATTTCAATGGGCAGAGAATTCCAGAAATTCACCACTCTTTGAGTGAAGAAGTTCCTCCTCAGCTCTGATCTAAACTGACCCCCTCCCCCTTATTTTGAGGCTGTGCCCTCTAGTTCTGGTTTCCTTTCTAAGTGGAAATAATCTCTCTACCTCTACCCTATCAAGCCCCTTCATTATCTTGAAAGTCTCTATAAAATGCCCCCCTCAGCCTGCTAAACTCCATGACAGCTCAGTGACTATCGCTGTGCTGTGCAGATACGTGGATTTGGGTCTGTGTCTGTGGGAGTTTGCGCATTCTCCCTGTGCTTGTGTGGGTTTTCTCCGGGTGCTCCGGTTTCCTCCCACATCCCAACGATGTGCTCTCAGGCTAATTGGCAAAACAAATTCTCCCTAAATTGTCTCAAATTTGTTTTTTAATCCATAGATTTATAAACATGGACAGGGATCGCGGGTAGAGGTGGGAACATTGGAGTGGCGCCGCGGGCTCGTTGGGCCGAAGGGCCTGTTTCCCATGCTGTTTTGTTCTTTGTTCTTTGTGTACAGACCCAGTCTATTTGATCTCTCCTCATAGGCTAACTCTCTTATCTCTGGTATCAGCCTGGTGAACCTTCTCTGTACTCCCTCCAAGGCCAATATATCCTTTCGCAAATAAGGGGACCAAAACTGCACACAGTACTCCAGTTGCGGCCTCACCAGTGCCCTGTACAGCTGCAGCAAGACCTCCCTGTCTTTATATTCTATCCCCCTTGCTATAAAGGCCAACATTGCATTCACCTTCTTGATCACCTGCAGACTGGGTTTTTGGGTAGCTACAGGTTATTAATAACCACTGGTTACCGATGAACACTTTTGCTTGGGATATCAGTCTGACACAACTGATTTATTCCATTACACTGAAAAACAAGCTGGCTTTTGCCATCAGCGTTAAATGCCTGACTTACCTCGGCAGATACCCCGTGTGGCAGTGTCACTGGAGCCAAAGCTGCACTCCAGGCCCTTGATGTAGTCACAGGGTTCCCTGGCGCTGCAATCCTGGTTGAATTGCCTGGCACAGACTTTGCAGCAGTTGCAGCGGTCCATTATCAAGCTGTTACCCGGGGCGCAACTCGGAGGCACTTCGGGGCAGCGGCACTCTGACCCACAGCCAATCTCCACCTGGGTTGGGCGAGACAAACACCAATCAGCACTTGGCTCCCGTCCCGGCCAGTCAGATTGGAAGATTATCCGAGAACGATTGGATCAGGAATGCGGGCGAACCAAACCCTGGTGTCACACATCCGACAAATTCCAGCACGGACACAGCTCGCTGTGTCCCTTCCATTCATTCATTCGCACCAGGATTGGAATCTAACGGAGTGGGTTTCCGTACAAAATTACAGATATTCCAGCAAGACTTACAGGTTGGAATCTAATTGAAAAGTTTGGGGGGGGGGGTTATGTATAGTATAACAGAGACCCAGGAATGATTTGCAGGCTGAAATCTGGTCAAAAAGTTTCATGGTTTATGTAGAGAATAATGGATATCTGGGAGTTAGCTAAGGCTAGGATTGAATCGAGGGATTTAGGTGTATTCTTACTGGGGAAAGGACAGAGACAATCTACTCTACACAATAACAGACAACCCTAATGAGTAACAGATTAATATTAGAAATAGTAAATGCAGTGCAATAAAACAGTGTATAATATACTGATGTGACTACATTTAAAACATATACTAGACTATAAAATTAATATATCAAACTATATATATCTATATATATAATTAAACAGAATATAACTGATTTTAACAATATATCTCTATAGGAGATGGTTTGGGAATTGCAAACTATTGAGGACATGCAAACTATCCTCAGCACCTGATTGTCAAATGACTGTCCAACAATGGTTCTCTCATATATGTGAATGTGAGCATGTGTGTGTGTAATAATGTTATCAAATACAGTGGTATTCCTATATATGTACGTATGTGTGAGTGCGTGAGTGTGAGTGTGAGTGTGAATGTGTGTGCGTGTGCGTGCATGCAGTGTGTAATAATGTCATCAAATATTGTGATACTCTGATATATGTGCATGTGAGCACCCGTGTGTGTGTGTGTGAGTGTGTGTGTGCATGTGTATATATGTGTGTGTGTGTATGTGAGTGTGCATATGTGTGAGTGTGTATGCGTGAGTGTGTGTGTGTGCGTATGTGTGAGTGTGTGTGTGTGTGTCTGTGTGTGTGTGTGTGTGTGTGTGTGTGTGTGTGTGTGTTGTGTGTGTGAGTGTGTGTGTGTCTGTGTGTGTGTGAGTGTGTGTGTGTGTGTGTCTGTGTGTCTGTGTGTGAGTGTGTGTGGGTGTGTCTGTGTGTGTCTGTGTGTGTGAGTGTGTGCCGCGTATAATGATGCCATCGAACACTGCTTCTTAAGGGAGAATTCTTTGGATCTTTTTTACTGAATGGAGTTTGTGTCTCAGAGCACAATGTGGTGACACAGGGAAAACTCTTTATGCACCATCACTGAAACAGGTTTTACTGATGGAGGAATTGAAGGTGAAAAATGTATTACACCATCGGAGCCCGATCACACTGTGCAGTGACCATTGGACAGTGTAGAGTGCTGAGAGTCTCTCATCATAAGATAAAAGCAGCTTCTTTAGATCAGAGTTTTAATCTATTTGTGGCATTTTTCCAGAAAACAATCCCCCTGACCCCGCAAAGCCAGACAGGTCAGCAGACAGGGGGACAGGAGATAAGGGGTCCTAATAAACCAGCTGCCAGGGGATATGATTGAGAAGATATGTGGGGAGGTCTCCCCAGGCACACCCCCAGGGATTCAGTGTGACGCCTTGTTACAGACAGGATTTGTTTGTATTCCTGCAGTCAGGTACTGCTGCTTTTTTTTTGAGTGGATATCAGACAGACCTGCTATCTGCTCTCTCTGGGACTGTTTCACTGCAGAGTTTCTCCAGGAGGTAGTGAGACACTGACCCATCAGATCACACCCCTGGCCAGCCCCTCAGCATCCCCCGCCTCCCCAAGTGGAGCTGGCGTGTTTGTAGGGGATTGTCCATGCACAGAGATGACTCAGCACAGCACAGAAATAGAACACACACTGGTGCCAAAGGCAGTGATTTCCAAGGCACCTCATTACTACAATTTGCAATGAGACTTCGGCAAGAATCTTTCGCTGTGTAGCTGCCTGCGGGCTTTTAACTCTGACACATTCAGACAAAGAACCAGCACTGCTCTTCTGATCTTTAGCTCACAGACTGTGTCACTGAAATAAATACCAATGCTCTCTTAATGAAAAAAAACTTATAGCTATCGGTTTACCATTGGAGTTATAGAACATAGAACATTACAGTGCAGAACAGGCCCTTCAGCCTTCGAAGTTGCGCTGACCAATTAGGAAAAAGCAATGACCCTCTAACCTAAACCATTCCCTTTTTGTCCATAAATTTATCTACTAACCTCTTAAACGCCACCAAACTTGGCACATCTACATTCTAATCAGCAATCTCTGACTGTCTGTGCTGATGTGTGCTATTGCAGACCAGAACACTGCACTTGCCTGATGAAGACACGGGAGTGTTGAAAGCTCGCTATTTTACTATCAAATAAATCGGTTGGATTAATAATTGGTGTTGCTAAATTCTTACTGAGTTTCTACAACTGCAGCAGGCAGGGCATTCCATACCCTTACCACCCTCTGGGTAAAGAACCTACCTCTGACATCCGTCCTATAACTACCACCCCTTAATTTAAAGCTATGTCCCCTCGTGCTAGCTTTCTCCATCCTAGGAAAAAGGCTATCGCTGTCCAGTTAGCTGTTATCACAAGAATAATTTCAATGTTAAGTTTTTTGACAAATGCTATAAATTTTGCTTGCAATATCTCCTCCAATGTACCCCACTCTCTCTCAACAATTTCCCTATTTCTATGCGTTACATTTCAGTATAATCTGCACTTTGGAAAAAATCTAACCTTGCCTAGAATCAAAAAAGTAGCCCAGGGAATGAATAAAGGGTTAATTGCAATGGGAGATTGAAATGTAATCAGCTAAACACCTACAATCCCTGTAGTGCGGAAGGAGACCATTGAGTCTGTGCCAACACTCCTACAGAGCAGCTACCCATGTATTTACCCTGCTAATTCTCCCGAATCTACCTGCTAACCTCGCGAAACCAGAGCTAACAAGAGGCAAATGCAAAATCAGCTGTGATGTCAAGATCAGTGTGTGTACACATGGTATCGTAATTTGCCAACACCGATAAATTATTCTCTGCTCCTCACACTGCCCGACCAGGAAGAGCTGATTTATAAAAAAACACAGGCAGGCTTGAGTGGCAATCACAGGTCAGTGAGTAGCTCTCACCTACCAGTGCCTCCCTGCACGGGTCTAACCCCAGCTCACACTGTGTCCAAGACCCACATGAAACTACAAAGGGTCGCGAACGGAGCTCAGTCCATCCTATAAACCCATCCATTGGCACTGTCTACGCTTCCTGCTGCCTTGCCAAAAAGCAGCCAGCATAATTCAGGACCCCACGCACCTTCTCCTACCTTCTTCCTTAGGGAAAAAAGATACAAACATCTGAGGTCAGGTCCCAACCTGCTGCCGTCAGACTTGTGAATGGATTTACTTTGCATTAACGTCAATCGTTCTCCATGCCCCTGTAACACTACATTCTGCACTCTCTCATTTCCTTCTCTATGAACGGTTATGTATAAAGCGCAAGAAAGAATACTTTTCACTGTATACCGACACATAGGACAATAATAAAACTAAATCAGAATCAGTACTGAGGGGGTGCTGCACTGCACTGATTTTTAGATTGGTTGTAAAACACAGGTCATGTCTGCCCTCGAAGGAGGATGTTTATTCCGACCTACTCAGCACTAAACACAGGCTATTTCATCTTAATCTGACTACAGGATCTTGTATTCCCTACAACAATGACTAGTCTTTGAAAGTAGTGGCTGTAGGATGCCCTGAGTTTGTGAAAGAGCTCTATAGAAATGCTTCTGTTTCCTCTCCTCTGTGTGAAAACTCAGGTGTTAATTTCACCAATTCTGCGTCCAGGCGTGACTCCAGGGAATTTGGAACCTGGGCTGGCATTTTCTGAGAAGACAGGATGTTTTGTATTCTTCATTGCGTTGGCAGACAGAGAGTGCGGAATCAGGGATGTTTTGAGATGGTAAAGATTACTGAACTGGGTCACCACAGCCTGCGCCGTAGAACTGGCACCATTAACTGCTGGGATGCTGTACACCTTTTTCGCTGTTTATTAACAGGGCAAAGGAACAGTGTGATACAAGGGAAATACCGTCAAAGGGAGGGATCATTAACCCTGAGTTACCCGGCTACAATTCTCACAGATCCTCCAGGCAAATAACATTAAGGTTTTCCGGAGACGCAACAAAGAACAGAAGGTAAATTATATACATTCACTAAACACAAATGGCAGCTTTGGGCATATTCAATGGATAGCAATGCTCTTTTAGTAAAATGAAAGGAGCAAATAATTCCATCCAAGGGGTCAATGGCGTCAGTTTCCTGGTATTGTTCGCTAAACTGGCATCAAGCTGTGGCCCCTTTAAGAAACAGGAGCAGGAGTCAGCCATCCAGCCCCTCGAGCCTGCCTCACCGTTCAATAAGATCATGGCTGATCTGAAGTGGATCAGTTCCACTTTCCCGCTTTCTCCCCATAACCCTTAATTCCCTTGGCTATCAGAAATCTATCTACCCGTGACTTAAATATATTCAGCAAGGTAGCTCCACCATTTCAATGGGCAGAGAATTCCAGAGAGTCACCACTTTCTAAGTGAGGAAGTTCCTCCTCAGCTCTGTTTTAAACTGCTCCCCCCTTATTTTGAGGCTGTGCTCTCTAGTTCTGGTTTCCTTTCTAAGTGGGAGGAATCTCTCTACCTCTATCCTATCCATCCCCTTCATTATCTTGTAAGTCTCTATAAGATCCCCCCTCAGCCTTCTAAACTCCAACAAGTACAGACCCAGTCTATTTAATCTCTCCTCATAAGCTAATCCCCTCATCTCCGGTATCAGCCTGGTGAACCTTCTCTGTACTCCCTCCAAGGCCAATATATCCTTTTGTAAAGAAGGGGACCAAAACTGCACACACTACTCCAGTTGCGGCCTCACTTGTGCCCTGTACAGTTGCAGCAAGACCTCCCTGCTGTTATATTCTATCCCCCTCACTATAAGAGTTACCTCTGTCCACTCTGCTCCCTATCAATTCTCCCACCCTCTGCAATCTGGGCTGGGTGTGAAGTTTTCCAAAGGGAGTTTCTATCATTCAGTTTGTGGTCAGGCTTCTAATCTGTGCTATTTAATCAGTCAGTTAGCTTGGTACCCTGCGTTGCACTGTCAATGACAGAGCCTCCAGGAATTTAGATCTGGAGTACAGAAGCCCACGGTCTTATGAGGCAGGAGTTATTTCCCCCTCACTCTGCCCCTGTTCCCTTGGAGAAGAGCATGAAGAGAGGGGGAGACTTGCAGGCTAGTAAACAGCTACAACACTGCTCTGTCTGTCATAACAGCCTGTCAGTCCAAAGATGTGCGGGTTAGGTTGATTGGCCATGCTTAGAAATTGCCCCTTCGTGTCCAGGGATGTGTAGGTTAGCGGGATTAGTGGGTATAACATTTAGGGATATGGGGGTAGGGCCTGGGTAGGATTCTGTTCGGTACAGACTCGATGGGCCGAAAGGCCTCTTTCTGCACTGTAGGGATCTATCATCTATGATCTATGATAACTAATTTCCCCCTCAAAGTAAACTTTAATTATTAAAATTTACAGAAGTGCATTCCAAAATCTCGACTTGAAAATTATAGAGTGCAATAAAATTCAATTTGTTTCCATCCAGCGTGTTTCATTCTGAAATGATTCAATATAATTGTAATCTTTACAAAATACATTCCTCATCAGCCCTACTGCCTGAGGGCAAACCTCTCCAAACTGAAGATTACAGATACGGTGGCACAGTGGTTAGCACTGCTGCTTCACAGCTCCAGGGTCCTGGGTTCAGTTCCTGGCTTGGGTCACTGTCTGTGTGGAGTTTGCACATTCTCCTCATGTCTGCGTGGGTTTCCTCCGGGTGCTCCGGTTTCCTCCCACAGTCCAAAAATGTGCCAGTTAGGTTGATTGGCCATGCTAAAATTGCCCATTAGTGTCCAGGGATGCGTGGATTAGTGGGTATAATATTGGGGGGGTAGGGTCTGAGTGCGATTGTGTTCAGTGCAGACTTGATGGGTTGTAGGGCCTTTTTCTGCACTGTAGGGTTTCTATGATTTTAGCTCATTCCCATACAACATGTTTCATTAAAATGTCTCAAATCTATTTCAATATTCTTGATATTTACAATACAGATTCCTTGCTGGGTAAATAGCTGAGAGGTTCACCTCGGTGTACAATGGCTGTAAGATATGGAGATGTCGGTGTTGGACTGGTACAGTAAGAAATCTCAGGACACCTGGTTAAAATCCAACAGGTTTATTTGAAATCACGAGCTTTTGGAGCACTGCTCCCTCATCAGGTGACTCACCTGGTGAAAGGGCAATGCTCCGAAAGCTCGTGATTCCAAATAAACCTGTCGGATTTGAACCTGGTGTTGTAAGATTTCTTACGTAGCTGAAAGAAACTGATTTTAATTGCTGAATTGTTGGATTGAGCTGCCAGGGTCCTGAGCTCTCAAATTCCCTCCTTGAACTTTTCTACTTCTTCCTTCTTCAAGTCACTGCTTAAAACCTAAAGATTTGGCCCAACTTTTGGTCATAATATCATCTTATATGCTGTCAAATGTTGGTCTGGTGAAGCAGCTTCGGATGTTTTATGCTACACTGCACAGATGCAATGGGTTGCTGTTAAGTGGCTGGTTAACCCCTGTGCCATGGAGGGTAGGGTGCTCTTAGTGACGCCCCTGCCCATGTAGTGTCTGTGAGTTGGGGGAGGTGGGGGGAGGAGATTGGCCCACTTCCAGCAGGCACAGGAGTCCTTCTGGATGCCAACTCAGAGCCAAAGTGAAGCGGTGGCTACTCACCGGGAGTGCTTGGATTTGGGCTCCGAGTCTTGGAGTGGGAACGCTGAGCTAGAGGTTCACTCCCAGGCTTTCCCGATGACTCATTGTTGCAATCCCTTCTGGCAGGAGATGTCACCTAATGCGGTGACTGGAATTCCCATTGGCTGGAGGCAGGGAAGTGGAGAGGGAAACTCATGCTGGCTATTTTCCAGCTTCACATCCCTTGTTTCCAGCCAGGTTTAGTGCAGGCTCTCTGAAGGCTCTCAGAGGCTGAGGGAGCAGCACTCTGTACTCTGGGCTCCGGGGACTCGGTTGCAAAGTTCAGGTTGACACCTGGCACTGAGAGCTCGTAGTCGTGCCAATATTTCAACAGGTATCATCAATCCAGATTATCTGACCGATGATTACATTGCAGGCTGAGAGAGTTTCATTTCCCACATCAACCCGTGCTGACACTTCAATAAACAGGCCATAAAGCCCAATGGAGTTCCCCCCGAAGTTGTTAAGGGTGCTATAGAAATGCAAATATTAGGTCCCCCCAAACAAAAACAAACAAATCCCCCCGAGGTTGTTAAGGGTGTTATAGAAGTGCAAATATTAGGTGCCCCGAGGTTGTTAAGGGTGCTATAGAAATGCAAATATTAAGTGCCCCAAGGTTGTTAAGGGTGCTATAGAAATGCAAATATTAGGTCCCCCGAGATTGTTAAGGGTGCTATAGAAATGTAGATATTAGGTCCCCCGAGGTTGTTAAGGGTGCTATAGAAATGTAGATATTAGGTCCCCTGAGGTTGTTAAGGGTGCTATAGAAATGCAACTATTAGGTCCCCCGAGGTTGTTAAGGGTGCTATAGAAATGTAGATATTAGCTCCCCCAAGTTGTTAAGGGTGCTATAGAAATGTAGATATTAGCTTCAACTTGCAAGAAGTGTAGCACAAAGAGTCTGTTGCCTGGAAAACCTTCCCCCAGCTGCCCACCTCTCGCTGCTCCCATTCTGTAGCTCAGTGGGTCTGCAATGCCCAGCTCCCTAATTCAGATGGGGGAGGTCTGCTGAGGGAGCAGTGGGCTATGGTAATCTAGGCTTCTCAGCCTTTTGGCTAAGATCAAGTGTCAGATCCAGACCAGGATGGGGTGCAGTTCTCCATCTTATCAGCTTGGATCTTATTTGTCTCTCTCCTTGGGACTTTGAATTGGATTTGATTTGAATTGGGATTCGGGGAATAAGAATGGTTTCGGATTTGCTCAACCCACTCTGAGCATTGGCTTTGCAACTTTAAGAATGAAATTTTTTTTAAAAATCTTTCCGGGGTGGAATTATGGTATTTCTATCAAAAGTTACTAATTTGTAAGTCATTATCAGGATCACAGGGGGGGCTGAGATGAATTCCAGTGAAAGGCGTGACAGGGAGTACAAAGGTTGCAATAGACAATGTCCCATTGATACAAAAAACTCCTGTCTTCTTATACTTCCTGACTGAAAAAAACTTACATTTATATAGCGCCTTTCACAACCCCCAGGGACGCCCTAAGGAACGTGAAGTGTAGTCCCTGCCTGGCAGATAATCTGTGCGTAGAAAGTTCCCACAAACAGCTGACCGCATCAGCTGAGGGATAAATACCTCGGAGGAACTTTTGTCGGGAATATTACACTCACCTGAGAGGGTGAGATGGGGGCTATTTGTCTCATCCGAACGACAGCACCTCCGACAGTGCAGCACTTCCTCAGTACTGTCCTTTGCGCTGGAAGGGGCACCAAACCCGGCTGGAGTGGGACATGAACTCAGCCTCAAAGGCAGGGAGGGGAAGGGTTAACGCCTGCTGAGACGGGGGGGGGGGGGCTAAAAAACCGAATAAAGAGCAGCCTACCTCTCCCCAGATTAAACCCCCCTCTCCCTAACTGTAGAGTTTAAACAAAATCTTCAATTGGCAATAATCCAGAATTTGAAACAATAGCGTATTTGGCGAGGTGCCGTCTGTTACAACAGAGGGGCAGAAAATAATTGGCAAGAAAAGGTTTAAGATCAGCTGGGAAGGATGTGGGAGTCTGTCTCTCTTACCCCACACACTCATCACTGCATTTGGACACAGGAGCATTTAGACCAGAATGGATACTAACGCACACACACACATAAATAACTTTTACACACAGTCATATAAATAACTTTTATACACACACACACACACAGTTTGTAAGCTGTGCAGTGAAGAATTTAAAAGATTAAAGACTTACCCCCGCTGTAGTGGACAGCAAGATGACCAGATACACAAGCGTTTCCATCCCCTTTGCCAAAAAAAATCGAGAAAATAATAAAATACCTTCCCTATTCTCTAACTAAAACTTTTTAACAATAAACTGAAGCTTCCTCTGTGCAAAAGGAAAGTTGTCAAAATGTATCACCCAGTTTCAGGCGGTCAGGTAAATTTGAGATCCACTTTGTTGCTGCAGGATTATTGGGTGGAATGGACAAAATCTCTCCCTCCCAGCTTGCTGTTTTTGGATCTACGGTGCGCGCACCAGGCGAGTACAGCACTCTCTGCCTCTCTGCTCCTAGACACCTTTCTGGGGAAAGGGGGAGTGGGGGAAAAAAAAAGCAGTGCTGTTCTCGCTGGTGTCCTTGTCTTCCTAGCCGGTGTCAACACCGCAGTTCATTCAGCCTCAGCTCAGCTCCGGCTTGTTTTTATAAGCAGGGAGAGGGAGTGCTGTCATCCCCTCCCCTTTCCCCTTCTCTCCCCTCCCACAGGGCCCCCGCGTCACCAGCTTGGCCGCTCTCGCAGCACAGATGCCCGGCGCCAAGTGCCAAACACCTTCCGCTGGAAAAAGCCAGCCAAGAACAAGGAAATCAAACCATTAAAAAACACATCAGAGAGAGAGAAAGCAACAGGATCTTTAACACCCTGCTTTCTCAAATAATTATTCTCTAACCCCACAATTTTACCCCATAATCAAATAATCTTTAACACTTTGCTTTCTCAAATAATTATTCTCTAACCCCACAATTTTACCACATAATCAAATAATCTTTAACACTTTGCTTTCTCAAATAATTATTCTCCAACCCCACAATTTTACCCCATAATCAAATAATCTTTAACACTTTGCTTTCTCAAATAATTATTCTCCAACCCCACAATTTTACCCCATAATCAAATAATCTTTAACACTTTGCTTTCTCAAATAATTATTCTCTAACCCCACAATTTTACCCCATAATCAAATAATCTTTAACACTTTGCTTTCTCAAATAATTATTCTCTAACCCCACAATTTTACCCCATAATCAAATAATCTTTAACATTTGCTTTCTCAAATAATTATTCTCTAACCCCACAATTTTACCCCATAATCAAATAATCTTTAACACTTTGCTTTCTCAAATAATTATTCTCTAACCCCACAATTTTACCACATAATCAAATAATCTTTAACACTTTGCTTTCTCAAATAATTATTCTCTAACCCCACAATTTTACCCCATAATCAAATAATCTTTAACACTTTGCTTTCTCAAATAATTATTCTCTAACCCCACAATTTTACCCCATAATCAAATAATCTTTAACACTTTGCTTTCTCAAATAATTATTCTCTAACCCCACAATTTTACCCCATAATCAAATAATCTTTAACACTTTGCTTTCTCAAATAATTATTCTCTAACCCCACAATTTTACCCCATAATCAAATAATCTTTAACACTTTGCTTTCTCAAATAATTATTCTCTAACCCCACAATTTTACCCCATAATCAAATAATCTTTAACACTTTGCTTTCTCAAATAATTATTCTCTAACCCCACAATTTTACCCCATAATCAAATAATCTTTAACACTTTGCTTTCTCAAATAATTATTCTCTAACCCCACAATTTTACCCCATAATCAAATAATCTTTAACACTTTGCTTTCTCAAATAATTATTCTCCAACCCCACAATTTTACCCCATAATCAAATAATCTTTAACACTTTGCTTTCTCAAATAATTATTCTCCAACCCCACAATTTTACCCCATAATCAAATAATCTTTAACACTTTGCTTTCTCAAATAATTATTCTCTAACCCCACAATTTTACCCCATAATCAAATAATCTTTAACACTTTGCTTTCTCAAATAATTATCCTCTAACCCCACAATTTTACCCCATAATCAAATAATCTTTAACACTTTGCTTTCTCAAATAATTATTCTCTAACCCCACAATTTTACCCCATAATCGAATAATCTTTAACACTTTGCTTTCTCAAATAATTATTCTCCAACCCCCCAATTTTACCCCATAATCAAATAATCTTTAACACTTTGCTTTCTCAAATAATTATTCTCTAACCCCACAATCTTACCCCATGATCAAATAATCTTTAATGCACTGTTCTCTCAAATCTTCAGTGAATAACACCTTCCTATCAGAATTTAAACCCAGAACTTTGCTTAAATAAAACCACTTCTTTTGGAATAACAGTGGGACAGTTTTGTCAATGTCTCTACCGGCTGTACACAGAGCCCCCGCCAGTGTGTCATTTTAAGTCTCATTTTGCAGCCCCGTGCTGTCCCATCTCCGTGAACTTGTTCTGAAACTTGTTCTGGAATTGGTCCAGTTCATTCATTTTTCAATGCTTAATGTTACCCCAGTCGCGGCCACAAAGGCTTCTCTGAGAATCAAATATTCCTTTTTATTTAAAAGAAAGTGGGTTTAAAATGCAGATTTTTGTGGGAGAGTGTCAGGAAGAAAAGTGAAGAAAGTCCACGTGTCGGGAATGTCAGAGACTTGGTGTAAGATATAGCTAACTATCTGCTACTGTTCCCAAGTGACACACATTCATAACTCACACTTAAATTCCTAGTCTAACATTGGAAACTGATGCAAACGCGTTGGTCTCGGAGTTGGTGAAATCAAGATGAATCGCTGAGTATTTACATTTGGATTATTGCTTGTCTCCCAAGGAGCTTGAGTGTGCTTTACAGATAACACACATTCCATTCATTCCAGCCTCTGGTTTAGAGCTGGCTGCTCAGAGCCAGGTTAGCTGCAGTACTGAGACTGCCTCTGGGCGGCGGTCAATCCACACGGCTCTAAGCCATGCCGCCACGCTGCGCTCCGGTTCATTGGGGAGGTTATTCACTATTTCTGCCGCCTCCGTTCACTAACACCTAGCGTGCCTGAGCAGAATGGAACATTTCCACCACGCGTGACACTTTGCATTAGGTTCTAGGATGGCTTAGCCGATGTTCCTCAATGCAACATTCTGATATACCCCACACTGTAACACTCCGATATATCCAATACCCCTCACTGTAACACTCTGATATACCCCACACTGTAACACTCTGATATACCCCTCACTGTAACACTCTGGTATACCCCACACCCCACACTGTAACACTCTGATATACCCCTCACTGTAACACTCTGATATACCCCACACCCCACACTGTAACATTCTGATATACCCCACACCCCACACTGTAACACTCTGATATACCCCACACTCCTCACTGTAACACTCTGATATACCCCACACTCCTCACTGCAACACTCTGATATACCCCACACTGTAACACTCTGATATACCCCACACCCCTCACTGTAACACTCTGATATACCCCACACTGTAACACTCTGATATATCCCATACCCCTCACTGTAACACTCTGATATACCCCACACTCCTCACTGTAACACTCAGATATACCCCACACTGTAACACTCCGATATATCCCATACCCCTCACTGTAACACTCTGATATACCCCACACCCCTCACAGTAACACTCTGATATACCCCACACCCCTCACTGTAACACTCTGATATCCCCCACACCCCTCACGTAACACTCTGATATCCCACACACCCCTCACTGTAACACTCTGATATACCCCACACCCCTCACTGTAACACTCTGATATACCCCACACCCCTCACTGTAACACTCTGATATATCCCACACCCCTCACTGTAACACTCTGATATATCCCACACCCCTCACTGTAACACTCTGATATATCCCACACCCCTCACTGTAACACTCTGATATACCCCACACCCCTCACTGTAACACTCTGATATATCCCACACCCCTCACTGTAACACTCTGATATACCCCACACCCTCACTGTAACACTCTGATATACCCCACACCCCTCACTGTAACACTCTGATATACCCCACACCCCTCACTGTAACACTCTGATATACCCCACACCCCTCACTGTAACACTCTGATATACCCCACACCCCTCACTGTAACACTCTGATATACCCCACACCCCTCACTGTAACACTCTGATATACCCCACACCCCTCACTGTAACACTCTGATATATCCCACACCCCTCACTGTAACACTCTGATATACCCCACACCCCTCACTGTAACACTCTGATATATCCCACACCCCTCACTGTAACACTCTGATATATCCCACACCCCTCACTGTAACACTCTGATATATCCCACACCCCTCACTGTAACACTCTGATATACCCACACTCCTCACTGTAACACTCTGATATACCCCACACCCCTCACTGTAACACTCTGATATATCCCACACCCCTCACTGTAACACTCTGATATACCCACACCCCTCACTGTAACACTCTGATATACCCCACACCCCTCACTGTAACACTCTGATATATCCCACACCCCTCACTGTAACACTCTGATATACCCCACACCCCTCACTGTAACACTGATATACCCTGAACACTCTATATCCCACACCCCTCACTGTAACACTCTGATATACCCCACACCCCTCACTGTAACACTCTGATATACCCCACACCCCTCACTGTAACACTCTGATATACCCCACACCCCTCACTGTAACACTCTGATATACCCCACACCCCTCACTGTAACACTCTGATATACCCCACACCCCCTCACTGTAACACTCTGATATATCCCACACCCCCTCACTGTAACACTCTGATATACCCCACACCCCTCACTGTAACACTCTGATATACCCCACACCCCTCACTGTAACACTCTGATATATCCCACACCCCCTCACTGTAACACTCTGATATATCCCACACCCCCTCACTGTAACACTCTGATATACCCCACACCCCTCACTGTAACACTCTGATACACCCCTCACTGTAACACTCTGATATATCCCACACCCCTCACTGTAACACTCTGATATATCCCACACCCCCTCACTGTAACACTCTGATATACCCCACACCCCTCACTGTAACACTCTGATATACCCCACACCCCTCACTGTAACACTCTGATATACCCCACACCCCTCACTGTAACACTCTGATATATCCCACACCCCTCACTGTAACACTCTGATATACCCCACCCCTCACTGTAACACTCTGATATACCCACACCCCTCACTGTAACACTCTGATATATCCCACACCCCTCACTGTAACACTCTGATATACCCCACACTCCTCACTGTAACACTCTGATATACCCCACACTGTAACACTCTGATATATCCCACACCCCTCACTGTAACACTCTGATATACCCCACACCCCTCACTGTAACACTCTGATATATCCCACACCCCTCACTATAATAACATGATATATCCCACACCCCTCACTGTAACACTCCGATATATCCCACACCCCTCACTGTAACACTCTGATATACACCACACCCTCTCACAGTAACACTCTGATATCCCCCACACCCCTCACTGTAACACTCTGATATACCCCACACCCCTCACTGTAACACTCTGATATACCCCACACCCCTCCTGTAACACTCTGATATCCCCCACACCCCTCACTGTAACACTCTGATATCCCCCACACCCCTCACTGTAACACTCTGATATCCCCCACACCCCTCACTGTAACACTCTGATATCCCCCACACCCCTCACTGTAACACTCTGATATCCCCCACACCCCTCACTGTAACACTCTGATATACCCCACACCCCTCACTGTAACACTCTGATATACCCCACACCCCTCACTGTAACACTCTGATATACCCCACACCCCTCACTGTAACACTCTGATATACCCCACACTCCTCACTGTAACACTCTGATATACCCCACACTGTAACACTCTGATACATCCCACATCCCTCACTGTAACACTCTGATATATCCCACACCCCCTCACTGTAACACTCTGATGCACTGTAGTAGCAAGCCCCTTGAAGGTGCGATTGTCGGAAGGGTCATGTGACCAGATTGCCCAATGGGGTTCAGCTTGGGCTTTTGTCAGCAGGTTGATGGTGGCAATGGGGAATGAGGAAATCTATTATAGTGCTGTGTAAAGAGTGCAAATAGCCATAAACCTGTTGTTGTTTGTTTGCCAACTGGTGGTCATCAATCGTTGATCTTCTTCCACAGTTAGCAGGAAAACACGATGTGGAGATGCCGGCATAAACACAGTGAGAAGTCTGACAACACCAGGTTAAAGTCCGACCAATTTATTTGATAGTTTCCTCCTGAGCAGGAAAACAACAGCAATCCGTTTATAATGGAAATCTCAAAGAAACTTTTCTTTTGCAAGAACAGGTCCAAGCTGCAAAAAAGAAACAGTGAGACGTCTCACAACGCTGGGTTAAAATCCGATTGGTTGATTTGGCAGCACGAGCTTTCAGAACATTACCCTTTCATCAGAGTCACCCTGAAGAAGGAGCGACACTCTGAAAGTTTGTGCTAACAAATAAAACTGTTGGGCTTTAACGTGGTGTTGTGGGGCTTTTTACTGTGTCTCCCCCAATCCAACACCGGCATCTCCACAACATGGCAAAAAATAAAAATACAGGCTCTATCTAAAGTTGGCTGGGGGTCTGACACATACAAACCTGGACACGAGCCACGCTTACCAACTGTTAGAATTTGATGACACTTGCAAAGGAGATGTCACCATGAATACTCACGGGGACTGTACCAGTACACATGTTTATTGTTTGCCACTTTGTCAGCTTATGCCACCTTCCAACATACCAAGGAAATGTTGCCACAAAGTTTGCTTGAAGCCGTTGTTTCCTTGATGATGTTTGAATTACAGTATTTATCGAAGAATAGGGTGGCACAGTGGTTAGCACTGCTGCCTCACGGCGCCCAGGGCCCAGGTTCAATTCCAGCCTGGGGTGACTGTGCGTGTGTGGAGTTTGCACATTCTCTCCATGTCTGCGTGCGTTTCCTCTGGGTGCTCTGGTTTCCTCCCAGTAAGAGGTCTGACAACACCAATTTTAAATCCAACTGATTTATTTGATAGTAAACTTGCAAGCTTACTGAGTTTACCCCAGTCCAACACCGGCATCTCTACATCATTCCTCCCACAGTCCAAAGATGAGTGGGTTAGGTGGATTGGCTACGCTAAAATTGACCTGTAGTATCAGAGGGACTAGCTGCATGGGATTATGGGGATAGGGTCTGGGTGGGATTGATGCAGACTTGATGGGGCTAATGGCCTCCTTCTGCATTGTTGGGATTCTATGAATCCAAGAGGGGAAATTTGGCTAATTTGGACAACATTTTGAAGGGATTTCAGGAGTGTATCTAAAAAGAGAAAAGTACAGTTTCAAGGGGAAGGAGGTGGTTTATTTAGGTTATGGAGTTGGCACGCAGGAGCTACACCCCATGGAGGACAAAGTGAGAATGATTAGGGAGACACGTTGGAGCTTAAATCCTTGCTTGGACTGGTCAGTTATTATGAGTGATTCCACCCAAACCCATTGACGTCGCTATCACGTGCTATTAAAGAAGCTCCAGAGATGGGGTTGGATGGCGCTGAAGACAAAAACTTTGAAGCAGGCATCAAGTTTATCAGTGCATTTTGTAACATAACTGAGTGGAGCAATGAATGGGATCGCCTTGGAGCTGAGTGAGGCCCTTCAGCCCATTGTATCTGAACTGGCACCAATCTATTCTATTCCCATTTTCCAGCCTTGTGTGATACAGTGTTTCAAATGCTTCTTAAATGTTGAGAGTTCCTGCCTCGACCACCCTTTGGGGCAAAGAGTTCTAAATTCCCATTATCCTTTACCTCCCCTGTCCTTCTAAATGGAGCAGTCGTGGGTTTGGAAGGTGCTGTCTCAGGTGCTTTTTAGGCTGAATGGTGTCAATAAATTGTCCCTGAATTAGATCTCCCTTAATCTGGCATGCATACAATCCCTAAATTTCCACCCGCCTTTATTGTGGAGTTCCACCAGCGGCGGACAAAAATGTCAAAAGTGCGACTTAAGACTTGAATAAGACACTCTCTGAGTGTGTTAAAATGGGCAGCAGTGGCTTGTAGGGCCGAAGGGCCTGTTTCCTGTGCTGTTCTTTTGTTGTTCTTTGTGACTTGGTGAGTTGCTGCAGTGCTTCTTGTACACACTGCTGCTACCGGGCATTGGTGCGAATGTTGGTGGATGGGGTGCCAATCAAGCGGGCTGCTTTGTCCTAGATGGTGTCGAGCTTCTTTAGTGCTGCTGCACCCACCCAGGCAAGTGGAGAATGTTCCATCGCATGACTGACTTGTGCCGTGTAGATGGTGGAGTGGCTCTGGGGAGTCAGGAAGTGAGTCACTCACCGCCTCTGATCTGCTCTTTTACCCACAGTACTTATGTGGCTGGTCCAGTTCCTGGTCAATGGTAACCCCAGGATGTTGATAGTGGGGGATTTCGCGATGCCGAAACCATTAATGTTAAGAGACAATGGTTAGCTTCTGTTTTGTTGGTGATAATCATTGCCTGGCACTTGTATGCTGCAAATGTTATTTGCCACTTGTCAGCCCAAACCTGATATTGTCCAGATCTTGTTGCATTTGAACGTGGACTGTTTCTGCATCTGAGGACTCATGAATGGTGCTGAACTTTGGGCAATTGAAGGTAAACAGAGATCAAAGAACAAAACAGCACGGGAAACAGGCCCTTCGGCCCAATGAGCCCGCGCCGCCACCCCGATGTTCCCACCTCTACCCGTGATCCCTGTCCATGTTTATAGATTTATGCGTTGGAACCAAATTTGAGACAATTTAGGGAGAATTTGTCCTGCCAATCAGCCTAAGAGCACATCCTTGGGATGTGAGAGGAAACCGGAGCACCAGGAGAAAACCCACGCAAGCACGGGGAGAATGTGCAAACTTCCACAGACACAGGCCCTAATCCATGTATCTGCACAGCACAGCGATAGTCTGACCTTATGATGGAGGGGAGATCATTGATGAAGATGGTTGTGCCTAGGACACTGACCCTGAGGGACTCCTGCTGAGATGTCCTGGAGTTGAGTTGATTTTCCTTTGTACGGGGGTATGACTCTGACCAGTGTAGAATTCTCCCCAGATTCCCACTGACCCCACTAGAACTGCTCGATCGTACACTGGTTAAATGCAGCATTGAGGCCAAGGGTTGTCACTCTCACCTCACCTCTGCCATTGGAAGGCAGATTTTGTCCATATTTGAACGATATATGAGGTCAGGAGCTGAGCGACCCTGCCAAAACCCAAACTAAGTGTCAATGAGCAGGTTATTGTTGAGCAAGTGCCATTGACAGCATTGTTGATGACCTCTTCCATCACCTTGCTGATGATCAATTGTAGACTGATGGGGTGGTCATTGGCCGGATTGGATTTGTCCTGATTTCTGTGTACAAGACATGTTTTCCACAATACCGTGTAGATGTCAGTGTTGAAACTGTACTGGAAATGCTTGGCTTAGGGCAGGGCAAGGTCTGGAGCACAAGTCTTCAGTACTATTGCCAATATATTGTCATGGTTCATAGCCTTTACAGCATCCAGTTGTTTCTTGATATTATGAACAAAGAACAATACAGCACAGGAAACAGGCCCTTCGGCCCAATGAGCCCGCGCCGCCATTTTAACATTATGCGTGCCCTCCTCTACCTATGACCTTTGTCTACACCTATTGGGGAAGATTGAGGGAAGACTAATTTAGGGAGAATTTGTTCTGCCAATCAGCCTAAGTACACATCTTTGGGGTGTGGGTGGAAACCGGAGCACCCAGAGAAAACCCACGCAATCATGGAGAGAATGTGCAAACTCCCACAGACACAGGCCCAAATCCATGTATCTGCACAGCACAGCGATAGTCACTGAGCTGTCGTGTTGCCCGTCAGTTGGTCCACTTTAAGCGTACACTAACGACGTGAAGCATTAGGCAACTCTCGAAGCAACATCCAAGAGCAGCCCTCACATGACCCATCGCGCGTATGCCCCTTGTTGGTCAACAAGGCGGACCGAATCATCTATGGATTAAAAGAAAAAATATCCATAAACATGCACAACTTAGACAGACATTTACAGAATCCCCAGAAGCGCAGAAGTAAACCAAGTGAGCCATAAAAATATGTGGAGTGAATTAAATTGGCTGAACGCTGATATCTATAATACTAGGACCGCCAGACGATGCTGAGATGGATCATCCATTTGGCAATTCTGGCTGAAGATTAATGCAAATGCTTCAGCCTAATCTTTTTGCATTGATGTGCTTGGCTCTCTCACCGCCAAGAATATTTGTGGCACCTTCTCTTCCTGTGAGTTGTTTAATTGTCCACCACCATTCATGACTGGATTTGGCAGGACAGAAGGGTGTTGTTCCTGACATTACCTTCTTCTTTTAACCTGTTAAAGTCATTGGTCTCTTTATTTAAGGAAAGATGTAAATACTTGGAACTAGTTCAGAGACTAAACCAATACCAAGAATGGACAGGTTGTCTAACAAGGTCAGGCTAGGCTTGTATCTGCTGGAGATCAGCAGAGTAAGAGGGGAATTGATTGAAGCATATAAGATCTTGAGGGGTCTTGACAAGGTGGATGTGGAGAAAATATCTCCTCTTGTGTGAACAAAGAGTCACTGTTTTAAAATAAGGGAGTTCCCATTTAAGATATTCTCTCAAGAGGGCTGGGATCTTTGGAACTCTCTTCCTCAAAAGGCAGTGGAAGCAGAATCCTGGAAAATCTTGAAGGCAGAGCTGGATAGATTCTCGGTGAGTAAGGAGGTGGAATGTTATTGGGGGTAGGCAGCAAGGTAGAGTTGAGATTACAATCAGATCAGCTATGGTTTTATTGAATGGCAGGGTGGAGTTGAAGGGGCTGAATGACCTCTCCTTGCTTCTAATTTGTAACTTTGCATCTTGACGCAGGGAGATACTGTCACACAGTTACTCACCCCTAGAGATATTCTATGTAGCGCTTAGAATTGGACAGCATCTTAGAGAGACTGTACCAGTTTAGAATCTCAGAATGCCGGAGATTGGATACCATGTTGAATATGTACAATCACCAAGTGTTATTCTGTCAGCCTGCAGTACTTGGGTTCAAACTCATTGGGCAAGACTTTCCGGCTTTGCTCGCCCCAAACCGGAAAATCCTGCCCAAGGTCAATGGATCTTGGCATGGTTCCCCCCCAGTCCTGCCCACACCCCACCTTCTACAATTCCTGTGACAGGCAGGATGGGAAAACACCCCCACTGTCTCTATAATCCCCCCACAGTCTCTATAATTCCCCCACTGTCTCTATATCCCCCGACTGTCTCTATAATCCCCCCACTGTCTCTATAATCCCCCCACCGTCTCTATAATTCCCCCCAATGTCTCTATAATCCCCCTGCTGTCTCTATAATCCCCCCGATTGTCTCTATAATCCCCCCACTGTCTCTATAATCCCCCCACTGTCTCTATAATCCCCCCACTGTTTCTATAATCCCCCCACTGTCTCTGTAATCCCCCCGACTGTCTCTATAATCCCCCACTGTCTCTATAATCTCCCCACTGTCTCTATAACCCCCACTGTCTCTATATTCTCCCCACTGTCTGTATAATCCCCCACTGTTTCTATAATTCCCCCGACTGTCTCTATAATTCCCCCACTGTCTCTATAATCCCCCCACTGTTTCTATAATTCCCCCGACTGTCTCTACAATCCCCCCACTGTCTCTATAATACCCCCACTGTCTCTATAATTCCCCTATATCTCTATAATCCCCCACTCTCTCTATAATCCCCCCACTGTCTCTATAATCCCCCCACTGTCTCTATAATCCCCCACTGTCTCTATAATCCCCCCGACTGTCTCTATAATCCCCCCACTGTCTCTATAATCTCCCCATTGTCTCTATAATCCTCCATTGTCTCTATAATTGTCCCAATTGTCTCTATAATTCCCACATTGTCTCTATAATGCCCCAATTGTCTCTATAATTCCCCCACTGTCTCTATAATCCCCCCACTGTCTCTATAATCCTCCATTGTCTCTATAATTGTCCCAATTGTCTCTATAATTCCCACATTGTCTCTATAATTCCCCCATCATCTCTATAATGTTTTTCCACACCAACATCAAAATAGCCGAGGCTTGTGTGTGTGTTCCTCCTGGTTTTTCAACATAAAATTGCTTGTTTGTGATTCAGCCTAATCCTGGCTGACTGTCTAAAGGTGGGAGAATCAATGAGAACCAATTCCAAGCTAACTACAAGGGCATACTTCGGTATAGGACCTGACTTGATGGAGGATTCAGCGAAAAATGAATCACAGTGTGACATGTCTGGTATAACCTCATATTAGGTGGGGAGTCATGAGTCAAAACCATTAACTCCACGTCATGTATTACTCAATATTTTACATCATCTGCATCCTTGTGACCTTGGCAGGAATCTACACCAATTTGACTTTGCCCACTGCATTCGGGAAGCGTCTAATTCCAGGTTTTGTAGAATTGCCTGTGGAAGGTAGTTGTTGTTCTGAGCTCAGTCTCAGATTTTCCTGGCACAACCCGAATTTCCTAGAGTGGCGGTCAGCCTTTAGCCGCATACAGACAAACACAACAGACCGCTGGAAAATACTCAATCCTGATAGGTGGAAAATTGCTGCCGGATGTGTAAACTCTAAGTAACTGTTGCTGTGCTATAGATTGTTCTGTGCAAACCTGTTCCGTGTTCTTGCCCCTCAAACAGACTATGGGGCAGAAGTTTGCCTTGGATGGGGTCTCAATGTAGCAGCATCTCATCTCTGGCCTGTTACCCAATTCCCTGTTACTCTGAAATGGTGGGAGTATCAAATGGGAAGTATCAATGCATTTGGTAAAATGACACCTTTCTATCCTCACTTCCCAAGATTAATTTGTGTCGATTGGCAACTGTGCACGGAAGACTTCAAAGTCTTGCTATTTGGGCCAATCCTGTGCACGAAACTGAGCAAGATCTCTGACTGATTTCCATCCAATCAAATGTTAATGTACTTTCCCCAATCAAAGCTAAGTCCAAAAGTACTAGTGAGATCAGAAAGACAATGGACAAGCTTCGAGGAAGAACAAACAGCTTAAGAGTTAAAAATATGATTTGGGAAGTTCAAGAAAAGTGCAAAATTAATTAGAATATAAATGGGTTATTTTCGTTAGAGAGAAGGAGGTTAAGAGGTGACCTAATTGAGGCGTACAAGATGATCAGAGGGTTAGATAGGGTGGACAATGAGAGCCTTTTTCCTCGGATGGTGATGGATAACATAAGGGGACATAGCTTTAAATTGAGGGGTGGTAGTTATAGGACGGATGTCAGAGGTAAGTTCTTTACTCAGAGGGTAGTAAGGGCTGGAATGCCCTGCCTGCAACAGTTGTGGACTCACCAACTTTAAGGGCATTCAGATGGTCAGTGTATAGACATATGGATAATAATGGAATAGTTTAGCTTAGAGGGTCATTAGATTGGTTCCACTGGTCAGCGCAACATTGAGGGCCGAAGGGCCTGTATTGCGCTGTAATGTTCTATGTTCTATGTTATTGCAGTTCTATTCTCTCTAGAGAGTGAGAACACTAGGGGGTAGAAATCGCACTTCATCCATACAAAGCCCTGGACATACCACACCTGGAATAATTTAGAAAGGATATATTGGCTTTGCAGAGGTGTGGATTTACCAAAATTAAAGTTTATTGGTGTTACAGTAACACTGCAATGAAGTTACTATGAAAATTCCCATCGTTGCCACATTCCATGCTGAGGCAGTATTTAGCATACACCTAACCAGCACCAGTCTTTCAGAGTGTGGAAGGAAACTAGAGCACTCTGGAGAATCCTACACAGACATGGGTAGAATATGCAAACTCCTCACCGACAGTGACCCAAGCCGAGAATCGAATTGAACCCGGGCGCCTGGCACTGTGAGGCAGCAGTGCTAACCACTGTGCCATTATACCCACCCATACCTTAACTCCAAGGGTTAAACAACAGAGATGTTCCACATTGCTGGAAAATTGAGAGTTAAAGGGTGACTTGATTGAAGTTTCTATGATATTAAGGGGAACAGCTACCGTAAATAGAAATAAATTATTTCCACTCATTTTAGAGTCTAAGATTGGTTTGTAGCTTCGCGGTTAGCTTAACATCTGCCATTGGGAAAATGTTAGAGTCTATTATAAAGGATGGAATTACAGAGCATTTAGAAATACATATTATAATCAAGCAGAGTCAGTGTAGCTTCATGAAGAGCACATCATGCCTGACAAAGTTATTAGAATTCTTATGAGCCAGATAGATAAAGGAAAACTAGTGGATGTAATATACCTAGTTTTCCAAAAGTGTTTGATAAAGTACTCCACACAAAAGGTGAAATAATCCATAGTGTTGCGTAGTATATTAGCATGAATAGAGGATTGACTAACTGAAAGAAGACAGAGAGTTGGGATAAGAGGTAATTTTGAGAATGGCAGCCTCGTGGAGTTCCTCAGGGATCAGTGCTAATTGTTTGCAATAATTGTAACTTCTTTGGACAAGGGAAGAGAATTTATTCTTGCCAAGTTTGTAGATGACATAAAGATAGATAAGTGGTGAGGATGATAGAGTCTACAGAGGAATATAGAAGAGGTAGGTGAGTAGACAAAAAACTTGGCAGATAGAATTACAATGGCGGAAAATGTGAAGTGATGCACTTTGGTAGGAAGAATAAAGGAGCTGAATATTATTTGAATGGAGAAAGACTGCAGAAAGCTGCAGCACAGAGGGATTTGGAGTTATCAGAGAACCCTACAGAGTAGAAAGAGGTCCTTCGGCCCTTCAAGTGTGCACCAACCACAATCCCATCCAGGCCCTACCCCTATATTATACCCACTAATCCCTCTAACATACACATCCTTGGACATTAAGCGGCAATTTCTTAGCACCGCCAATCAACTTAACCTGTACATCTTTGGACTGTGGGAGGAAACTGGGGCACCTGGAGGAAACCCACACAGACATGAGGAGAATGTGCAAACTCCACTTAAACAGTGACCCAAGCTGGGAATCGAACGCAGGACCCTGGAGCTGTGAAGCAGCAGTGCTAACCTCTGGGCTACCATGCCAACCTCAGTTTGGGAATGATTTTTTTCCAGACCAGAGAGAAGTATGAGATGATGGTTCTGAGGGGTTGGGACTGCTCTTTTCGATGTATATCACAGACCTGACCCTGGGGTATACTGAGCATAATTTTGAAGCTTGCAGAGGACCCAAAATTGAGAAACATGCTAAAAAATGAGGAGGATGGTGACAACTTCCAGCAGATTGGTGAAAAGACAAAACAGGTTTAAGGAGCTGGGGAGTAGGTACAGAGGAGATGTTAGGGGTAAGTTTATCACTCAGAGGGTGCTGAGTGAGTGGAATCGGCTGCCGTCAGTGGTGGTAGAAGCAAACTTGCTTGGGTCTTTTATAAGACTTCTGGATGAGTACATGGGATTTAAT
The DNA here is from genome assembly GCA_024679065.1 of Sphyrna mokarran. NCBI lineage: Eukaryota > Metazoa > Chordata > Chondrichthyes > Carcharhiniformes > Carcharhinidae > Sphyrna > Sphyrna mokarran. Next base: position 39,775,781 of record JAGIQG010000025.1, read on the forward strand.
GGGATTGGGGGTTATAGATAGACCTGGTAGGTAGGGATATGATCGGCACAACTTGTGGACCGAAGGGCCTGTTTGTGCTATAGTGTTCTATGTTCTATATAGCAGGTGAAATTTCATTCTGAAAAGGGAAACGCTACAATCTTCTGAGGAGAATTGAGGAGAGCCAATATGAACAAAATGGTGTGATTTTGTAAGGGGTACAGGAATGTAGAGATCTGGGAAATTTTGTCCACAAATCTTTGAAAGTGAGGACTTCTTTCTCATTGTCAGACTATATTCAGTGCACTGTCCATTACCCACTACTTACTCAGCACAGGAAGATAAATCTTCACAGTGGAAGTTGAAGCCTTTTGACGACCAAATCCTCATCAACAACAGACAGAATATGGTCATATTGCAAGGTGAAGATTGTATCGGTGTTTGCACTGACTATCTGTTCAGACGGTCATAGTTACATTCCGAGCAATCCATCTCGAGTTAATGTTTAAAACAGCTTCACCGCTGCAGGGTCATAGATAACCCCCTGGTATATAATAATGGAGTGGTGCTATCACCAGCTCGCTGCCTGCAAGCTTTTCAGATAATCCGGCAAGGATATCTTGGTATCACCAAGAGTTAAGTCAGAGCACAGCAGTGAGCATGATCCATAGAATCCATACCATCCTACAATGCAGAAGGAGATCATTCGGCCCATCGAGTCTGCACTAATCTCACCCAGGTCCTATCCCTCATGCCTAGCTAGTCTTCCTGACACCAAGGGCCAATTTAGCATGGCCAATCCACCTAATCCACACATCTTTGGACTGTGAGAGGAAACCGGAGCACCCGGAGGAAATCTACACAGGCACGGGGAGAATGTGCAAACCTACACAGACAGTGGCTCAAAAGCTGGGAATCGAACCCAGGTTCCTGGCACTGTGAGGCAGCCGTGCTAACCATTAACCTGAAGTGCCACCAAGGAATTTCACTTACCATTGAAGATCTAACCTCCAATTACCTGTACCATTCACAAATCTGCCTTCCTTCCATCAATACCTTGGATTTGATCTACTATAAAGAGAAAATATTTCTTATCCTGGTAGACTACTGTTCCTGTGGAATAAAGCTGCTAAAGCTACAAGCCTGGAAGAAAATATTCCTTACAGATGGCATTCCAGATATTGTCATGTCTGATATTGGACCACAATCCACCAATCAGTGTTTCAAAACTTTCACAAAGTCACATTGATTTGTGCAACTTCCCCAAAACACTCCCAGTCACATGGAGAAGCTCAATGAAGAGAACACATTATAAACATCCAATTGAAGAATGATGTCTTGGAGTTTGCTCTGATTAGTTATCATTCAACACCATTACATAATGGGTTTTCCTCATGCAAGCTTCTGAACGGCCACAGACTAAAGACCCAAAGCCCTTTCCTCCCCTACAACTTGCTACCAAAGACCATTCTGGAAGACCGAGTGAGAAAGGAGGAGAAGAAGCTTACCAAGCAAGTCCAGCTCATACATTTAACCACAGGCATAGTGCTCGAGACATTCCAATTCTTGGAAGGGGAGAGAGGGTGTGAATCAGAGAACTGTGCAGTAATTGAGGAGTTACAGCAATCCAGGTTGTATCCGGTCGAGAAACCATCAGAAGGAATAAATCTGCCCAGTTAACAGCTTGGGCTGAGTACCCTGAATTCAAGACAGAATCACATCAACACAACAGAAGTGGTGCAAAACCAGTGCCACCCCCTCTCCTCCATCCACAAACTGACCTCAGAGTAACAGGATATCCACCTAGTTCAAAAGCAACGCCCTGTTCATTTAGAAAGACCACTGAGATTACCAAAGAGAATTTCCTTTTAAGAGTTTGTGGGGAGGTGTAGGGGAATATGTGTAAGGTATGGGGTTAATGACTTGGGAAGGGATGTAGAATAAAGCAGAAAACTCTAATGATATCTCCTCACACACATGTTCAGTAGCTAGGCCACAATGAGCCAACAGCTGAGAGGTGATCTGAAACATCTCAGGAATGATGTGAGGAAATGCTAATCCTCTCCTTCACAAAAGGGGCAGTGCAAATCTGGAACACTCTCCCAGAAAGCTTTTTTGGCTGGAAATCAATTGAAAATTTCAAAAACAAGATTGATAGATTTTTGTTGGGTATTGGTATTAAGGTTTACTAACTAATATTGATAAGAGAAGTTAAAGTATAGATCGGTTATGATCTAATTGAATCATAGAATCCAACAGTGCAGAAAGAGGCCCTTTGGCCCATCGAGTCTGCACTGACCAACAATCCCACCCAGGCACTATCCACATATCCCTATATATTATACCCACTAATCTCTCTAAGCATCCCTGGACACTAAGGGACAATTTCTTAGCATGGCCAATCAACCTAACCCGCACATCTTTGGACTGTGGGAGGAAACAAGAGCACCTGAAGGAAACCCACGCAGACATGGAGAGAATGTGCAAACTCCACACGGACAGTGACCCCAGTCGGGAATCGAACCCAGGTCTCTGGAGCTGTGAAACAGCAATGCTAACCACTATGCTACCGTGCCGCAACATAAATGCCTTCTTCAAATGAATGGTGAAATAAGTTTGAAGGATTGAATGGTCTCCCCCCTTTGTAGAATTCTACAGCGCAGAAAGAGGCCATTCGGCCCATCAAGTCTGCACTGAACACAATCCCACCTGGGCCCTATCTGTGTAATCCCAGATATTTACCCTCCTAATCCTTCTGACACTTGGATCGATTTGACATGACCAATCAATTCAACCCGCATATCTTTAAACTGTGGGAGGAAACAGGAGCACCCAGAGGAAACCCACGCAGAACACGGGGAGAATGTGCAAACTCCACACAGACAGTGACCCGAGACAGGGAATTGAATCCTAGGTCCCTGGCGCTGTGGGGCCGCAGAGCTAAGCACTGTGCCATCCCGCTGCTCCGATTCCCACGCTCCAATCTTGACTAAAAGTGGCAGAGCATGGAGGGGACATAATGAAGGTGAAGGAAAAAATAAAACAAGGAATTGTGAAGAAAAATGCCTGCTACTGTAACACTGGAAGCAAAACCATTGTTAAATAGTTTGATAAGCAGTGAGGTTGGCTTGTTTTGAATTGTTGGATTAGTCTGCCGGGTAGGAAGAGGACAAAGGAATTTGCCACAGGAAATTCCAGAATGTGGAATCTGTGAAATAATGACTGCAAATAAAGAACAACACATCCCAACTGCATTTACAGTAAGGAGATCTCAGCGAGAATGTTATTTGTGACAGGTCATCACTATAAAAAAAGCATGTTGAATGGTATTGGGATGAATGTGTGATATCATCGGGGCTGTCCTTGTCGGACTGAGTGAGTAAGACTTTTTATTTAATAGGCATTTGATAGTCAGCTCTGGATCCGCACTGGGAACAAAACTGTCATTGCATTGTAAAGCAGAATGAAAATCAGCTCCCATTTCAAAAAGCAAAGTGAGAGCTCTGTGGCTCAGTGGCTGAGGGCACTGCCTACTCAAGTGTTGGGCATGGTGTGGAGATGCCAACGCTGGACTGGGGTAAACACAGTAAGAAGTCTCACAACACCCAGGTTAAAATACAACAGGTTTGTTTTGGTAGCAAACGTCACAAGCTTTCGGAACTGGCTGTTCCTTTGTCAGATGGGTGGGAATTCCTGCTCGTGATCAGAACTCCCAACCGCCTGACAAAGGAACAGCCAGTTCTGAGAACTAGTAGCGTTTGCTACAAGCGTTGGGCAACAAGGTGTGAGCTGGATGGAAGCAAGCTGTTGAAATTGGGCTGTGGTCGCAGGAGAGGGTAACAGTAAAGCAGGGTCTTGCTCATGTTGATTCTAACGTGACACGGCCCATGTCGAAAAGTGTGTATGTGCTTGATAGTATTGACCACACTGGGTTTGTCTGGCCTCTGATTCCCACCCCTTCCTGATTGCACAGAATGATCCCAAAAGTCTGTTCATAGTCAGCGGAGGAGCAGGAATGCTCTTCACCTGTGGATCCATGTCTCCGCTGGAGTTAGCACTTTCAACAGGGGAGAAAGATACAGGGGAGATACAAGGGAGAAACATACAGGGGAGATACAGGGGAGAAAGATATAGGGGAGATACAGAGGAGAAAGATACAGGGGAGATACAGGGGAGAGAGATACAGGGGAGAAAAATACAGGGGAGAAAGGTACAAGGGAGATACAGGGGAGAAAGATACAAGGGAGGTACAGGGGAGAAAGATACAAGGGAGATACAGGGGAGAAAGATACAAGGGAGATACAGGGGAGAAAGATACAGGGGAGGTACAGGGGAGAAAGATACAAGGGAGATACAGGGGAGAAAGATACAGGGGAGATACAAGGGAGAAAGATACAAGGGAGATACAGGGGAGAAAGATACAGGGGAAATACAGGGGAGAAAGATACAGGGGAGGTACAGGGGAGAAAGATACAAGGGAGATACAGGGGAGAAAGATACAGGGGAGATACAGGGGAGAAAGGTACAGGGGAGATACAGGGGAGAAAGATACAGGGGAGATACAGGGGAGAAAGATACAGGGGAGATACAGGGGAGAAAGATAAAGGGAGATACAGGGGAGAAAGATACAGGGGAGTACAGGGGAGAAGATACAGGGGAGATACAGGGGAGAAAGATACAGGGGAGATACAGGGGAGAAAGATACAAGGGAGATACAGGGGAGAAAGATACGGGAGATACAGGGGAGAAAGATACAAGGGAGATACAGGGGAGAAAGATACAGGGGAGATACAGGGAGAAAGATACAAGGGAGATACAGGGGAGAAAAATACAAGGGAGATAAAGGGAGAAAGATACAGGGGAGATACAGGGGAGAAAGATACAAGGGAGATACAGGGGAGAAAGATACAGGGGAAATACAGGGGAGAAAGATACAAGGGAGATACAGGGGAGAAAGATACAGGAGAGATACAAGGGAGAAAGATACAGGGGAGATACAGGGGAGAAAGATACAGGGGAGATACAGAGGAGAAAGATACAGGGGAGATACAGGGGAGAAAGATACGGGGAGAAAAATACAGGGGAGAAAGATAAGGGAGATACAGGGGAGAAGGTACAGGGGAGATACAGGGGAGAAGATACAGGGGAATACAGGGGAAAGATACAAGGGAGATACAGGGGAGAAAGATACAGGGGAGATACAGGGAGAAAGATACAGGGGAGATACAGGGGAGAAAGATACAAGGGAGATACAGGGGAGAAAGATACAGGGGAGATACAGGGGAGAAAGATACAGGGGAGATACAGGGGAGAAAGATACAAGGGAGATACAGGGGAGAAAGATACAGGGGAGATACAGGGGAGAAAGATACAAGGGAGATACAGGGGAGAAAGATACAGGGGAGATACAAGGGAGAAAGATACAGGGGAAATACAGGGGAGAAAGATACAAGGGAGATACAGGGGAGAAAGATACAGGGGAGATACAAGGGAGAAAGATACAGGGGAGATACAGGGGAGAAAGATACAAGGGAGATACAGGGGAGAAAGATACAGGGGAGATACAGGGGAGAAAGATACAGGGGAGATACAGGGGAGAAAGATACAAGGGAGATACAGGGGAGAAAGATACAGGGGAGATACAGGGGAGAAAGATACAGGGGAGATACAGGGGAGAAAGATACAGGGGAGATACAGGGGAGAAAGATACAAGGGAGATACAGGGGAGAAAGATACAGGGGAGATACAGGGGAGAAAGATACAGAGAACGGAGAAGATACAGGGGAGATACAGGGGAAAAATACAAGGGAGATACAGGGGAGAAAATACAAGGGAGATACAGGGGAGAAAGATACAAGGGAGATAGAGGGGAGAAAGATACAGGGGAGATACAGGGGGAGAAAATACAAGGGAGATACAGGGGGAGAAAATACCAGGAGATACAGGGGAGAAAGATACAGGGGAGATACAGGGGAGAAAAATCAAGGGAGATAGAGGGGAGAAAGATACAGGGGAGATACAGGGGAGAAAGATACAGGGGAGATACAAGGGAGAAAGATACAGGGGAGATACAGGGGAGAAAGATACAAGGGAGATACAGGGGAGAAAGATACAAGGGAGATACAGGGGAGAAAGATACAGGGGAGATACAGGGGAGAAAGATACAAGGGAGATACAGGGGAGAAAGATACAGGGGAGATACAGGGGAGAGAGATACAGGGGAGATACAGGGGAGAAAGATACAGGGGAGATACAAGGGAGAAAGATACAAGGGAGATAGAGGGGAGAAAGATACAGGGGAGATACAGGGGAGAGAGATACAGGGGAGATACAGGGGAGAAAGATACAGGGGAGATACAAGGGAGAAAGATACAAGGGAGATAGAGGGGAGAAAGGTACAGCACTTTCAACAGGGGAGAAAGAACCAGGGAGAGAGGTTTCCATCACCTTAAGCAAGTTTCTGCTCTCAGCCAGAACTGGCTGCACTTGCTGCACTACCTCTGGAATTAATGTCACCAGGTACAACCTGTCTGCTTAACCTGTCTGACTGTGATGTCGTTGTAGACAGGGAATGGAGATCTTCATAGAATTTCTCCTTGATGACTTCAAGGTGGGTTACTGTGGGGTTACATGCAGTGATGATGGTATCTTGCCTCTTACTTGCTAATGGGATCTTGTGGTCATTTAGACCTTTTGAAGGCTGGTTGCTCGTTCACCAGTACATTGTTGACAGCCTCACACTGATCCCCTTTGGTCTGACTGCTCCAGAAGGAAGTGTATCCTGTCCTTATTTCCCTGCGTTGACCTCCCTCTGCAAGGCACTTTTCACTGAGTACAGTAATATCATCTTTATATTGGGGTTGTTCTCTGCCCACTAGGGCAGTTCTCTGCTCTGGTCTGAGTGTTGTCCATGAGAGAGCTTACATCCCATACGCCAAAGGTGAGATTGTTCTTTTGATTTATTATTGTCACCGTGTTAATATACAGTGAAAAGTATTGTTTCTTGCACACTTTACAGACAAAGCATACTGTACATAGAGAAGGAAATGAGAGAGTGCGGAATGTAGAGTTACAGTCACAGCTAGGGTGTAGAGAAAGATCAACTTAATGTGAGATAAGCCTATTCAAAACATGGCAAATATAGCATGGTAGCATAGTGGTTAGCACTGCTCCTTCACAGCTCTAGGGTCCTGGGTTCGATTCCTGGCTCGGGTCACTGTCTGTGTTGAGTTTGCACATTCTCCTCGTGTCTGTGTGGGTTTCCTCTGGATACTCCAGTTTCTTCCCATAGTACAAAGATGTGTGGATTAGGCCGATTCGCCATGCTAAGAAATTGCCCTTTGGTATCCAGGGATGTGTAGGTTAGAGGTATTAGTGGGTATGATATGTAGGGATATGGGGGTAGGGCCTGGGTGGAATTGTGTTCGGTGCAGACTTAATGGGCCAAAGGGCCTCTTTATGCGCTGTAGGGTTTCTATGATTTTATGAAAAGTCTGACAGCAGCAAGGAAAAAGCTGTTCTTAAATCAGTTGACCTCAAATTGTATCATTTTTCCCAAAAGAAGAAGGTGGAAGAGCGAATGTCTGGGGTGCCTAATTATACTGGCCGCTTTACCGGGGCAGTGGGAAGTCTAGACAGTGTCTGTGGGTGGGAGGCCGGTTTACATGATGGACTGGGACTCATTCACAATCCTTTGCGGTCTTGGGCAGAGCAGGAGCCATACCAAGCTGTGATACAACCAGAAAGAATGCTTTCTATGGGACATCTGTAAAAGTTGGTAAGAATTGTAGTGAACATGCAACTTTCACCGACCAGGACAGAGGGCAGACATCTGGACGTAGAACAGGGCACAGTGAGTGACCAACACAGAGGGCAGATGTCTGGACGTAGAACAGGGCACAGTGGGTGACCAGGACAGAGGGCAGATGTCTGAACGTAGAACAGGGCACAGTGAGTGACCAACACAGAGGGCAGATGTCTGGACGTAGAACAGGGCACAGTGGGTGACCAGGACAGAGGGCAGACGTCTGGACGTAGAACAGGGCACAGTGGGTGACCAGGACAGAGGGCAGACGTCTGGACGTAGAACAGGGCACAGTGGGTGACCAGGACAGAGGGCAGACGTCTGGACGTAGAACAGGGCATAGTGGGTGACCAGGATCAGTGCCTTTTCCCGGTGTTCCATAACATGTTGCTGATTCTACCTGCCAGCCTGTCAAACCTGTGAGTGGTTCCCTCCGCACAGTTTGCTAGAAAGAAATGTCACACGCTCAGGTAGACAAGCCTGTCTCGCCGAGGACTCTCCTCAGCCACCCTCAGCTGCCGGGCGAGGGGTGTAGCCACAGTCAAATGCAAGCAGCCTCTTGGAGCCATGGATGAAAGCAGATGGTGTTCGATGCTGGTGAACTGCTCGGAGAAGGTGGCGTGTTCCAAAGAACAAAACAGTACAGGAAACAGGCCTTTCGGCCAAACGAGCCTGTGCCGCCACCCCGATGTTCCCACCTCCCCGTGATCCCTGTCCATGTTTATAGATCTATGGACTAAAAACCAAATTTGAGACAATTTAGAGAGAATTTGTTTTGCCAATTAGCCTAAGAGCACATCTTTGGGATGTGGGAAGAAACCAGAGCACCCGGAAAAAACCCACGCAAGCACGGGGAGAATGCGCAAACTCCCACAGACAGAGGCCCAAATCCATGTATCTGCACGCACAGCGATAGTCACTGAGCTGTCGTGGTTGCCCATCAAATGGTCCAGGTCAAGCGTACACTAACGACGTGAAGCACTAGGATACTCTCGAAAAAAAAATCCAAGAGCAGCCCTCTCACGACCCATCGCGTGTATGCCACTAACCCCTGCTGTGATACCCCAATCAACAGTAATTAACTATCTGTAAAGCATTTTTCTTGATTGCCTCAGCTTGCAAATGACGCTATACAAATTCTTCTGACAATGAGAGAGCCAGCACCTTCTAGCAGATCTGTGTTTCCTTGTTTGGGTTTCTTATCTGCACAAACAGAAGCAGCAGGCGAATAGCTCACATTCTCAATGCATTGACCGTCTCTGTGAATGGGTCTGTCAGGCACCTGATTAATCGTCAGTCACCCGAGTTCTACACTTTGCCCTTTCAACCTCTCTCGCTCCACAAGAACTCCTCTTAACGTGAAACATCTCGTTCCAAGTAAAGTTGCTTGGTGACGGAACACTCCAGTTAGGTATAGGAGTCGGTGAAGAGTAAATTTGGAGCAGATGTCTGGACGACTATCTTTGCCAAGTGGAATGGTGGGATCACAGAGATTTGCAGAGTGCCGCTGGAGAGAGCTCAGCTACTGGAGGGATCCACCTCGATGGGGGAATGAATCTCTTCTCATTGTCCTGGCGTTTTGCTTTCTGATTTAGATTTGTCAGGCTGAGTGCCGATGGGGAGAAAAGTGCAATGTTACAAACACCACATTACTTTGAGTTATGACAGCTCTATGGGGATAAGCCCTCATCTCAAGGGGCTGATACCGGGGCGTAGGATCCACACGAGTGTCTACCCACCTCACTTTAACTTACACCTTTCTTCTCCATTTCTTTATCCAACATCCCCATAAATCCCTCTCCGCCGGTCATCCCAATCACTGTGATAGCACATTTCACAATCTTACTTATTTATTAGGAGCACAAGTCGGCTGATGTTAACACTGCAATGAAGTTACTGTGGAAATCCCCTAGTTGCCACACTCCGACGCCTGTTCGGGTACACTGAGGGAGAATTCAGCATGGCCAATGCATCCTAACCGGCACATCTTTCAGACTGTGGGAGGAAACCGGAGCACCCGGTGGAAACCCACGCAAACTTTGCCCCATCACCGCACCTCACTCCCTCAAGACCTTTGATGCCTCAAACATTACCCCCCTCCTTAACACCCTCTCCCTATTCTCTTCATTCCCTTCTCCCTCATACTTTTGACCTCCCCCCCCCCACTGTCACCTCAAATTCACCCCTATCCGTACAGCTCCCTCTCGCTCTCTGAATTGAAACGGCTGAATTGTACAACAGTTACGTAATTTGTCAGGCTGTATGCAAATATATTTCATAAAGACTTTGATCCAGGATGTGCTTTAATTGCACAGAGCCACGGGCGAATTGCTAGTGTATGAGCAGGTACCTGGGCGTGACTGTACCTGCACTGGAGAAGCAACAATCTTGGGATTGTAACACTATAGCTGGCAGATTTTTAGGAATCAGTTAATCCTGAGGCAGGGAGAGGGGAGCAGCTTCTATTTGCTATTGTTAGCTATGGATCCATTGGTAACAACATCATCTGTAATGTTTCCTCCTAATTCCCCAGGTACGGACTGGGAAACAATCAGGCAGAGGTAGTGGAGGGAGATACGATAGTTTTAAGGGGCGTCTGGACAAATACGTGGGAATAGAGAGATATGGTCCCCGGAAGGGTAGGTTATTTTAGTTCGGTCGGGCAGCATGCAGGCTTGGAGGGTCAACGGGCCAGTTCCTGCGCTGTAATTTTCTTTGTTCTTTTGTTCCTTATTCACACAGTATGGAGGGCAGGCTGAACGTCTGCTCTTGAAGGGACATTTCTGCATGGACCATGCAAGCAGTCAAAGAGCAGCACAGGAAACAGGCTCTTCGGCCCTACAATATTAAAGACTTCAAATCCCATTAGACCCATCGAGTCATAGAAGTTTACAGCATGGAAGGAGGCCCTTCAGCCCAACTTGTACAAGCTGCCCCTTTTTATAAACTCTTAAGCTAGTCTCAACTGCCTGCGTTTGTCCCATGTCTCTCTATACCCATCTTACCCATGTAACTGCATAAATGTTTTTTATAAGATAAAATTGTACCCGCCTCTACTACTAACTCTGGCAACTACTACCAGACACTCACCACCCTCTGTGTGAAAAAATTGCTCCTCTGGACACTTTTGTATCTCTCCCCTCTCACCTTAAACCTATGCCCTCTAGTTTTAGACTCCCCTACCTTTGGGTGAAGATATCGTCTATCTAGCTGATCTATTCCCCTCATTATTTAGTAAACCTCTATAAGATCATCCCTAAGCTTCCTACATCTCAGAGGAAAATGTTCCAGTCTATCCAGCCTCTCCTTATAACTCAAACCATCAAGTAGCATCCGAGTAAATCTTTTCTGTACTCTTTCTAGTTTAATGATAAACTAGGAAGTTCATTGAAGATATCAGGCAGGATGTTGATTAGTGATCTGAAATATGGAATTCCCCCCAGTGCAGAAGGAGGCCACTCAGCCCATCAAGTCTGCACTGACCACAATCCCACCCAGGCCTTATTGCCTCAATACCCCACATTTGCCCTGCCAATCCCCCCGAAATTAGGGTTAATTTATCACAGCCAATCATTCTAACCTGCAGATCTTTGGACTATGGGAGGAAACTGGAGCACCTGGAGGAAACCCACCCAGACACGGGGAGAACATGCAAACTCCACACAGAAAATGACCGAGGCTGGAATCGATCCCCGGTTCTTTGCACTCTGAGGTAGCAGTGCTAACCATTGTATTACCATGCCATCCCAATCTTGCTAGCCCAGATCTAATGTTGTGAGATAGGAGTGAGGTCCTTTTCCTACAGCGAGGAGGAGTAGGCCTATTCTTACATTAGAGGGGAACCTCTCTGTTCAATTTTACCTCACTCCACCTTCACGTCCTCTTTGCTTCTTACTCCCTTCCTCCTCTGAATTGTCCTTGGCATCCAAAGATGTGTAGGCTGGGGGATTGGCAGGGTAGGTACTTGGGGGTTTGGGAATAGGGTAAGGTGCTTTGTCGAAGAGTTGGTGCAGGCTCACCAGCTTCTATCTGCACTGTGGGGATTCTATGATTCTAAAGCCTCATTACCCTCAATGTTCACACCCCTTTGGGGGAACTATGATATGGAGAACACAGCTGACTACCTCAGTGAATGAGACCTTGTAGGACGATATTGGGGGGGTACATCCTGACTAAGCCAGCCACCAGAATCACATTGGTATAAGCCCAATTACCTGGTCAACAGTTGCCCAGTTGAGTAGTTGGCATTAGAACAAAGAACAAGTAACAACACAGCACGGGAAACAGGCCCTTTGGCCCTACAAGCCCATGCTGCCCATTTTAATACTCAGTGAGTGCCTCATTCCAATTCTTCTTCAACCTACGACCTTGCCTACACCTCTTGTACTCCACAATAAAAGGGTGCAAATTTAGAGAATTATAACCAGATTAAGGGAGATCCAATTTAGGGACAATTTGTTAACAGCAATCAGCCTAAAAAGCACATCTTTGGAGTGTGGGAGGAAACTGGAGCTCCAGGAGAAAACCCACGCAGGCACGGGGAGAATGTGCAAACTCCCACAGACACAGACCCAAATCCATGTACCTGAACAGAAAACAGTGATAGTCACTGAGCTGTCATGTTGCCTGTCAGTTGGTCCAGTTTAAGCGTACACTAACGACGTGAAGCACTAGGCAGCTCTCAAAGCAACATCCAAGAGCAGCCCTCACACGACCCACCGCGTGTATGCCCCTTGTGGGTCAACAAGACGGACCGAATCATCTGTGGATGTAAAAAAAAAGACATCAATAAACATACACAGCTTATACAGATATTCATGGAAAACCCTCCGAAGCTCAAACGTAAGACAGATGAGCCATAAAATATGTTGGACGGCCCATAGCAATCTATTTCTGTAGCTGTCATTAGCTGTATCTCCTCTGTTCTGAGGCTCCCAGCGAGGGGCCTATTTCTCAAATGGATTTCTCTCGTTCTCCAAGTTTGAGCCAAGCACATTGAGAATTGGAGTAAAGAACAGAGGCCGAGAGATGGAGGATAGAGGAATCAGGGCAGCTGCCAAAAAAGGTCACGCACACGTGGAGGAAGTTGTCGGTGCGGTCACAGATCAGTCGGATGTTGAGGGAATGGAATCCTTTCCTGTTGAAGGGTCTCACAGGCAGATCGCTGGGTGCGTCAATGGCCACATGGATACCATCAACGGTGCCCTGCATCTGGGCGCTTCCAATGACGGAGGCGAAAGGCAATATGTCTTTGGATCCTGCAAGTAAATGTGCTGCCCAGCTCTGGAATGGAGGACAGGCTGGGATGGCAAGCAGCCATTTGCAAAATGCCACTAAGTCCCGCAGCTGTTCTTCAGGGAGAGACAGGAGAGGGTCAGTGTCACGATGACTTTAATATCAGTTGGCAAGACATGATAAGCAATGCTGCAGGATCTCAGCGACATGGGCACAGATATGTGTGGTGATTCCCCCAGGAAGATCAAAGAACAAAACAGCACAGGAAACAGGCCCTTCGGCCCAACGAGCCCGCGCCGCCACCCCGATGTTCCCACTTCTACCCATGATCCCTGGCTATGTTTATTGGAACCAAATTTGAGACAATTTAGGGAGAATTTGTTTTGCCAATGAGCCTAAGAGCACATCTTTGGAATGTGGGAGGAAACCACAGCACCCGGAGAAAACCCACACAATCTCTTGTGGGATTGGGTCTCGGTAATCTCCAGGTAACTCTGTCTTTGGTGGTTGACCCTTTGATGAGGGTTTTCATCTTTCTGCCCTTCTTCCCCTCTGACAGCCAGAGTTCCTCCCTTCCTGCGGAGGGCGTTGTCTCTCAATCTGACAGTGGTGCCCTTATTATCAGCTGAAACCCTCTTTGTGGGCAGGTGCCCTTCTGATGGCCCTTGGCAGCTTGGCTGCGTGATACTGTGGGTTCAAAGCTGAAGCCCTATTTTCCCTGCCACCTTTACAGCACCAAGGGCACCCTTATGTCCAGTCCCCCTTTGCTCCACTGATGTAAGGACATAAGAAATAGGAGCAGGAGTCGGCCATCCAGCCCCTCGAGCCTGCCCCGCCATTCAATAAGATCATGGCTGATCTGATAGTGGATCAGTTCCACTTACCCACCAACTCCCCATAATCCTTAATTCCCTTATTGGTTAAAAATCTACCTGTGACTTAAATATAATTAATGAGGTAGCCTTCAATGGGCAGAGAATTCCAAAGATTCACTTCCCTCTGGGAAAAGAAGTTCCTCCTCAACTCTGTTCTAAATTGACTCCCCCTTATTTTGAGGCTGTACTCTCTATTCTGCTAGCCTTTCTAAGCTGGAAGAATCTCTCTATCTCTACCCTATCCATCTCCTTCATTATCTTAAATGTGTCTATAAGATCTCCCCTCAGCCTTCTAAACTCTGACGAGTACAGTCCCAGTCTATTCAATCTCTCCTCATAAGTTAACCCCCTCATCTCCGGTATCAATTTGATGAACCTTCTCTGTACTCCCTCCAAGGCCAATATATCCTTTCTTAAATAAGGGGACCAAAACTGCACACAGTACTCCAGTTGCGGCCTCACCAGTACTTGTACAATTGCAGTATGACCTCCCTGCTTTTATACTCCACATCCCTCTTGTGATAAAGGCCAACATTTAATTTCACCAGGCTGACACCAGAGATGAGGGGGTTTAGCTTACGAAGAGAGATTGAATAGACCGGGTCTGTACTCGTTTACAGACCCGGTCAGAGTTTAGAAGGCTGAGGGGGGATCTTATAGAGACTTACAAGATAATGAAGGGACTAGATAGGGTAGAGATAGAGAGATTCTTCCTGCTTAGAAAGGGTAGCGGGACACAGCCTTAAAATAAGGTAGGGGGGTTGCAGTTTAGAACGGAGTTGAGGAGGAATTTCTTCTCTCAAAGGATGGTGAGTCTCTGGAATTCTCTGCCCACTGAAGTGGTGGAGGCTACCTCGCTGAATATATTTGGGTAGATAGGTTTCTGATTGGTGAGGGAATTAAGGGTTATGGGGAGAAAGTGGGAAAGTGGTACTGATCCACTTCAGATCAGCCATGATCTTATTGAATGGCGGGGCAGGCTCGAGGGGCTGGATGGCCGACTCCTGCTCCTATTTTTTATGTTCTTATGTTGCTTTCTTGATCACCCGCTGCCCCTGCAGTCTGGGTTTTTGTGATTCATGCAGTTTATGGCCCTTTTATGGGGCCAGAGTGATGAAATGAGACTGTTGTAGCTTATTCCCCACTCTGTACCTGCCTCACTTCAGTGGCTCAGTCTCCAAACCTATGTGCTAATTGTCCAGCACTTTGAAACTCACAAGGTTAAACACTTTGCAAGGTTGGCACAGCCAGAGGTTGGTGCTAAGGGAGTGGGGTCTTGGGGCATGAAGGGGGCCATGACGGGGGGGGGGGGCAGGGCATGAAGGGGGCATGGCATCAGGGAGTTGTGAAGTTGAGACATGGGGGGAGGGGTGTGAAGTGGGACCCATTGGGAGTGACCCATTTTCCCAATGCTAGTGAACCATATTCAGTGTTGGGGTGGGGGAGAGAGATCCACGTTGGAGATGGGGGTGCAGCAAACATGCCTTCAGCGAGGGGGGGGGGTCCCGATGTCCATGGGGGGAGAGAGGAGGTTCACTTTGAGATTGGGGCACTCTTTAAAGACACTGCTTCAATCTCTTGTGGAGCTGGGCTTGCGGGTATGTTTCGGCCACACCCCTCTCAGAATTGGTGCAAATCTCATCCCCCCTTTCCCCAACAAATAACTAAACAGAGAAAGGTCGCGATCCGGTTCACACCAGACATTTTGCACATATTGCACCTGTTTTCTCGCCAATATGATTCTTGAGGAAAATTCCATCCTAAAAGTCACCATCAGATTGAAGCTGGTTCAATAACACCCTTCAGGCAAAGAAATCTGCTGCCTTCACTTGGTCTGGCCTTTTGATTTACCAATGAAGCGAATAGTTAATTCTTAAAAGAATCATAGAAGCCTACAGGGCAGAAAGAGGCTCGGCCCATCGAGTCTGCACTGACCACAATCCCACCCAGGCCCTAGCCCCATATCCCTACATATTATACCCACTAATCTACACATCCCTCGACACTAAGGGGCAATTTCTTAGCATGGCCAATCAACCTAACCCTCACATCTTTGGACTGTGGAAGGAAACCCATGCAGACACGAGGAGAATGTGCAAACTCCACACAGACAGTGACCCGAGCCAGGAATCGAACCCAGGACCCCGGAGCTGTGACGCAGCAGTGCTAACCCACTGTGCTACCGCGCCGCGGCCAGCGGAGTTTAGTTTATAAACCAAGTGATAGCCCCCAACAGGCCCTCTGACGAAAGAGAAGAATGAGAGGAAACGTTAAATCAGGATGTCACTTTGTAGGATCTGGAAGCACTCCAGCCCCCTGCGATGCCCTTTGGCTGCCCTGTGTTACACACGGGGCACTGTCTCCAAGGAAGTGCAGCCCTGAACATCCAGCTTCTCCTTACACACCTTTCAGAAATGAACAAATGAAAACAAGTTAAAGAGGAGGTGCCAGTCCCTGGCTGGACGCTGTAACTAAAGCAAAAAATCAAAGGAGAAGTTAACTAACCGAACCAAAATATCGTTCCTGGAGGTGACGATGCACTCCAGTCCCCTGCGGTGCCCATTGGTAACAGGAAGCTTGAGGACATGGTGTGGAGATGCCAGCGTTGGACTGGGGTAAACACAGTAAGAAATCTCACAAGACCAGGTTAAAGCCCAACAGTGGACACCATATGCTCCCTCCCCGAGAATATCCAGCTGCAAACATGCACTCTCTCTTTATAAATGCTCTAAGTACTTCATTAAACAATGCTCTTCGTCTGTGTATCTTAGCGATATAATTAGGGTGCGATTAGCAGAGAGAAAGTCAATCTGTCAGGTCTACTCATTGTTTCTGAAGCAGAAATATCAAAAAACACATTGCCCTAAATTTATTTTATAAAAGTGCAGTACTTGTAACTGTGGATTCATTGATCTGGCTGTTCTCATGTAAGAACTCCAGGTTAAAGTCCAACCTGTTTAACCTGGGTGTTGTGAGACTTCTTACTGTGTTTATCCCAGTCCAACGCCAGCATCTCCACGTCATGTTTACAGCAATGTCAGTGACAGGGAAATACTGTCTTTACACACTGACCCACAGAGGATGCAATCACCCTAAAGCCATCTAAAGGCACTGCTTTGATTATAGACTACCTCTGGAAATAGGATTGATATCTCTCCCATATTGTCTTGGAGTAAAGGTTCATCCTCGAAGGCACTGCTGTCTTCAGGGGTGGCACACTGGTTCGCACTGCTCCCTCAAGCGCCTGGGACCTCGGTTTACTTCCCAGTTTGGGTCACTACCTGTGCGGAGTTTGTACGTTCTCTGTTTCCTCCGGGTGCTCTGGTTTCCTCCCACAATCCAAAGATGTGCAGGTTAGGTGGATTGGCCGTGCTAAACTGCCCCTTAGTGTCAGGGGGAGTAGCTGGGGTAAATGCATGGCGTTATCAGGATAGGGCCTGGGTGAGATTGTGGTCGGTGCAGGCTCAATGGGCCGAATAGCCTTCTTCTGCTCTGTAGGATTCCATGATTTAACACAGGGAGGGAACATCTGATGTTTATCTGTTACGTTGTTTGAAGGGTTTTGTTTATCACTTCTAAAAATAATTGGATGGGGGGGCAAAAAGATTGTCTGATTAACAGTCAAGAATGATCCAATGAGGTCATTGGACCTCGGACAAATGTGAGGTAATGCATTTTGGAAGGCCTAATACAGATAGAAAATATACAGTAAATGGCAGTACCCTTGAGAGTATTGATAGGTAGAGGGATCTGGGTGTACAGGTGCACAGGTCACTGAAAGTGGCAATGCAAGTGGAGAAGATAGTCAAGAAGGCATACAGCATGCTTGCCTTCATCATTCGGGGCACTAAATTTAAAAATCTAGCAAGTCATGTTGCAGTTTTACAGAACCTTAGTTAGGCTGCACTTGAAAAATAGTGTTCAATTCTGGTTGGCACACTCCCAGAAAGATGTGGAGGCTTTGGGAAGGGTCCAGAAAAGATTGCCTGGTATGGAGAACATTAGCTATGAGGAGAGGTTGGAGAAACTTGGTTTGTTCCCACTGGAACGACAGAGGTTGAGGGGCGACCTGATAGAAGTCTACAAGATTATGAGAGGCATGGACAGAGCGGATAGTCAGAAGCTTTTTCTCAGGGTGGAAGAGTCAATTACGAGGGGGCACAGAGTTAAAATGCGAAGGGCAAGGTTTAAAGGAGATGTACGAGGCAGGTTTCTTACACAGAGAGTGAAGAATGCCTGGAATGTGTTGCTGGGGGAGTTGGTGAAAGTGGATATGGTAGTGATTTTTAAGGGGTATCTTGAGAAATACATGAACAGGATGAGAATAGAGGGATATGGTGCCTGGAAGGATAGGGGGTTTTAGTTAAGTCGGGTAACATAGAACATAGAAAAACTACAACACAAACAGGTCTTTTGGCCCACAAGTTGCGCTGATCATATCCCTCCCTACTCGGCTTACCTATAACCCTCAATCCTATTAAGTCCCATGGTCGGTGCAGGCTCTTTGTCATAGGATTTGTTAAGGGGAGGTCTTCCTTACAAATCTGGTAGAATTTTTTGAGGAGGTGACGAAAACGGTGGACGAAGGGCGAGCCGTTGATGTCGTCTATATGGATTTTAGTAAGGCGTTTGACAAAGTCCCTCATGGGAGGTTAGTCGAGAAGGTCAAAGCAAATGGGATACAAGGACAGGTAGCTAGATGGATAAGTAACTGGCTTGGTAATAGGAGACAGAGAGTAATAGTGGAAGGGTGTTTCTCTAGCTGGAGGTCGGCCACTAGTGGTGTGCCGCAGGGCTCGGTACTGGGACCTCTTCTATTTGTAATATATATAAATGACTTGGAAGAGGGAGTAAGTGGAGTGATCAGCAAGTTTGCAGACGATACAAAGATGGCTGGACTTGCAGATAGTGAGGAGCATTGTCAGGCGATGCAGCAGGACATAGGTAGGCTGGTAGCTTGGGCAGATAGATGGCAGATGGAATTCAATCCTGATAAATGTGAGGTGATGCATTTTGGGAGAAAGAATGTAGAGGGGAGGTATATGATAAAGGTAGACCTATTGAGGTATAGAAACGCAGAGGGACCTGGGGGTGCAGGTGAACAAATCTCTGAAGGGGCAGAGCAAGTGGAAGAAGGTTGTGAAGAAAGCATATAGTATGCTAGCCTTTATAGGAAGGGGTATAGAGTACAAGAGCTGGCCTTTAATGTTGCAGTTGTATAAAACGCTGGTTAGACCTCATTTGGAATACTGCGTCCAGTTCTGGTCGCCTTCCTACCGGAAGGACGTGGAGACTCTGGAGAGAGTGCAGAGGAGGTTTACCAGGATGCTGCCTGGTATGGAAGGTCTGAGTTACGAGGAGAGATTAGGCAAATTGGGACTGTTTTCCTTAGAAAGACGTAGACTTAGAGGAGATCTGATAGAGGTGTACAAGATTTTGAAGGGGATAGATAGAGTAAACAGGGTTAAGCTTTTTCCTAGGATGGACTCAAATAGCACGAGGGGTCACGGGCTTAGGGTGAGGGGGGTAAGGTATAATTTGGATGCTAGAGGGAGTTTTTTCACACAGAGGGTGGTGGGGGTATGGAATGCGCTGCCAAGTAAAGTGGTGGAGGCAGGTACTCTGGAGTTATTTAAAAAATACTTAGATGGGCACATGAACAGAATGGGAATGGAGGGGTATAGAAAACTGATTTAAAATAGGGATCATGAGCCTTGGGAGTGCCTGGGGAGTGTGTAAATAGATGATGATATTGATGTACTTGTTTAACCTACAGGTGCTTTGGTCCACCTTGTTGTCTAACGAGGGGCATACACGTGATGGGTCGTGAGACGGCTGCTCTCGGACCTTTATCGAGAGTATCCTAGTGCTTCACATCTTTAGTGTACGCTTGACCTGGACCATTGATGGGCAAAATGACAGCTCAGGACTATCGCTGTGCTGTGCAGATACATGGATTTGGGCCTGTGTCTGTGGGAGTGTGCGCCTTCTCCCCGTGCTTCGTTGGGTTTTTCCGGGAGCTCCGGTTTCCTCCCACATCCCAAAGATGTGCTCTTAGGCTAACTGGCAAAACAAATTCTCCCTAAGTTGTCTCAAATTTGGTTTTTAATCCATAGATCTATAAACATGGACAGGGATCGCGTGTCGAAGTGGGAACATCGAGGTGGCGGCGTGGGCTCGTTGGGCCGAAGGGCCTGTTTCCCGTGCTGTTTTGTTCTTTATAAAGAATCTGTTTGTTTTCTCATTAGTGCTAGTTCAGGGTGTGGCTGGAGTCCCCTGGTGTGATCTGCTGGAAAACATCCAATCAGAGCTGGCAACTGACTGGAAGTTACCATAGCAACTAACCACAGGCTCAGTCTCCAGCTCTATTTTGTCAATGTTTATTACCTTCCTATCTCGCTGGTCCGATGTGAAGAAGCTACACAAGGCTTCATGGTGATGGAGCAGAGTTGAAGGGGAGGGATGTTATATCCCATCCAGACTGTCCCACAGGACTCTACTCATAGAACATAAAACATTACAGCGCAGTACAGGCCCTTCGGCCCTTGATGTTGCGCCGACTAATCTAATGACCCTCTAACCTAAACTATTCCAATATTATCCATATGCCTATCCACTGACCATTTGAACGCCCTTAAAGTTGGCGAATCCACAACTGTTACAGGCAGGGCATTCCACGCCTTTATCACCCTCTGGGTAAAGAACCTGCCTCTGAAATCTGTCCTATAACTACCACCCCTCAATTTAAAGCTATGTCCCCTCGTGTTAGCCATCACCATCCGAGAGAAAAGGCTCTCACTATCCACCCTATCTAACCCTCTGATCATCTGCTCTGCCTCAAATTACTCATGGTAATTTGGGATGAAAAGGAGCAGTGTAAAGACCAACACTTTCTATCCAGGCTGCTTTCCCTCACTACGTAATGGAACAATCAGCAGATTTGTTAAGGAACTTGGGCAGAAACGAAAAGTACGAGTTAAACTCAGGTCTATAAAGGCCATAAAAACAGCGTCTTCTCTGACAGCTGCTGTCATGTACTTGCGTTACGCAGGTTTCCTGCTTTGTCTGACAAATAATTTTTTTTAGGGAGTTTTGCTTTCTCGGGAAGGCCATCGCTGCATGCAATAGGTTGCCACGGCAAGGGCTTACTTCCCAGAATGCATTACTCGAAGGAGAAGTAATGGCTGCCTCTTGGGGAGGGAAGGGAGGTTGAAACACTGCGAGTTACACAGTTGCATGGTTCAGATAAACTCACCAAAGATGGACAAAGTCCTTAAAACCATGAATCATTCTCAAGATCTCAGTCCAAGAACAAGAGAAACGATAAGTGGAAGGTGACAGCCAAAAGGCTGAAGATAAAATTCCAGAGCCCACAGTTAAAATGGAAATTAGAGATTCACAACTTACCCTTGCCACTGATACAGCTGCAATCTCTCTGTTATCTTGGAAAGTGAGTACAATAAATCCCAAAGTCAGACTCCCTTAGGCAAAATTGGTGTGAACTTTATTAGTTATTTCACTAACAGCTTTCCAAGGCTAGTTTTCTTGGGGCAAAATGCTGGAATTCCCTCCCTAATGGCATTGTGAGTCAACCCACAGCACGTGGACTGCAGTGATTCAAAAAGGCAGCTCACCACCATGTTCTCAAAGGATGGGCAATAAATGCTGGCCAGCCAGCGATCCCATATCCCACTAATGAATAGGATTTTACAAAAAGTTCAAGTTACTGTGTGTGTGAAATTCTATAATGTGCCATTGGTAGTAGCAGCAGGAAGAAAATACAGTTAAACTGGGCTGGGCTATTTACAGTGGGAAGCAGTAAGTGTGTGTTTGCTATTAACTTTACTCAGAGGGTAGTAAGGGCGTGGAATGCCCTGCCTGCAGCAGTTGTGGACTCGCCAACTTTAAGGGCATTCAAATGGTGAGTGGATAGGCATATGGATAACATTGGAACAGTTTAGGTTCGAGGGTCATTAGATTGGTTCCACTAGTCGATGCAACATCGAAGGCCGAAGGGCCTGTACTGCGCTGTAATGTTCTATGTTCCACTAATCCTGGGGCAGTAGGGTGGCACAGTGGTTAGCAGTGCTGCCTCACAGAGAAAGGTTCCCAGGTTCAATTCCGGCCTCGGATCACTGTCTGTGTGGACAATCTCCCCATGTCTGCGTGGGTTTTCCTCCGGTACTTCAGTTTTCTCCCATAATCCAAAGATGCGTGGGTTAGTTGGTTGGTCACGTTAAATTACCCTGAGTGTCGGGGGCTTAGCAGGATAAATGCATGGGGTTACGGGAATAGGGCCTGAATGGATTATAGTCGGTATTTGACTCAATGGGCCCAATTGCCTCCATCTGTACTGCAGAGATACTATGATTAAATAAATACTAAGAGAGCACAAAGTGATATTTCAGTAAGCAAGAATAGGTGACAAAATGAGATAACATAAAGCTAAAGTCAAGATAAAGGACAATGTACAGGTGACACTTTGCAAGGTTAGGCCAGGTTCTCATAGAAGCAGCAAGAACTGGGTGGGTCAGGAAGGAGAAAATACGAGAATATAGAGCAGTGAATACACATTGTAATAGTTCAAAAAACAAATGGATGCATTTAGAATTGTGAGCAAATTGTAAATAAGATCTGGAGGTGGAGACTGTGACCAGCCATATACCTCAGGGATCAGTGCCAAGTCCACTGTTAGTTGTCACTTATATTAATGATTTGGTCAGAATATAGGAGGCATGGTTAGTAAGTTTGCAGATGGCACCAAGATTGGTGGCATAGTGGACAGTGAAGAAGGTTATCTAGGATTGTAACGGGATCTTGATCAATTAGGCCAGTGGTCTGATGAATGGAGAATGGAGTTTAATTTAGATGAGATGATGCATTTTGGTAGATTGAACTAGGCAAGGCTTATTCAGTTAATGGTAGGGTGTTGGGGAGAGTTATAAAACAAAGAGATCTCAGGATTCAGGTTCATAGCTCTGAAAGTGGAGTCACAGATGAACAGAGTGATGAAGAAGGCATTCAGCATGCTTGGTTTCATTGGTCAGAATGTTGAATACAGGAGTTGAGACATTTTGTTGAAATTGTACAAGACATTGGTAAGGGCCACACTTGGAATAGTGTGTACAGTTCTAGTCTCCCTATTTATAGAAAGAATATTATTAAATTAGAAAGACTGCAGAAGAGATTTACTATGATGCTACTGGGATTTAATGAGTTTATAAGGAGACGCTGGATAGACTGGGACTTTTTTCTCTAGAGGGTAGGAAGCTTAGGGATGATCTTATAGAGGCCTATAAATTAGTGAGGGGCACAGATCAGCTAGATAGTCAATATTTTTTTCCAAAGGTAGGGGAGTCTAAAACTAGACAGGAGAGATGCAAAAGCGCCCCAAGGCACAATTTTTTCACATAGAGAGTGATGAATATCTGGAACAAGCTGCCAGAGGTAGTTGTAGAGGCGGGTATGATTTTTTCTTTTAAAAAGATTTTAGACAATTATATGGGTAAAATGGGTATAGAGGGATATGGGCCAAATGCGAGCAATTGGGACTAGCATAGTGGTTAAAAAAAGGGGTGGCATGGACAAGTTGGGCCAAAGGGACTGTTTCCAAGCCTCTGTGACTCTAAAAATGATATTTACCTAGCGCTGGTTAGTAAAGATTTGCTTTCCAATTTAGCAAGTAGTAAGGTGTTCATTGAGATAGATTTGTCAAATCCATATTTATAATTTGAATTAACAAGAGCAAGGAACTGCTCACAGGCACAAAGGGTTGTAGCAATTTTGATTTGATTTATTATTATCGCATGTATTAATACGCAGTGAAAATTATTGTTTCTTGCACACTATACAGACAAACCATACTGTTCATAGAGAAGGAAATGAGAGGGTGCAGAATATGTGTTACATTTATAGCCAGGGTCTAGAGAAAGATCAACTTAGTGCAAGATAGGTCCATTCAAAAGTCTGATGGCAGCAGGGAAGAAGCTGTTCTTGAGTTGGTTGGTGCGTGACCTCAGACTTTTGTATCTTTTTCCAGGTGAAAGAGAGAATGTTTGGGCTGCTTTTCCGAGGCAATGCAGACAGAGTCAATGGCTGGGAGGCTGGTTTGAGTGATAGACTGGACTTCATTCAAGACCCTTTGTAGTTTCTTGTAGTCTTGGGCAGAGCGGGAGCCATACCAAGCTCTGATATATCTGAAAAGTATGCTTTAATGAAATCAGTGCAAAATTATTTGTGAGTTGAGAAAGGGACATTAGCAATCACATTGTTTCATAAGATCATATATGGTATTATAAAGTTCCACAAATACTTTTACAGTAGGAAGCTGACTGTTTGTCTCCTGTGGGATTTTGGAGTCATTATTCTGCCAAGATCTAGGGAGATATTGTTTGAGGAACCTTATCAAAAGCACGCAGGGATAGTTTATATGAAAGCAGTAGTTAAAGCTACTTTCCAATGGTAAATAGATATTGATGAGTTAGTAAGAAGTTGTGGAATGTCTCAGGATGACAAATGATCCGACCAAGATTTTTTCCATTCTACAATCAAACAGAAGAAAACCTTGGGAATGTGTACATGTCGATTTCTTTGAAGTGGAAGGGAAAGTGTACCTTGTTTTGGTCGATAGCTATAGCAACTGCATAAATGTTGAGTCTATGTCCAATACCACAAGTGCCAAAACCGTAGCGATTTTTAGAAACCTGTTTGCAATTTATGGGTTGCCAGAGGTGCTGGTGTCAAATTGTTGGTCCACAGTTTACATCAGAGCAGTTTGAAATATTTTTGAGTTAGAATGTACTTAAACATATCATAATAGCAAATATCAGCCAGCATCAAGCACTGCTTCAGAAACAAGAGCACAGACTGCGAAGGGGTCTTTGCATTAATATTAGACAATAATTCACTGCTTTCTCTTTGATAATTTCCAATGCCCTTTCAGAATAACCTCACCGTCCTCAGCAGGTTGCTCAATTTACAAGTTGGTGTCTAAACATGTTTTTAGGAGAAAGTTGCATCTGCATAAGATTAGTGTCAACTGCAAAGTGAGACAAAAGCTGGTCAAAGTGAAGATGAATCAAGATACACGAGGCATCAAACTGAGAGAGTTGACTGCAGGTCATAGTGAAAATCTGTCGAGGTGATCTGGAGAGGTTGATGATTGAAGTTGCTGTCATTAGACCATATCTAATAAAAATTGGAGAAAGATTCTATCAACGTTTTGTGGATCGCTTGCTTGAAAGAGGAAATCTGATGAAACAAGAGCACAATAAACCCCCAATGGTCCAAATTCCTCATATCTCTCAAGGTGAACCTCAAACAGAAACTGAAAGTTTACAGAGCCTGCACTGATAGAGCAAATTGAGTCAAAGTCTTCGATCGATGCAAACCAATCAATGTCACAAACCCCAACCATTATAAAGAACAAAGAACAAAACTGCACGGGAAACAGGCCCCTCAGCCCAACGAGCCCGCGCCGCCACCCCAATGTTCCCACCTCTACCCGTGATCCCTGTCCCTGTTTATAGATCTATGCATTGAAACCAAATTTGAGACAATTTAGGGACAATTTGTTAACACCAATTAGCCTAAAAGCACATCTTCGGGATGTGGGAGGAAACCTGAGCACCCGGAGGAAACCCCCCCCTTCACCAGTGTGAAATCCGCAGCAGGGATGCACCCTCGGCGGATCTGGAAGATTCCACGGACACGAACCTCACCTGTTGGTTTGGATTTGATATGGAGATGCCGGCATTGGACTGGAGTAAACCCAGTAAGAAGTCTGACAACACCAGGTTTAAGTTCAAACGATTTATTTGATAGTAAACTCACAAGCTTTCGGGGTTTGCCCCTTTGTCAGGCGAATGGAGAATTCTGACCTCAGACAGAGCATATAACAGCACAGTTTACAGATTACTGATTAGTTGGTTAGCTGTAAAGTCTCGCATTCTAATCAGTAATCTGTAAACTGTCTGTACTGTTATATGCTCTGTCTGAGGCCAGAACTCTCCATTCACCTGACGAAGAGAGAAACCTCGAAAGCTTGTGAGTTTACTATCAAATAAATCGGTTGGAATTAAACCTGGTGTTGTCAGACTTCTTACTGGGTTTGGATTTTCCAGCCTTCCCGCCAGTAGGATCTTTAGGATCTTCCAGTAATGCTGATAAGCCCCCCACTCCCCCCCACCACCCCCGCCATGGATTGTCTGGCAGTGGAGGGCATGACCAACAGGAAACCCCCTTGTCAGTGATGGAATTGGAAGATCCTGCCCCGACCAAAGGTGGGGTGGGGGTGTGGGGGAGTGCCAGAGGGGTGGGAGGGGATGGGAAGGGGGGGGTGAAGGGAGAGGGGAGGATGCCACAAAGCACAATGCATGGGGGGCGGTAACTCCAACCCATTGTAATCTGGGAAATGATGTGCATTTTCCAACAAGTTGCTTTTAATAAGCAGACGGGGAGTGTAGCATTTGATGATAGCGGAACATTTTGTTATCCTGCCTTCTTTGCTGGGGAGATATAAATAAAATTGTTCAATAATAAAGAACAAAGAACAACACAGCACAGGAAACAAGCCCGCGCCGCCCATTTTAACACTCAGTGAGTGCCTCATTCCAATCCTTCTTCTACCTATGACCTTTGTCTACGCCTCTTGGACTCCACAATGAAGGTGTGTAAATATAGAGGATTATAACCAGATTGAGGGAGGCCTAATTTAGGGACAATTTGTTAACACCAATGAGCCTAAGAGCACGTTTCTGGGGTGTGGGAGGAAACTGGAGCACCCGGAGAAAACCCACGCAAGCACGGGGAGAATGTGCAAACTCCCCCAGACACCGGCCCAAATCCACATATCTGCACAGCAAACAGTGATTGTCACGTGTTGCCCATCAGTTGGTCCAGTTTAAGCATACACTAATGACGTGAAGCACCAGGCAACTCTCGAAGCAGCATCCAAGAGCAGCCCTCGCACGACCCACCGCGTGTATGCCCCTTGTTGGTCAACAAGGCAGATCGAATCACTTGTGGATGTAAGAAAAAAGACACCAATCAACGTGCACAATAATAGCTGTCTTCAGTTGAGCGAGTGTTAGCTTTATTCAATGCATCTAAATCTCTCAGTGTACTAACTTGCAGCAAGTCCCATTCTCTGCTCACCCACTGGCTAAGCGAACACAATGAGACAACCAATAATCCAGAACAGCCGACTTTAACCTGGTGTTGTCAGACTTCTTACTGTGTTTACCCCAGTCCAACGCCGGTATCTCCACACCGTGACCCACTGCTTCACTGTGACATCCGGCTGACCAATATCTCAATCGCAATGTGCCACAGAATACTTAGCCTCTCAGCTGCTGTACTAACCACGGTTGTGGTTACAGGGCTGTGAGTTTCTGGTCACGGGTGACACGCTGATGATAGTATCACTGGGTGTTTTGGGCCTCTTTCTGTTGATGAATTCAAACTCAGTTCACCAGGGAAATCCTTGCTAATGCCCCAGGGCAGTACCAGGGGAATGCTACACTCACCCACCCACACACGCACGGGGCGGAATCTTAACAAAATGTTTCCAACGGGTCAGAGTCAGATTGAAAACCGGCGTGAAGCTTTCCAGCCGTGGACTGCAGCTTTCTCTCCTGATCTTGCCGTCACTGCGACAGGCTCTGATGGAGCCCGACTCCGCAGAGAGCAGGGAGCCATTCTCTAGGGGATGTCCTGTCTGCCTTAAAAATAAACCCCTGCCTCGGACAATCACTGGGGACCTCCCCCCCCCCCCCCCCCCCCACCTCCTCCTGCCCCCCGGACAATCATTGCGGACATTCTCCCTATCTTCCACCCCCTCAGTGCACAGTGCAACCTGCGATGGAGGCAATGGGCAGTGCCAGGGGACAGTGCCAGGGCACACCCCTCTCCCTGGGAGGTAATACTTACTCTGTCACACCTGATCCCCTGAACCAAATCTCATTCTAAGAAGTTGTTGTAAACCTAGCCGATGTGAAGGGATGTCAGTGGGGTTGGATGTTTACTGAGAGGGGATAATGTGGGGAAGGATTCATTAAGTTTATTCAAATATCTTCAATTCCATCAAAATGAGGGTCGTGCCCTTTTTGGCAGTGTACACCATCAGCGAGGGTCTCCCTGCAGAGAATAACATTTCCCGATTCTCTCCGGAATTTCCATCTGTGTCTCCATTCCCACTGACAGTGAATCCGGGTTGAAAATCACTGTTCCCCCCCATCCATATATACACACACACACACACACACTCACACACACACATACATAGACACACTCACACACACATACATAGACACACACACACACTCACATACACACACACACACATACACACTCACACACACACATACACACACACACATAGATTCACACATACATAGACACATGCACACACACACACGCACACACACATAGATACACATACAAGCGCATAGATACACACACACACGCACACACATATAGATATACACACACAAGTGCATAGATACACACATATGCACGCACACACATACACGCATAGATACAAACACACGCACATAGATATACACACCTACACACATAGATACTCACACACACACACATAAATATGCACATATTGAACACACACACATATAAATAAGCACACACAAGCGCACACATAGATAAATACACACGCGCACATAGATACACACACAAAATTACACAGACATATATACACATAGATACAGACACAGATACCCATACAGACAGACATAGATATACAAACAGATGCGCACACAGATATACACACAGATATGAACACAGATGTACATACACATGCGTACAGACACATGCATACACATACACACACAAATACACATACACATGCGGACAGATATGTGCAGTTTCTTCTGAGTCTGTTTTTTACAGCAATTTCCACTTTAGTAATTTTTCCCTCTGTTTCATTCACACAAAAGCAGGATGCTGCACACTCATTATGGAAGATTGTGTACAGGTCAGCCCGGGACTCACTACAAGTAATAAACAGCACGGGCAGCGAAGCTAACAGTTTGGCTGTGTTTGTTCAGCTCACTTCCAGCCATTGTTACTGACAGTACAAACACTTGCATCCTACTGCAGGGAGCAAACACAACCTTTCGATAGATTTATTAACACAAGTGAAAACCAGACACAACACGTTCAGGGTATTCTGACTCACAAACACTCACTGTTGTATTGAAGTCAAATTGTTACTAGCCCAGTCTATCTCCCTAGCTGCAGATTAATTCCCACCCTGCTGACTGGAATCCTCGATCATCTGAGGGATCTCATCCCGATTCCCTCCTCCTGCCCCGTGTGAGCCAATCCGGCAATGAGTTGGCAGCTGCCAGAGTATTGGGAATTTTGGTAGTCTCGGTCAGTGACAATTACAATCTGTTTAATTCCCACAGCAGTGACAGGGAGGGGGGATTTGGGAGGTCCAAGAAACGAGATTCTCACTGGTGATATTCCCACCCTCACTGCCATTCCCCCACTGCCATCCTCCCCGCCACTGCCATTCCCCTCCCATTGCCATCCCCCCACTGCCATCCCCCCACTGCCATTCCCCCAATACCATCCCCCACTGCCATCCCCCTCCCACTGCCAACCCATCTCCCCCGCCATCCCCCTCCCACTGCCCCCCCCCACTGCCAACCCCCCCACTGCCATCTCCCCACCACCATTCCCCCTCCCACTGCCATCCCCCCCATTGCCATTCCCCCTCCCACTGCCATCCCCCCCACTGCCATCCCCCCTCCCATTGCCATCCCCCATTGCCATTGCCCCCCCACTGCCATCCCCCCACTGCCATTCCCTCCCCCCACTGCCATTCTCCCACTGCTTTGTTGGATGGTGGAAGTGAGGCCTGGAAGGGAATCCCCCAAACCATGGCACAGGCTAAACAGGTGGGTGTGCAGACATGGGCAAACGTGCACTCTTGAGGCATTGATGTGTGCGCATCTGTTACAGGTGTGCACTTGCTGGTCTGCGTCATAGAGGACAGGGACAGGGTGCAGAGCAGCCCCAGGTGGGCGCCCAGTGATGGCACACAGTCCGTGTCTGACCCTTGGCACCCCAGCCTGGAACAGCCACTGCTTCATCTGGTTACTGGTACTAAAAAAGTTAATTCGCTGGTTAAAAGGAAAAAGGAGGCTTATGTCAGGATGAGGCTTGAAGGCTTAGTTAGTGCATTAGATAGCTATAGATTAGCCAGGAGGGAGCTAAAGAGTGAGTTGAGGAGAGCTAAGAGGGGACACGAGAAGATAGGCTGATAGGATCAAGGAGAATCCTAAAGCTTTCTTTAGATATGTTAAGAATAGAAGATTGGTTAGGGCAAGATTAGGGCCAGTCATAGACAGCAGTGGGAAGTTGTGCGTGGAGCCTGAAGAGATTGGAGAGGCACTAAACAAATATTTCTCTTCGGTATTCACGCAGGGAGATGTAAATGTAGTTGTGGAGAACACTGGGATACAGGGTTGCAAACTGGAAAGTATTGAAGTAGATAAGGAGGATGTGCTAGATATTCTTGAGGGTTTGAAGTTAGATAAGTCCCCTGGGCCAGACGGGATTTACCCTAGAATTCTCTGGGAGGCAAGAGAGGCAATTGCAGAGCCTCTGGCTCTGATCTTCAGGTCGTCGAAGGGCCTGTTCTGCGCTGTAATGTTCTATGTTCTATGTTCATCTGGTTAGGCCCCCAGTCAGCACAATGGTACACTCCATCCCCACCCTGGAACACCAGCACTTGGTCCAGTCCCACACCCCGCGGTAAGACATTACCACTGCATAGTGCTGGGGGTGGGGGAGAGCCCTTGAGGCTATCCCCAATGACAGCGCTGCCTGGGAGAGAGGTGGGGGGACTGGAGGGGTGAGCAGGGACTCCCTGATGGAACCTCACCCAGACAGCTGTGAAGAAATAGCAGCCCCACCATCCTGCCCACCCTCACCACTACCGCCCTCACACTCCCCCTCCCCACATATGGGCTAGCCCCAAGTGACAGGCCACCAGGTAACTCCAGGGCCTATCTGCAACCTCCCCCCCACCCCCCACACACACCTACCTCCACACACCAGTGCAAGGCTGCCACACCTGGCGGATTCGCGCCAAAGTTACATCGCGCCAACGGGGTGGGAGTCGCAGAGATTGCCGTGTGGATCCCAATAATGGCGAGTAAAGTTTTTCTTTGGCTGGGAGATACAAAGAACAAAGAACAAAACAGCACGGGAAACAGGCCCTTCGGCCCAACGAGCCCGCGCCGCCACCTTGATGTTCCCACTACTACACGCGATCCCTGTCCATGTTTATAGATCTATGGATTAAAAACCAAATTTGAGACAATTTAGGGAGAATTTGTTTTGCCAATTAGCCTAAGAGCATATCTTTGGGATGTGGGAGGAAACCGGAGCTCCCGGAGAAAACCCATGCAAGCACGGGGAGAATGCGCAAACTCTCACAGACGCAGGCCCAAGTCCATGTATCTGCACACACAGCGATAGTCACTGGGCTGTCGTGTTGCCCATCAGATGGTCCAGGTCAAGCGTATACTAACAATGTGAAGTACTAGGATACTCTCGAAAAAGGTCCAAGAGTAGCCCTCTCACGACCCATCACGTGTATGCCCCTTGTTAGACAACAAGATGGTCGTAAAGGCCGGCGGGGGAGCCCGCGAAATGGCCAACACGCTCATCTCCTGGCACAACACGCCAGAAAAAGTTGTGGGTCGTGATGGGAGAATTACGGCCCTCTCCAATTAAGCTGGTGGAGGCAGGCGTGCTGGAGTTGTTTAAGGTTTATCTAGATAGGCTCATGAGGCGATTAGAGATGGAGGGATACAAAAGAACGTTCTAGTTGAGGATCAAGAGCCTCAGGACGTTCCTGGGAATCAATAGATTCCTATTGGCTGTCCAACAAATTTTAAGGCTCACCTTGTCTCTTATGTTGGAGCTATTAGGGATCTTCCATGAATGTCTATATAGGCTGTTGTATGTTTATTGATGTCTCTTTTTTACATCCACAACAATTCGGTCTGCCTTGTTGTCCAACAAGGGGCATACACATGGTGGGTTGTGCAAGGGCTGCTCTTGGATGTTGCTTCAAGAGTTGCCTAGTGCTTCACGTCATTAGTGTACGCTTAAACTGGACCAACTGACGAGCAACACAACAGCTCAGTGACTATCACTGTTTGCTGTACAGATACAGAAACCCGGGTCAGATCTCCAGATTGGGTCGGTGTCTGTGGGAGTTTGCACATTCTCCCCATGTCTGCGTGGGTTTTCTCCGTGCGCTCCGGTTTCCTCCCACACCCCAAAAACGTGCTTTTAGGCTGATTGGTGTTAATAAATTGTCCCTAAATTGGATCTCCCTTAATCTGGTGCACATATAATTCCCTAAATTTGCACCCCCTTTATTGTGGAGTCCAAGAGGCGTAGACAAAAGTCGTAGATAGAAGAACATAGAACATAGAACATAAAACATTACAGCACAGAACAGGCCCTTCGGCCTTCGATGTTGCGCCGACCAATATAAAAAGCAATGCCCCTCCAAACTAAACCATTCCCGTCTCTTCCATATACTTATCAACTAACCTCTTAAACGCCACCAAACTTGGCGCATCTACAACAGCTGCAAGCAGGGCATTCCACTCCCTAATCACTCTTTGAGTAAAGAACCTACCTCTGATATCCGTCCTATAACTCATACCCCTTAATTTAAAGCTGTGTCCCCTCGTGCTAGCTTCTCCATCCTAGGAAAAAGGCTATCACTGTCCACCCTATCTAAACTCTAATCATCTTATATGCTTCAATAAGATCCCCTCTTAGCCGCCTCCTTTCTAACGAAAACAACCTCAAATCCTTCAACCTCTCTTCATAGGACCTGCCCTCCATACCAGGCCACATCCTAGTAAACCTCCTCTGTACCCTCTCCAATGCCTCCACATCTTTCTTATAATGTGGGGAACCAGAACTGCACACAATACTCCAAGTGCGGCCGCACTAGAGTTTTGTACAGTTGCAACATGACGTTGCGGCTCCGAAATTCAATCCCCCTACCAATAAAAGCTAAGACTCCATATGCTTCTTAACAACCTTATCGACTTGATTGCCAACTTTCAGGGATCTATGCACACATACACCAAGATCCCTCTGTTCGTCAACACTATTAAGAGTCCTACCATTAGCCCTATACTCTACACATTTGTTATTCCTGCCAAAGTGAATTACCTCACACTTTTCCACATTAAACTCCATTTGCCACCTCTCGGCCCAGTTCTGCAACTTGTCCAAGTCTCTCTGCAAACTAGAACACCCCTCTTCACTATCTACCACTCCTCCGACTTTGGTGTCATCCGCAAATTTACTAATCCATCTTCAATACCCTCATCCAGATCATTTATAAAAATTACAAACAGCAGGGGCCCCAAAACAGACCCCTGAGGTACACCACTTGTCACCGAACTCCACGATGACTATCTCCCATCAACCACCACCCTCTGTCTTCTATCTGCTAGCCAATTCCTAATCCAATTAGCTAAATCACCCTCTATTCCACACATCTGCATTTTCTGCAGAAGCCTTCAATGGGCCACCTTATCGAACGCCTTACTAAAGTCCACATATACCACATCAACTGCCTTACCCCCATCCAACTCTTTGGTCACTTTTTCAAAAAACTCAATGAGGTTAGTAAGGCACGACCTACCCTTCACAAAACCATGCTGACTATCCTCAATCAATTCATTTCTCTCTAAATAACTATAAATCCTATCCCTAATAATTCTCTCCAATACTTTGCCCACAACAGAAGTAAGACTCACTGGCCTACAATTCCCTGGAAGGTCTCTCTTCCCCTTCTTAAACAATGGGACCACATTCGCTATCCTCCAGTCCTCCGGAACCACACCCGTAACCAACGAGGACCTGAAGATCAGAGCCAGAGGCTCTGCAATCTCCTCTCTTGCCTCCCAGATAATCCTAGGGTAAATCCCGTCCGGCCCAGGGGACTTATCCAACTTCAAACCCTCGAGAATATCTAGCACACCCTCCCTATCTACTTCGATACCTTCCAGTTTGCTACCCTGTACCTCAGTGTTCTCCATAACTACATTTACATCACCCTGCGTGAATACCGAAGAGAAATATTTATTCAGTCCCTCTCCAATCTCTTCAGGCTCCACGCACAACTTCCCACTGCTGTCTATGACTGGCCCTAATCTTGTCCTAAGCAATCTTCTATTCTTAACATATCTAAAGAAAGCTTTAGGATTCTCCTTAATCCTATCAGCCAAAGTCTTCTCGTGTCCTCTCTTAGCTCTCCTCAATTCACTCTTTAGCTCCTTCCTGGCTAATCTATAGCTATCCACTGCACTAACCGAGCCTTCAAGTCTCATCCTGACATAAGCCTCCTTTTTTCTTTTAACCAGCAAATCAACTTTTTTTGTACACCAAGGTTCTCTTACTCGACCATTTCCTCCTCGCCTGACAGGGACATACTTATCAAGGACTCGCAGCAGCTGCTCCTTGAATAAGCTCCACATTCCAGATGTTCCCAATCCCTGTAGTTTCCTAGTCCAATCTATGCACCTTAATTCTCTCCTGATGGCCTCATAATTACCCTTCCCCCAGCTATAACTACTGCCCCCAGCTTCATGCCTATCCCTATCCATCACTAAGGTGAACGTAACCGAATTGTGGTCACTATCACCAAAATGTTCACCAACTTCCAAGCCTAACACCTTGTCTGGCTCATTGCCCAGCACCAAATCCAATGTAGCCTCACCTCTAGTTGGCCTATCTACATACTGAGTCAAAAAACCTTCCTGCACACTTTGTACGAAAACTGACCCCTCTAACTAGCTAGAGCTATAGCTATTCTAATCAATATTAGTAAAGTTAAAGAAGGATTGGAATGAGGCACTCACTGAGTGTTAAAATGGGCGGCACGGGCTTGTAGGGCCGAAGGGCCTGTTTCCTGTGCTGTGTTGTTCTTTGTTCTTTAGTTACTGCACAGATACGATTGTGGACCCTGTACAGTTGATGATTATCCTTCTGGCCTTGAGCTTTCAGCATCATCGAGCGGCCACACACAGGCAGGAGCAGATTCCTGAGGAGGAAACATTCCAGGATCTGTTCACCTGCAGGAGGTTGTACCACTGCAAGTGGTTGCTAGGAGGTGGCATCAGTAGGTCAGAGTTTACGGATGATGATGATGAACCTGGATATGAGTGAGAGCCAGTACAGGAGGAGATTCCGAGGGTCTAGGGATAAGGTCTCTCACCTTTTTCCCAGGTTTTCCAAGAGTTGGTGCCACAGAGGCCACCCACTACCAAGTCACAGCTGCCCTTGTTTCTATGCCAGCGGCTCCTTTCAGACCTCCACTGGTGCCCTTTGTGGCATTTCCCAGGCCTCTGCACTTGGTGCATTAGGAAGGTCATGGGTGTGCCCTTTGCCAGGGTGCACCATTGCATCAGCTTGACTGGGACCAGTCTAACAAGGACCACAGGGCAGCACAGCGGCACAGTGGTTAGCACTGCTGCTTCACAGCGCCAGGGACCCAAGTTCAATTCCCGGCTTGGGTCACTGTACAGAGTTTGCACATTCTCTCCGTGTCTGCGGGGGTTTCTGGTTTCCTCCCACACTCCAAAGACATGTGGTTTGGCAGATTGGCCAAGCTACATTGCCCATTAATGCCAGGAGAATGAGCTGGAGTAGTTGTCTGGGGTTATAGAGATAAGATCTGGGTGTGGTTGGTAAGAACATAAGAAATAGGAGCAGGAGTTGGCCATCTAACCCCTCGAGACTGCTTCGCCACTCAACAAGATCATGGCTGATCTGAAGTGGATCAGTTCCACTTTCCCGCTTTCTCCCCATAACCCTTAATTCCCTTCTCTATCAGAAATCTGTCTGCCCGTGACTTAAATATATTCAGCGAGGTAGCCTCCGCCACTTCAATGGGCAGAGAATTCCACAGATTCACCATGCTCTGAGAGAAGAAGTTCCTCTTCAACTCTGATCTAAACTGCCCATCTCCCTTATTTTGAGGCTGTGTCCTCTAGTTCTTGTTTCCTTTCTACGCAGAAAAAAATCTCCCGACTTCTATCCTATCCATCCCCTTCATTATCTATAAGATCCCCCCTCAGCCTTCTAAACTCCTTCTAAATCTAAACTACAGACATGATGGGCTGAATGGCCTCCTTCTGCACTGTGGGACTCGATGATTCTATGATAATGGAAAACTCTGCCTATTCAAAAAGCACAAACAGAAATCAGCTGATTCGCTGATTTTGAGAGTTCACATTGTCGATTATTCTTTTTTTAAAAAAATTACAGAATACACTGCTGAGTTATCTTTACAGGCGCAATGCGATTGCCAAACTGATTACATTAGTGTCAGGGCGCGTGTGGGTGCTGATACACTGGGCTCAGGGCAAAGAGGTTAGAGAGATTGGATTATGAGGAGAGACTGAATAGGCTAGGGTTTGTAATCTTTGGAGTTTAGAAGGCTGAGCGGGGATCTTATAGAGACGTATAAGATAATGAAGGGGATGGATAGAGTAGAGGTTGAGAGACTCTTCCCGCTTAGCAAAGATAGCAGGACTAGAGGGCACAGCCTCAAGATTAAGTGGGGGAGGGTGCAGTTCAGATCAGAGTTGTGGAGGAGTTTCTTCACGCAAAGGGTGGTGAATCTCTGGAATTCTCTGCCTGATGAGTGGTGGAGGCTTCCTCACTGACTATGTTCAAGTCAAAAGTGGTAGGTTTTTGATTGACAAGAGAATTAAGGGTTACGGGGAGAAAGCAGGAAAGTGGTACTGAACCACTACAGATCAGCCATGATCTTATTGAATGGTGGGACAGGCTCGAGGGGGTAGATGGCCGACTCCTGCTCCTATGTCTTATGTTCTTATCTTGAGCGGATGGGAAATTGGTCACATTTCTTGCTCGCTACCTGCCACTAAAGTCTGCAGGAAGAAGCAGAGATTTGAAAGCAAATCCCAGGCAGGGTCCCAGGAGCAGATGGTCATGTGGGGGAAAAAGGAGAAGGGAAAAGGAAAGAGACCGACAGAGACAGGCTGTATGTGTTGTACATATTCACCAAGGTCACTGCGGAGAGTACGGCTGTTCATAAGAACATAAGAAATAGGAGCAGGAGTACGCCATCTACCCCCTCGAGCCTGCCTCACCATTCAATGACTGTAGTGGATCAGTTCCACTTTCCCGCTTTCTCCCCATAACCCTTAATTCCCTTCTCTATCAGAAACCTATCTACCCGTGAATTAAATATATTCAGCGAGGTAGCCTCCACCACTTCAATGGGCAGAGAATTCCAGAGACTCACCACCCTCTGAGAGAAGAAGTTTCTCCTCAACTCCAAACTAAATTGTTTCCCCCCGCCTTATTTTGAGGCTGTGTCCTCTAGTCCTGCTATTCTTTCTAAGTGGGAAGAATCTCTCTATCTCTACCCTATCTAGTCCCTTCATTATCTTGTAAGTCTCTAATAAGATCCTCCCTCAGCCTTCTAAACTCCAACGAGTACAGACCCAGTCTATTCAACCTCTCTTTATAAGCTAAACCCCCTCATCTCTGGTATCAGTCTGGTGAACCTTCTCTGCACTCCCTCGAAGGCCAATATATCCTTTCACAAATGCAGCGACCAAAACTGCACACAGTTCCCTGGGCATGATTTCAGATGTAAACCATATGAAGGAAAATATGATGTAGTTACTATTGTAATGCAGAGGAAAGCAGCAGGCAATGTTGACACAGCAAACTGCCACAAATGGCAATGAGGTTAATATGGCAGTTAATTAGTTTTATTGGCATTGGATATAAAAGTTGCCCAGACATCAGGCAAAACTCATAAGAACATAAGAAATAGGAGCAGGAGTTGGCCATCCAGCCCCTCGAGCCTGCTCTGCTATTCAATAAGATCATGGCTGATCTGAAGTGGATCAGTTCCACTTTCCCGCTTTCTCCCCATAACCCTTAATTCCCTTGTCTATCAGAAACCTATCTACCCGTGACTTAAATATATTCAGCGAGGTAGCCTCCACCACTTCAATGGGCAGAGAATTCCAGAGATTCACCATCCTTTGAGTGAAGAAGTTCATCCTCAACTCTATTGTAAAGTGCCCCCCCCCCCATTTATTTTCTCTTTGGAATAATATCACGGGATCTTGTACGTAGACCCGAGAGTGCCTCAATTTAACATCTTATCTGAAACTTGGCACCTCTGACAGTGCAGTACCCCCTGAGTATCATACCAAATGTCACTCTGAGTGCCACGCTCCAGTTTTTGAAATGAAACCCGCAGCCTTCTGACCCAGAGGTGAGAGCGTTCCCTGCGGATCCACCTCTGACACCGAGGCTGTGTTACCCACGGTATTTATTGCACCGACGCTTTGTAAATAACCTCAGTTGCGTGCAAGTGCGATATTAAAAGAACCACAGCAATGAGTCACTGCAAAGAGGATAGCAGCTAGACCAGCGCTAGGCTTGTTGGAAAGTTATCCAGGTGTCACCTCGTTCTGCAGGTGTGGCGTGCAACCATTTGGACAAAGCTGTGCTTGGCACGATCGCTTCTTTTGGCAATGCAACAATAATTTGCTATAAATTACACCCTCTTTATAAAAATAGCTCTGAATCAGGAACCCGATACAAGGCAAGCTTTGTGTGAACTCGAAAAGAATGTTGATATTAAGTGTGTCTGGGCATGATGTAGTTAGTGCTGGATATACCATCCGGGGACACGGAACGGATTTAGTGCTTTGGTGGAAGGATTTCTCTGGAACATCAGGGATTTATAACCCTACCAATTTGTATTTGGAATAGCCTCCCGGCAGCTGACACACTTCATTCTTATCCTCCAGCTGAGCTTGCACACAAGCTTTGAAAACTGGGCACAACAGGAGTCATTCCGAGAAGGTTCTGTTACACGTCAATGCACCTGTTCAGGTGGTCTCTTATCGAGAGTGCATCTTGTATGAAGTCTGTAAAAAAAAAATCAAGCTCGTCTAACTGTGATAACTATGAGGAAGGGAGCCAAGAATTTCTGAAATTCGGCTGGCGATATAGCGTGACCAGGAACTCATATTCAACATTTTCGTGGAATTCTCACACACAAACATTCTTTTAGCTCGACAGTTTGCTTCGGCTAGTAGCATTGCAGCTTGGGGGGTCAAATCCCACTCCATCATTGAATCCCTACAGTTCAGACAGAGGACATTCGGCCCATCGAGTCTGCACCGACCTCAATCTCACCCAGTCTCTATTCGCATAACCCCATGCCTTTACCCTAGCCAGTCCCCCCGACACTAAGAGGCAATCTTTAGCTTTGTTAATGCACCTAACTCACACACCTTTGAACTGCAGGAGGAAACTGGAGCATCCGGAAGAAACCTACGCAGATATGGGGAGAATGTGCAAACTCCATACAGACAGTGACCCAAGCTGGGAATTGAACCTGGATCCTCGGTACTATGAGGCAGCAATGCTAACCACTGTGCCGCTGCATGAAGTATAAATTGACACTCCAGTGCACTACTGGGGGAGTCCCACTCTTTTGGAGGTGTCATCATTTAGATGAGATATGTTGTGCAGATATAAAAGACCCCAAGACCTTTTCCTAAAGTACAGGATTCATTTTTCTGATGTCACCAGCTGGATTCCTCAGGGATCTGTGCTGGGACCCCAACTATTCACATTATATATTAATGATTTGGAAGAGGGGGCTGAATGTATTATCTCCAAATTGGCAGATGATACAGAGTTGGGTGGGAGGGTGAGCTGTGAGGGGGATACAAAGATGCTTCAGCATGATCTGGACAGGCTGAGTGCGTAGGCATCTGCACGGCAGATGCAGTATAATGTGGATAAATGTGAGGTTAGCCACCGTGGTAGCAATAATAGGAAGACAGATTATTATTTGAATGGGTGTGAATTGAGAGAGATGGACACTCAATGAGACCTTGGAGTCCTCGCTCATCAGTCGCTGAAAGTAAGTGCGCAGGTACAGCAGGCAGTAAAGAATGCAATAGTATGTTGGCCTTCACAGTGAGCAGATTTGAGTTTAGAGAAAGGGATGTTTTGCTGCAATTATATAGAGTGTTGGTGAGACAGTGACATTCCAGCAGGATATTCCTCTTTGTGGGGAATCCAGAACCAGGGGCCACAATTTCAAGTTAAAGGATCTTCTATTTAAAACAGAGCAGTAAGGAAAAGTCCTCTCTCAGAGGGGCAGGTGACATTCTCTTCCAGACGGTAGGGCAGGCAGGGAAATGGAGTTAAGACCACAAAACATCCATGATCTTATTGGATGGTGGACCAGACTTCAGGGACTAAATGGCCTTCTCGAGCTCCTATTTTGTTACATCTTAGGAATACACTAGAAGTGCTACATATAGTAATGTTTTCATTCCTTCCTGCCAGTCCCAGGTATCTCACAGATCATAGAAACCCTACAGTACAGAGAGGGAGGCCCTTCGGCCCATTGAGTTTGCTCCAACCACAATCCCACCTAGGCCCTACCCCCAATCTGTACATGTTTTACCCGCTAATTCTCTCTAACTATGCATTTAGCATGGCCAATCAATCTAACCCGCACATCTTTGGACTGTGAGAAGAAGCCAGAGCACCCAGAGGAAACCCACGCAGACATGAGGAGAATGTGCAAACTCCACACAGACAGTGGCCTAAGCTGGGAACCGAACCCAGGACCCTGGAGCTGTGAAACAGCAGTGCTAACCACTGTGCTACCGTGCTACCCTGTGGTCCCCATGTCCAATAATACATGTTCACTGTTTCTTACAACTCTTGCAATGTTCACTTTGATTTGACTTGATTTATTATTGTCATGTATAATGGGATACAGTGAAAAGTATTGTTTCTTGGGTACTGTACAGACAAAGCATACCGTACATAGAGAAGGAAAGGAGAGGGTGTAGAATGTAGTGTTACAGTCATAGCTAGAGTGTACAGAGAAAGATTAGCAGTGTCTGGGCAATGGAACTAATGATGTGGAGATGCCGGCGTTGGACTGGGGTAAACACAATAAGAAGTCTCACAACACCAGGTTAAAGTCCAACTGATTTATTCAATAGTAAACCCACAAACTTTCGAGGTTTTCCCCTTTGTCACCAGACATCTTACAATGGAACTAAGACAGACAATGGTAATGATTGCTTGCTGCAGATACTCCTTGGCATGTTTCAGGTAGTAATCCAGGCTGGCAAATGAAAAAAAAGATTTGTCTCTCGGGGTTTTCATCATTATCTGAATTCTCCATTGGAGCTCTGCCTTGTTAAGAACAGAGATATTTGACAGGGCACCAGCTCTTCTTCAAATGGGTGATTTGATACAGTTTGTTATTGTCACATGTGTTAACATACAATGAAAATATTGCTTCTTGCGCACTATACAGACAAAACATACCATTCATAGAGAAAGAAAGGAGCAAGTGCATAATGTCATATCTAGGGTATAGAGAAAGATCAACTCAGTGCGAGGTAGGACAGCAGCAGGGAAGAAGCTGTTCTTGAGTCGGTTGGTACATGACCTCAGACTTCTGTATCTTTTTCCCAATGGAAGAAGGTGGAAGAGAGAATGTCCAGAGTGCGTGGGGTCCTTAATTATGCTGCTGTTTTTCCGAGGCAGCCGGAAGTGTAGACAGAGTCAATGGATGGGAGGCTGGTTTGAGTGATGGACTGAATGTCGTTCATGACCTTTTGGAGTTCCTTGTGGTCTTGGGCAGAGCAGGAGCCATACTGAGCTGTGATACAATCTGAAAGAATGTTTACTATGGTGCATCTGTAAAATTTGGTGAGAGTGGAGATACCAAATTTCCTCAGTCTTCTGAGAAACTAGGGGCAATGGTGGGCTTTCTTAACTATCGAGTCACCGTAGGGGTACCAGGACAGTTTGTTGGTGATCTGGAAACCTAAAAACTTGAAGCTGTTGACCATTTCTGCTTTTGTCCCCGTTGATGTAGACAGGGACTTGCCCTCCACTATGCTTCCTGAAGTTGTTGACTATCTCCTTTGTTTTACTATCATTGAAGGGGAGATTATTGTCATCGCATCAGTCACCAGATTCCCTATCTCTTTCCTGTACTCTGTCTCACCGCTGTTTGAATGCTGGCTGCAAGATCTTTTACATCCACACAAGGGATAGGCGCAACCTTCATCTTGTCACCTCATCAGAGAGCTGGCCTCTGTACTGCACTGGCCGACAGCCTGGGTTTATACTCATCGCCAGAGTGGGACTTGAACCTTTGCTTTAGACCCAAAGCCAGACCCACCTCGGACGAATTAAAATGGCATTAACCAACTCTTGCAGCTGTTTCCCAGTAAAGGGACCATTGATTAACATTGCACACTCATTCTTAAAGGGGATCTATTTTCATGGCATTGAGCAGAGAGAAATCTAAAAGGGAAAGAAATCCGTGAAGCAGGATGCTGTTTGTAGGAGTGAAGGATACGCTGGAGTTGTAACTGGAAATAAAATAGCTTCAAATCAATCTCGACTAAAGCAAGAAACTTCACTGTTCTAACTTCTATCTTATTATGTGAAAATAAGTGACAAAGATTGATGTGAGGCAATAACTGTTACAGTGTGAGGCTAGTGAAACTGCGCAGTGGTTAGCACTGCTGCCTCACAGTGCCAGGGACCTGGGTTTGATTCCTGGCTTGGATCACTGTCTGTGTGGAGTTTGCACATTCTCCTCGTGTCTGCATGGATTTCCTCTGTGTGCTCCAGTTTCCTCCCACACTCCAAAAATGTGCACATTAGGTTGATTATCTATCTAAATTGCCCTTTATTGACAGGGGGGTGAGCAGGGTAAATATGTGAGGTTACAGGAACAGGGCTTGGGTAGGATTGTGGTTGGTGCAGATGCGATGGGCTGAATGGCCTCCTTCTGCACTGTAGGGATTCTATGATTCTGTGAATTTCGGGTGCCGCCAATCCCCAACTTGACCCAGCCATTTGTATAAGATAATAAATACCTATAATTAGATTCCTAAACTCTGATTCTTATGAT
Source organism: Sphyrna mokarran (assembly GCA_024679065.1). NCBI lineage: Eukaryota > Metazoa > Chordata > Chondrichthyes > Carcharhiniformes > Carcharhinidae > Sphyrna > Sphyrna mokarran. The sequence goes on from JAGIQG010000025.1 coordinate 39,818,715, forward strand.
TGAAATTTCCCTTACTGAAGTATGCAAATGACATGATTCAGTTTTTTAAATGGGAGTTAAACAGACTGATGCTTGTATTTAAAAAGTAGACTGAGTATTGTTGCACAGACATTAAGGGCTCTTCACTAATATCCCCAGCATGATTTCCAGATTGATAGAACATTTATTTTACTTGGGAAGGTCAATAGATTGGACAAGGGCTTAATGATGCTTTTATAAAGTTACAAGCTCAGTGCAAAAAAAATGAAGGAATTGTAAGAGAAACAAAATCAGCTAAAACAAATAAGGAAAGGCACAGAGTCAACTGTTACACGACAGCTCAGTGACTATCACTGTCTGCTGTACGACCCGGGTTGGATCTCCAGCTTGGATCGGTGTCTGTGGGAGCTTGCACATTCTCCCCATGCTTGCCTGGGTTTTGTCCGGGTGCTCCAGTTTCCTCCCACACCCCAAAAACATGCTTTTGAAGCTGATTGGTGTCAATAAATTGTCCCTGAATTGGATCTCCCTTAATCTGGCGCACATACAATTCCTTAAATTTGCACCCGCCTTTATTGTGGAGTTTCACTAGAGGCAGATAAAAGTCGTAGGTAGAAGAGGGACTTGAATGAGGCACTCACTGAGTGTTAAAATGGGTCGTCCGGGCTCGTTGGGCCAAAGGGCCTGTTTCCCGTGCTGTGTTGTTCTTTGTTCTTTGTCACAAGGAATTTATTGCCAACGATAAATAAGCTTACACAACTAAAAGTCAGACTGAATCAGCTATGCAGCTAAACAACCAACCTCCCAGACTCCAACTGGGGATCTACACAACCTGGGATTTGTGTCCTTGCTCCTGATTGACTACCTTGACAATCCACAGGGTCCAGCCCTATCACAGGGTTGTCAGCTAACACTTCCTACCACAGGGGAAGTGGAACAAACTGACTGGTACAGGTCCCAGCCACAGGGAAGTTCTCTGATTTCGTGCTAATCTTGGGTAGTCGAACATAGAGAATTGTAATTTGAGGTTACACAGCCCTAGTCTGCTCTCAAAACACTTCAGTAGTGAATTTGATCCAAAGCAACTGTTTTGAACTCACCTAATTCTAAAAAAATTGTGGGATGGAAAGGGAGAAGGTCAATGGATGGAGGACTGGGTTACTGGTGGTAAACCTTTCATCATGGCAGGACTAGTTTTATGGCTTTTCAAGAGAATATGAAATCCTCACTTTGCTGAGGTCTAGGATACAAAAATCAAGGAAGATATACCAAACTTGTGTGAAAATGAAACTGTTTTAGGCCTCAGCTGGAGTGTTGTCTATCCAAATCTGGCCACCACACTTCTGGGAAGATCTGAGCAGATTTACTGGAACAGTACCGAGGACAAGGGACATCAGTTACTTGGAAAGTCTGCAGAAGATTTGCTTCTTCTCCTTAGAACAGAAAAGGTCAAGATTGATTTAATAATTCGAAAGCATGAGGACTTTTCACGGAATAAATAAGAAGAGACTGCTTTCGCTGGTGGGAGCATCAATAATCAAAGGTCACAGATGGATTATAATTGTCAAAATTGTCTGAGGAGAAGTGAAGGGTTTTTTTTCCCTAGGGAGTTAGGATCTGGAATTATCGCCTGAAGGGAAACAGATTCAACAGCAATTTTCAGAAAGAAAGTAGATATTGTTTAATCGGGAATTCTTTTCAGGGCTGTGTGGAAAGAGTGTAGTGATAACCTCATTCTGTGGCTTTCTGTAATTATAGCTTTATATCACAGTGAGAATGCCAATAGATCAGCGTTATAGTATATTGTGTAAATACTGACATGTCAGTAGCTCCAGAAGAGTAATTTGAATTTGTGTCAATGTTGCTTGAACCTTTTTTGAACAATGGATAGTGGGGGAATTTCTCTGGGGTCTGTCAGTTTAAGAGCTCACTCATAGTGAAATCATAGGTGCAGAAAGAGGCCATTCGGCCCATTGAGTCTACATCAACTGCAATCCCATCCAGGTCCTATTCCCATATATTTAACCAGTAATCCCTCTAGCCTACGTATCCTGGGATATTAAGGGGCAATTTTAACCCGCTGTTCAAGTTTTAAAGATGTTGACAATGTGAGTGGAGATAGCATTAGCTTAAAGAGATGTGTATTGTCTCTAGACAGTACAGTCAGTGAGGTTCTGTAAACCCAGCCAAGTCATGGGGGTTACAGATAGTGTGACATGAAGCCAAGGTTGAGACTGTCCTCATGTGTGCGGAATCTGGTGTTGTGAGATTTCTTTCTGTGTTTACCCCAGTCCAACGCCGGCATCTCCACATCTTGCCAGCAAGTCAGGGAGATGCTTAAATCTTCTTTCAGTAACAAAGCAGAGACCCAAACTGCAGAGCTTTAACAGCTGAAGAGTAACTTTGCAGGAACTTGATAGGAATCCAGGTGAGGTTTATTCCATTGTTGGTGATGGTACCATTCCACTCTCTCATGCTGACCCTGCAAACCCATTAAGATAAAAGCCTAACGCTGGAAACCTGAAATAAAAACAGAAAATGCTGGCTAAAACCCAGCAGGCCTGGCGGTGTCTGTGGAGAGAGAAACAGAGTTAGTGTTTCAAATCTGTATGAGACTTCCTCAGAGCTAAAGAGAGGAAGGAATGTGATGGATTTTATACTGTTAGAGAGAGAGGGGGGTGCTGGGGGAGCAGAATAGAAGGCCACTGATAGGTAGGAGCGGGAGAGATTGCACTAAGATCTTTAAGAGATAAGACAAAGAAAGTGTTAACGGCAACATGTGGGGGCAATGGATAGAGAGAGGTAAAGGGCAGGCAGTGCGATTCCTATGATAGCCTGGGGAAATCTAGTGGGAAATGGGATGAGGAGTTCAGGGTGATCGAGGGTGGCCAGGATGTCACAGAGGGAGTGCTCCCTATGGAACGCTGACATTGGAGAGGCGGGAGAGGTACCTCAGTTAAGGAAAAAGGCTGACCTGTCAGAAGGTGGCCTCATCGGAATAATGGAGGCAGAGAAACTGGGCAAATGGGATGGAAACCTTTGTGCCACCCTCTTTAATTCTTAACACTGCTATTAACACTTCCTTTCTCTTGAGCCCTTTCTCCAAACTCTCCTGACTCCCACCTATCTGTGGCCTTCCACTCTGCTCCCCCTGTTCTGCCCCCTCTCTGTTAGTATAACATCCTTCCCTCCCTCTCTCTTACTCTGAAGTCTTACAGATTTGAGACACTAACTCTGTTTCTCTCCCCACAGATGCTCCCAGACCTGCTGGGTTTTATCCAGCATTTTCTGTTTTTGTAACCGATCAGCTTCACTCTGAAACAAATGTGGAAATGAAACCGTTATCTGTAAGACCAGAAGATATCAGAACAGAATTAGGTCATTCAGCCCATCAAGTCTTCTCTAGATTCAATCATACCTGATACGATTCTCATCCCTGTTCTCCTGCCTTCTCCCCATAACCCTCGGTCCCCTTATTGATCAAGAACTTATCCATCTCTGTCTTAAAGACACTCAATGGCCTGGCCTTCACAGCCCTCTGTAGTAATGAGTTCTGAGCACTGTGCTCAGTGCTCCTTCCACTTACATTGTTAGTCACTTTAAGACTTGAATGGCAGGTTAGGTGTAAAGATTCGCATTCTAATCAGCAATCTGTAAACTGTCTGTGCTGATATGTGTGCTTTTGGAAACCAGAACATCTCATTCGCCTAATGGAGGCCATAAAGCCGAAAGCTTGCGAGTTTACTATCAAATAAATCGGTTGGATTTAAAACTGGTGTTGTCAGATCTCTTACTGTAATGAGTTCCACAGATTCACCACCCTCTGGCTGAAGAAATCCCTCCTCATCTCAGTTACAAAGGAGCGTCCCTTCACTCTGAGGTTGTGCCCTCGGGTTCTAGTCTCTCCCGCTAGTGGAAACATCTTTTCCAATCCATCTACCAGGCCTCTCACATTATTCTGTAATTCTACGCAAAAAGTGAATTTTCCACTCTAGGAATAGAAGGGAAGTCTTCCTGTCCTTATAGAACAAAGAACAAAACAGCACGGGAAACAGGAACGGCCCAACGAGCCCGCGCCGCCACCCCGATGTTCCCACCTCTACCCGTGATCCCTGTCCATGTTTATAGATCTATGGATTAAGAACCAAATTTGAGACAATTTGGGGAGAATTTGTTTTGCCAATTAGCCTAAGAGCACATCTTTGGGATGTGGGAGGAAACCAGAGCATCCGGAGAAAACCCACGCAAGCACAGGGAGAATGCGCAAACTCCCACAGACACAGGCCCAAATCCATGTATCTGCACAGCACAGCGATAGTCACTGAGCTGTCGTGTTGCCCATCGAATGGTCCAGGTCAAGCATACACTAACGACGTGAAGCACTAGGATACTCTCGAAAAAAAATCCAAGAGCAGCCCTCTCACGACCCATCGCGTGTATGACCCTCGTTAGACAACAAGGTGGACCAAAGCACCTGTAGGATAAAAACAAGTACATCAATATCATCATCTATTTACACACTTCCCAGGGACTCCCAAGGCTCATGATCCCTATTTTAAATCAGTTTTCTATACCCCTCCATTCCCATTCTGTTCATGTGCCCATCTAAGTATTTCTTAAATAACTGAGTTTTTTTTCCATTTCTCAGTTCAATCCTGCCTCAGGTAGCTTTTGCAGCAGTGAGTGGCCCCGGTGTGCAGTTCCGTGGATGAAAGTCTCATTTCGGTGTTGTCACCTTTCCCCAGTGTGCAATACACAAGAGAAGATTACAGAACAAGTATCAACTTGTCATCTTCCTTTTCAAGAGGTTATGATTGTGAAGGTTGAACCAATTTTTCCACGATTAGTGTCCCCTCCTTTACTGTCCGGTTACTTTGGAATCGAGGAGGAGGCGGACGTGAGAAGCCACTTTCCAATTCCATCGACGTGTTTGCTTTCCAAAAGGAAACCGGGGAGCATTTGATGCATCCTGTCAGAGAGACTGGAACACTGTTGGAGATTGATGTCTTCAGTAGAAGTGACTGATTAATAAAAAGCTTACTCTTACATATCACAAATAAGCTTACCTTAACACTGCAACGAAGTTACTGTGAAACTCCCCTAGTTGCCGCACGCTGGCTCCTGTTTGGTACACTGAGGGGGAATTTAGCACGGCCAATGCAGCTAACCAGCACATCTTTCCAACTGTACAAAGAACAACACAGCACGGGAAACAGGTCCTTCAGCCCTACAAGCCCGTGCCGTCCATTTTAACACTCAGTGAGTGCCTCATTCCAATCCTTCTTCTATCTATGACTTTTGTCTACATCTCGTGGACTCCACAATAAAGGGGGCGCAAATTTAGAGAATTATGTGTGCGCCAGATTAAGGGAGATCCAATTTAGGGACAATTTATTAACGCCAATCGGCTTAAAAGCACATTTTTGGGAGGAAATCAGAGCATCTGGAGGAAACCCATGCAGACACGGGGAGAATGTGCCTAGACAGTGCCCCAAGGCTGGGAATCGAACCTGGGTCCCTGGAACTGTGAGGCAGCAGTGCTAAACACTGTGCCACCGTGCCATGTAATTAGGGTGAAAGGCAGAGGTAGGAATGGAAATTGTAAACGGCACACGGTGTTAACGAATGTTGGGAATATAATGTAACTAGTTTAACAAAATATTGTAAGTGTTTTCAGATTATACTTGCGGGGGAGGGAACGATGAAATGGAGAATGAAGGCTTAAAGGTTCTGTTAATAAAACAATGATGTTAATGATGATGTAAAGATAACAACTGCTTCAGGTGACTAAGAGGTTTTGAGTGAGCGGAATACAGCATAGTCTTTGTACACAGAATCATCTGTGTATCTTGAAGTCTTTGTAAATGGTTCTTAATAAATTGTTTGAAGAAAAGCTGTACAACAACCATCTCAGAGACCAGGCAAAACCTCATCAGTGACAGCCTGAAATGATTATCACCATTGTGTTTATGAGATTTTGTGAACAACTTGTCTCTGCGTTTCCTGTATTATAGCAGGGTTTACACTTTCCAAAAAGGCCGTGGAGTAGCCTGGGCTCCAAAAGGCGCTACGGAAATGCAGCCTTGGAAAAGCTCTGCTAACAGCAGCTGAATGCATCTCCTTACAGCGCACAGTGACATGTTGACTGCAGGAATATTTCTGCTCAGTGACTACGTACAGTTCATAGAATTCTACAGTGCAAAAAGAGGCCCTTTGGCCCATCGAGTCTGCACCGACTACAATCCCACCCAGGCCCTAACCCCACTAATCCCTCTACCCTAAGCTTCTCTGGATGTTAAGGGGCAATCTTAGCACGGCCAATCAACCTAACCCGCACATCTTTGATCTGTGGGAGGAAACCGAAGGAAACCCATGCAGACACGAGGAGAATGTGCAAACTCCACACAGACAATGACCTGAGCCAGGGACCGAATCCAGGTCCCTGGAGCTGTGAAGCAGCAGTGCTAATCACTGTGCTACCGTGCCGCTGATGTGAAAAGGATGGGATATTGAATGGGTCTAGGGGGGGAAGGGTTTCCTGAGAATTTGGGCTGATTTGTAGCAATTTACTTTGGTACAAAAACAGACAAGGCAGCAGATGGCATTGATCTGTTTTGCCAAGAGATCTCGTTCACTCCAGCTTTCTTACACTGAATGCCTCACTCGCTCTGTACTGCACCTTCATCACACACACCCGTACGTACCAGAGTATTGTGGTCTTCTGGTGATCAATATGCATTCCAGGATACTGTGCTGATTTGTGAATTTATGAGCCTCCAAATGTGGCTGAATGAAGTGGCGATGAATCATTTTTCCCTCCGAGCTTCTGAGATTGTTTATCTCTCCATTTCTTCCCCTTCTGCTGAAATTAAGAAATTAATTACGTGAGTGAAAGCCAGTAGCAGAAGGCATAAATCAGCAGCTTTTTTTTACACTACGCTTGACCTTCTTTTCCTTTGACTTCCATGAAATGTTTATACAAAAACAATTTCCTCTGCGGGTGGAATCCAAATCAAAGGGACATCATCATAAATCTGGAGTTATGACTCAATAGGAAATTGCTCTTCGTCAGAAAGGGCAGTGAACACCCCAAAGGTTGTGGATCCTGGGTCAACGGTGACTGGGTCAAATGAAGTCAAGAATAAAGAACAAAACAGCACGGGAAACAGGCCCTTTAGCCCAATGAGCCCGCATCGCCACCCCAATGTTCCCACGTCTACCCGTGATCCCTGTCTATGTTTATAGATCTGTTGATTAAAAACCAAATTTGAGACAATTTAGGGAGAATTTGTTTTGCCAATTAGCCTAAGAGCACATCTTTGGGATGTGGGAGGAAACTGGAGCACCCAGAGAAAACCCATGCAAACACGGGGAGGATGCGCAAACTCCCACAGACATAGGGCCAAATCCATGTATCTGCACAGCACAGCGAGCTGTCGTGTTGCCCATCAAATGGTCCAGGTCAAGTGTACACTAACGATGTGAAGCACTAGGATACTCTCAAAAAAAATCCAAGAGCAGCCCTCCTATGACCCATCGTGTGTATGCTCCTTGTTAGACAACAAGGCAGACCAAAGCACCTGTGGGATAAAAACATCAATATCATCGACTATTTACACACTTCCCAGGGACTCCCAAGGCTCATGATCCCTATTTTAAATCAGTTTTCTATACCCCTCCATTCCATTCTGTTCATGTGCCCATCTAAGTATTTCTTAAATAACTCCAGAGTACCTGCCTCCACCACTTTACTTGGCAGCACCTTCCATATTCCCACCACCCTCTGTGTGAAAAAACTCCCTCTAGCATCCAAATTATACCTTACCCCCCTCATCCTAAGCCCGTGACCCCTCGTGCTATTTGAGTCCATCCTAGGAAAAAGCTTAACCCTGTTTACTCTATCTATCCCCTTCAAAATCTTGTACACCTCTATCAGATCTCCTCTAAGTCTACATCTTTCTAAGGAAACCAGTCCCAATTTGCCTAATCTCTCCTCGTAACTCAGACCTTCCATACCAGGCAGCATCCTGGTAAACATCCTCTGCACTCTCTCCAGAGTCTCCACGTCCTTCTGGTAGTAAGGCGACCAGAACTGAATGCAGTATTCCAAATGAGGTCTAACCAACGTTTTATACAACTGCAACATTAAAGGCCAGTTCTTGTACTCTATACCCCTTCCTATAAAGGCTAGCATACTATATGCTTTCTTCACAACCTTCTCCACTTGCTCTGCCACCTTCAGAGACTTGTTCACCTGCACCCCCAGGTCCCTCTGCGTTTCTATACTCTTAATAGGTCTACCTTTATCATATACCTCCCCCCTACATTCTTTCTCCCGAAATGCATCACCTCACATTTATCAGGATTGAATTTCATCTGCCATCTGTCTGCCCAAGCTACCAGCCTATCTATGTCCTGCTGTATCGCCTGACAATGCTCCTCTCTATCCGCAAGTCCAGCCATCTTTGTATCGTCTACAAACTTGCTGATCACTCCACTTACTCCCTCTTCCAAGTCATTTATATAGATTACAAATAGAAGAGGTCCCAGTACCGAGCCCTGCGTCACACCACTAGTGACCGACCTCCAGCTAGAAAAACAGTCTTCCACTATTACTCTCTGTCTCCTATTACCAAGCCAGTTACTTATCCATCTAGCTACCTGTCCTTGTATTCCATTTGCCTTGACCTTCTCCGCTAACCTCCCATGAGGGACTTTGTCAAACGCCTTACTGAAATCCATATAGACGACATCTACGGCTCGCCCTTTGTCGACCGTTTTCGTCACCTCCTCAAAAAATTCTGCCAGGTTTGTAAGGCATGACCTCCCCTTAACAAATCCATGCTGTGTATCCCTAATCAGATCACAACGCTCTAAGTGTCTATACATCCTATCTCTAAGAATCCCCTCCAACAGCTTCCCTACCACTGACGTCAAACTCACCGGCCTATAATTCCCAGATTATCCCTACTACCCTTTTTAAACAACGGTACAGCTTAAGCTATTCTCCAGTCCTCTGGGACCTCACCTGAACTGATCCATTTCAGATCAGCCATGATATTGTTGAATGGCAGGGCAGGCTTGAGGGGCTAGAAGGCCTACTCCTGCTCCTATTTCTTATGTTCTTAAAATATAACTGCAATGTTGGTGACATGATTTTGAGTGTAATGTGATTCACTGGCTGTGAAGCGCTCTTGGGTGTCCTGTGGTCAAGAAGAAATCACCATCAAAACCAAAACGACATTACATTGAGATGGAGCATGGCTTCGTTATGAATTAGACAGAGCATTGTAGGACTCAACATAAAGCAATGTCTTAATGAAATATACTGAGTTAATAAATATAATGAGTTAATAAAAAGGTTATCATTACCTTGCACATAGAACATAGAACATTACAGCGCAGTACAGGCCCTTCGGCCCTCGATGTTGCGCCAGCCAGTGGACCCTCTAATCTAAACTATTCCAATATCATCCATATGCCTATCCACCGAACATTTGAATGCCCCCAAAGTAGGCGAGTCCACAACTGCTGCAGGCAGGGCATTCCACGCTCTCACCACCCTCTGTGTGAAGAACCTGGCTCTGACATCCGTCCTATAACTACCACCTCTTAATTTAAAGTTATGTCCCCTCGTGTTGGTCATCCCCATCTGAGGAAAAAGGCTCTCACTATCCACCCTATCCAATCCCTTGATCATCTTATACGCCTCAATTAGGTCACCACGTAACCTTCTTCTCTCTAATGAAAATAACCTCAGGTTCCTCAGCCTTTCCTCATAAGGCCTTCCCACCATACCAGGCAACATCCTGGTAAACCTCCTCTGCACCCTTTCCAATGCTTCCACATCTTTCTTATAATGCGGCGACCAGAACTGTACGCAATACTCCAAGTGCGGCCGCACCAGAGTTTTGTACAGTTGTAACATAACCTCACGGCTCCTAAATTCAATCCCTCTACCAATAAAAGCTAACACACCGTACGCCTTCTTAACAACTTTATCAACCTGCGTGCCAACTTTCAAAGAGCTATGTACTTGTACCCCAAGATCCCTCTGCTCGACAACACTATTAAGGGTCCTTCCGTTAGTCCTATATTTCATATGCCTGTTATTCCTACCAAAGTGAATCACCTCACACTTATCCATATTGAATTCCATTTGCCACCTCACGGCCCAGCTCTGCAACCTATCTATGTCCCTCTGCAAACTGTAACATCCATCCTCGCTGTCTACAACTCCCCCCACTTTGGTATCGTCAGCAAATTTACTAATCCAACCCTCTACACCCTCATCTAGGTCATTTATAAAAATGACAAACAGCAGTGGCCCCAAAACAGATCCTTGAGGTACACCACTTGTAACTGCACTCCAGGTTGAATATTTCCCATCAACCACCACCCTCTGTCTTCTATCAGCTAGCCAATTCCTAATCCAAACTGCTAAATCACATGTTGATAGCAATATATTAACTGAAAGAACACAAGCGAGACGCCAGATTGACTGGTTCACATTGATTCACTAATCGCTGAGGAATCTTCCGCATCCCCCAGCCGCGGGAAAGCGTGGCGGAGAGGTGGCCAAAAATCTTGTTTCCCGATTTTGGGATGGAAAGTTTGTTATCGGAACTGCAAAGGGACAATGCTGGGAGGTCCTCTTCTATACATTAGCATCTCATGCACACTCACTGAAAGGTCATCTTGTTGGAGTGACGTTCTCTCTTCAAGCTAAGCTCCTCGGCATTGAGAAATTAGAGTGTTCACTTTTACAACGATACATGACATCCGGCAAGTTTCAGTTAATCTGGAGGTTAGCAGTGACACTACTTCTGCCCTCGTGGGGATCACAGGAAACCTCACTCATATCAACAACTGGTAGCAAAATGTTACACCGAGGCAAGACAGGGAGGGCGAGTGGGGAAGGGGAGGGAGGCTGCATAGGGAGAGAGGGTGATGGGGAAGGGAAGGGAGGCTGGGTAGGGAGGGAGGGCAAGCAGGAAAGGGAAGGCAGGGTGATGGGGAAGTGAAGGCAGGGCAAGGGGCAAAGGGGAGGAAAGGTGAGTGGGGAAGGGGAGGGAGGGCAAGTGGGGAAGGGGGGAGTGGGGAAGGGGGAGGAGGGTAAGGGGGAAAGGGTAGAAAGGGTGAATGGGGACAGGAGGGAAGGCGAGTGGGGAAGAGGAGGTGGGGTGAGTGGGGAAGGTGAGGGAAGGAAAGGGGGGAAGGGGAGAGAGGGCGAGTGGGGAAGGGGAAGGAGGGCAAGTGTGTAACAGGCAGGTATATAACAGACAAATGTGTAACTGACAGGTTTATAACAGGCAGATGTATAACTGACAGGTTTATAACAGGCAGATGTATAACTGACAGGTTTATAACAGGCAGATGTATAACTGACAGGTTTATAACAGGCAGATGTATAACTGACAGCAATACCAACTGCCTCAGTACTCAATGCCAACAACTGTCAGTTTCCGGATGCAATTTTACAACTCATCCGCTTCATCTTGGACCACAATTTCTTCACCTTCAACAATCAGCTTTTCATCCAGACACACGGAACAGCCATGGGGACCAAATTCGCACCTCAGTATGCCAACATCTTCATGCATAGGTTCGAACAAGACTTCTTCACCACACAAGATCTCCAACCAAGGTTATATACTAGATACATTGATGACATCTTTTTCCTTTGGACTCATGGTGAACAATCATTGAAACAACTGTATGCTGATATCAACAAGTTCCATCCCACCATCAGACTCACCATGGACTATTCTCCAGAATCAGTTGCATTCTTGGACACACGCATCTCCATCAAGGACGGTCACCTCAGCACCTCACTGTACCGCAAACCGACAGACAACCTCACAATGCCCCACTTCTCCAGCTTCCACCCTAGACACGTTAAAGAAGCCATTCCCTATGGACAAGCCCTCCGTATACACAGAATTTGCTCAGATGAGGAGGATCGTGACAGACACCTCCAGATGCTGAAGGATGCCATCGTGAGAACAGGATATGGCGCTCGACTCATCGATCGACAGTTCCGACGTGCCACAACGATAAACCGCACTGACCTCCTCAGAAGACGAACACGGGACACGGTGGACAGAGTACCCTTTGTGTCCAGTACTTCCCCGGAGCGGAGAAGCTGCGACATCTTCTCCGGAGTCTTCAACATATCATTGATGATGATGAACATCTCGCTAGGGTCATCCCCACCCCCCCACTTCTTGCTTTCAGACAACCGCACAACCTCAAACAGATCATTGTTCGCAGCAAACTACCCAACCTTCAGGAGAACAGTGACCACAATACCACACAAGCCTGCCACAGCAACCTCTGCAAGATATGCCGGATCATAGACATGGACGACATCATCAAACGTGAGGATACCATTCACCAGGTACATGGTACATACTCTTGCAACTCGGCCAACGTTGTCTACCTAATACGTTGCAAGAAAGGATGTCCCGAAGCATGGTACATTGGGGAGACCATGCAGACACTACGACAGCGGATGAATGAGCATCGCTCAACAATCACCAGGCAAAACAGTTCCCTTCCTGTGGGCGAACACTTCAGCAGTCACGGGCATTCGGCCTCCGACCTGCGGGTAAATGTTCTTCAAGGGGGCTTTCGTGATACATGACAGCGCAGAGTCACTGAACAGAGACTGATAGCCAAGCTCCGCACACATGAGGACGGTCTTAACAGGGATCTTGGCTTCATGTCACACTATCTGTAACCCCCGTAACTTGCCTGGGTTAGCAAAAAACCTCACTTGCTGTGCTGTCTGGAGAAAACACACAATTCTCCAACAATGCTCAGGATTCCCTTCACACACATTGTTCGCCACTTTAACACTTCAATAGCAGGTTAGATGTAAAGATTCGCATTCTAATCAGCAATCTCTGACTGTCTGTGCTGATGTGTGCTATTGCAGACCAGAACACTGCATTTGCCTGAGGAAGACACAGAGTGTTGAAAGCTCACTTTTTTACTATCAAATAAATCGGTTGGATTATAAATTGGTGTTGCTAAATTCTTACTAATCTATAGCTATCCATTGCACTAACCGAGCCTTTGGTGGCGTTTAAGAGGTTAGTAGATAAGTTTATGGATGAAAAGGGAATGGTTTAGGTTAGAGGGTCACTGCTTGTTCCTAATTGGCCGGCGCAACATTGAAGGCCGAAGGGCCTGTTCTGCGCTGTAATGTTCTATGTTCTATGTTCTAGATGTGTGATAGGCAGTTGTGTAACAGACAGACGTACAACAGTCAGGTGTATAACAGGCAGGTGAATAGAAGTAAGGTTATAATAATCAGGTGTGTAATGGACAGGTGTATAATAGATAGGTGCATAATAGTCAGGTGTCAAATAGTCATGTGTGTAACAGGCAGATGTACCACAGGTATGTGTGTAACAGGCAAGTGTATAACAGATAAGTGTGCAACAGACAGGTATATAAGAGACAGGTGTATAACAGGCAGGTGTGTAATAGGCAGGTGTATAACAGATAGGTGTATAAAGGACAGGTATGTAACAGGCAGGTGTATAACAGGCAGGTGTATAATGTTAGGTGTATAATGGTAGGTGTATAACAGGCAGGTGTATAATGTTAGGTGTATAACAGGCAGGTATAATACAGACAGGTATATAACGGACAAGTGTGTAACTGACAGGTGTGTGATAGATAGATGTATAACAGACGGCTGGTAATGGGCAGGTGTATAACAGATAGAGATATGGCAGGCAACTGTATAAGTGACAGATATAATAAGTGACAAGTGTGTAACAAAAAGGTGTGTAAGAGGTAGGTGTATAACAGACAAGTGTATAAGAGGCAGGTGTATGACAAGTGTATAAGTGACAGCTGTATAACAGAAAGGTGTAATTCAGATAGATGTAGAATGAGTGTATTAACAGGGTGTAGAGTATAAAAGGCCTTCACTATTCAAGGCCCCAAACACTCTTCCCAACATTTCAGTTTCATTCACTGTATTTGCTGCTTACAATGCGGCGTCCCCTACACTGCAAAGACCAAATGCCACTTGGCTAAACATCTTCATTCATTCTGCAAAGGTGACTGACCTCCTGGTCATCCACAATTTCAATTCACCATCATGTTCTCCTGCTCCTATTCCTAACCCCAGCCACCTTGCAATATTCCAATGAATGTGAACACAAGCTACAGGAACAGCACTGCATCTTCCAATTCACCACTTCACACCCTTCTCAACTCAACATATAGAGTTCCACCATTTCCAGCCATTCACTCTGTCTCCGTTTTGAATGCTGTTCTCCCAGAGCTTTTGTTTCAGACAGCGTTGACCGTCATTCTGCTAATAACACATTTAATTAATCTTAATTTCATACTGTGCTAATCTTCCATTTATATCTACTCAAATCTTTAATATTATCATTACCGCTCCAATATGTTCCAGTACATCTGTATCATTTTACCTCCCCTACCCTCTAAGCTATCCCTAACTTTCTTTTTCATTCCCTCTGCCTCATTCCCTTTTCTCAAAAGTATAAAACCTCTCACATCATTGCTTCTCTTCAGTTCCAAAGTAGAGACAGATTGGACTCAAATAGTTTTCTTTCTCCCTGCACAGACACTGCCAGAGTGTTTTTTTCCAGTAGTTGTTGCACTTGTTTGAATGTGTAACAGACTGGATGTATAATATGCATATATGTTAAACAGGTAGGTATATGAGGAGCAGGTGTAATAGACAGGGACGGCACGGTAACACAGTGATTAGCACTGCTGCTTCACAGCTCCAGGGTCCTAGGTTTGGTCCCTGGCTCAGGTCACTGTCTGTGTGGAGTTTGCACATTCTCCTCGTGTCTGCGTGGGTTTCCTCCAGGTGCTCCGGTTCCCTCCCACAGTCCAAAGATGTGCGGGTTAGGTTGATTGGCTGTGTTAAGAAATTGCCCCTTGGTGTCCAGGTTAGAAGGATTAGTGGGTATAATATGTAGGGATATGGGGGTAGGGCACGGGTGGATTTATGTTTGGTGCAGACTTGATGGGCTGAAGGGCCTCTTTTCTGCACTGTAGGGTTCTATGGTTCTCTATATCATCCTCAAGCCAAAGGATATAACAGAAAGGTATTTAACAGATAGGTTGTATAGTAAGCCTATGCTTAACGGAGCCATTCTCCTTCACCAATTTGTTCTCTTAACCACACAATGGAAGAGCTACCTTTCGTGCTGTGTAAGATATGACTGTAGGTCTGTTAGGTGAAGGAGAATGGTTAGGGGGAGGGTTGCCTGATGCCCTCGTCAATCTGCCTGTGCTCAGCCTGTACGGGGGAAGGGGTGACCTTCAGGTGCACAGCACAGTTGCTTATCAAAGTTGGTCACTGTGATGAAGAGAGTCAATGTCTGTGAATCATTTTGGAACATTTCTGAGATGTGACCAAGCAATGTTGTAAATGCCTTTCTCTTTAATTAAGGCAGAGTGTAAATTCCAAAGCTGATTATACAATGAAACTGATCCAATTCCAAGCTGCTTTACACAATAGGAGTTTCCAGGATTAACCCAGTTTAAATGAGAACTCATGGCTGTATGTAATGTACTTTTTTAATACTTTTTTGTTCTCTGTTAATTGACTCACTCATTGGGTGTAGAAATAGTGATCCTTGCACTTCACCTTCTTTGTCTTTGGGTCTTTATCGCAAGATTCCACTGGCTATTCAGTTGTGTAAGACATTATAGCTTTGATATGCTGAGCAAAGTCATGGTTCAGACTTCTGCTTAAGCCCATTAGGATAAAATCCCAATCAAACAGAACTTGGGAAACAGGAGCAGAAATAGGCCATTCAATCCATCGAGCCCTGCTACACCATTTAAACAGATCAGGGCTGCTCATTCGCCTCAATAACACTTTTCCCCACAATTCCCACATTCCTTCATTGGATCCAGTAATGTATCCAGTTTTGTGTTGAACGTGATGATTCTTTCATAGCTCACTTGGCTACAGAATTCGAAAGAGTCGCCACTCTCTGAGTGAATAAATTCCTCACCGCAGTCAGAAATGACCTCTCCCTTATTCTGGGACTGGTTTCCCCTGGTTTCACACTCACCAGCCGGGGAAAACATCCTATCTACATCTACCCTATCACACCCTGTAAGAAGTTTGTAAGATTCAACCTCTCATTTTGCAGAACTGACGAAGCCAGGCCCCTTTCCTCCAATCTCTCCCCATAAATCAATCGCCTCATCCCAGCGTTTAGTCCAGTGAGCACTCTCTCTGTATCACAAACGTTCTTCCTTCAATAAGGAGACCAATTTTCCAGGTGCAATTGTACAATGTTTATTTTACTTTCTTGCATTCAAATATATATAAAAAAACAAAAGTCTGAGGTCATATACCAACCGACTCAAGCTTCTTCCCTGCTGCTGTCAGACTTTTGAATGGACTTACCTTGTATTAAGTTGGTCTTTCTCTACCGCCCAGCTATGACTGTAACACTACATTCTGCACTCTCTCCTTTCCTTCTCTATGCTTTGTCCGTACTGCATGCAAGAAACAATACTTTTCACTGTAAATACATGTGACAATAATGAATCAAATCAAATATATCACTATTTATTTAAGAGTGATATCCTTGGACAGTTTATGAATAAAGAGGAAAATGCATCACAAAAATAAACATTTTTGATCAGGGTGTCAAGTACAACATCTTGTTGTAACCTAATCTTTAAAAACGGAAAATTACTTTAAGTAATTGTATTGAACTATTAAATCATTTCATTGCTGTATAGTAGTGAGATTCTTGAGGTAAATGATTTTTAATGTTTAAATATTTTGTCATCTGTTTGTACCCTTATGTCTAAAAAATAAGCTTCCTCTGAAAAGCTCCTCAAATGGAGGTCTTGTCAGTTCTGTCTTCTGTTTTAAAGCAGTGTTAAAAACTGGAAACTCAATTTTTGCAAGATGTAATTTAACCTTGAAATTGCTCGATCCTGTACAGTGGTTTGGTTGATCTTGGGCGAAGGTTTGACCAAGTTTCTGTTTGTGGGAACTGGCTGTACCCAAGTTGGTTGCTTCATTCCTGACTTTACAACAGTAACTATACTCCAAAAAGTACTGACTTCATTGAGTGGAAAATACTCAATGGATGTCCCGTTGTCATGAAAATCCTTGTAATTGATTCAGATTCACTTACTTAATTAGCATTAATTCATAATCTCCCTGATCGGCTTAGGGTGGCAGAGTGGCACAGTGGGTTTGCACGGCGTCTCACAGCGCCAGCAGCCCAGACTCAATTCCCAACTTGGGTCACTGTCTGAGTGGAGTCTGCACGTTCTCCCCGTTTCTGCGTGGGCTTCCTCTGAGTGCTCCTCCCACAGTCCAAAGGTATGTGGTTTAGATCTATTGGCCATGCTAAATTGCTCCTTAGTGTCCCAGGATGATTGGGTCAGGGGCAAACATGTGGGGTTACAGGCATAGGGCTGGGATAGGATGCTCTGCCGAAATGTCAGTGCAGACTCAATGGGCCAAATGACCTCCTTCTGCACTGTGGGAATTTCATGATTCTGTGAGTGCAGTGATCTTCAGTGTGAATCAGGACTAAGCAGAAAAAAACTTGAAGGAAAAGGGATGAGCAAGTTGACATTTCAATAAGTTTGTGCATCTGCCTTCCATCCCAAGCGCCAGATCACAGCTGTGGATCTCTGCCATATCCTTTTAGCAAATTGCCTTGGCTTTTTCCTCTTGGCCGTTGATGGTTTTGGAATATGGGGAATGTTGGAACTCTACCACCTGGCCCGCCACGGAATCGAAGCTGGCGAGGGTCCGACAACAGTACATGGGACTTAATAGAATTGAGGGTTATACGGAAGCCTAGTAGGTAGGGATATCTTCGGTGCAACTTGTGGGCCGAAGGGCCTGTTTGTGCTGTAGTTTTTTGATGGTCTCTATGTTGTAACGGAAATCTCCATGGGCAGGTGTTTCCGGTTGCACGCAAGCGAGGCTGTAAAATCCTGCCCATAATCCGCAGTCCGTTCCAGCCAATCACTTGACTGGTGTGCTAACTGTTTGATTAAAATTCCTGCCAATCCAGTGAAAGAGTGAAGCCAGTGACAGGAACCACTGCCAGTAACTAAGCAACCAGACAGATCCAAATTCGGAAATGGAAGTGCCACCGGTTTGTCCCTGCTATTGTTCCATGTGCCCGTCAAAACTCACTGGCGAGGTCCTAAAAAAAATCTGAGGAATGTTGCTTGCCCATCTGCGTTTTATTTAACCAGGAGGTTGTATTCCAATTCCGAGCTGATGTCGCCCAGGCATCCCTCAACACACTGATAACATCTTCACACGTCGCAAAATAAACTGTTGACTGGTGCAAGTGGCATCAGAGGTTTAGAATTTCCCATTATGGATCCATCAACGGTCAGATCAGGAGGAAATTAGCAACGCGGCTCAAATAAAGAATGTAATAGAAGTCTGCAAAAACCAGCATGAGTCAGAAGCTGAAGGAAAACAAATATTGAATAGACACTAACAGCAGGAGCAAAGATTGTGAAACCATATTCTGGGAAGAGGTCAATGGGTAGGAACTGATTTGATCTGAAAGGTTTCCAGCAGAAACACACAGACATTATGATATGTGATGTGTGGAATGCAGAATTTAAGCCATATTCCACTTGTTGTGGACCCATTGATACACCTTAAAAATAACTAAATATATGGTTTTGATTCAGTTTAAATTCCTCTTACTAAACGCAGGACTAACAGTGGGAGTAATATGTGGGGTGATGTGTTAAGGTAACATTGACCGTGTTGAGGTGCAGTGGTCGAGATGATCATGGTTAATATTGGGGGTAAAACTGGGGCTAAAAGGAAAGATATGGAAATCTCATAAGGGGACGATTTTGAAAATTCTGAAGGTAGTTCTGAAGCAGCATGGTTCTCTGCTCCCTCACAACTCCAGGGACTTGTGTTGGGCTGGTGGGACTCCCCGTGTCTGCATGGGTTTCCTCTGGAGGCTCCAGTTTCCTCCCACAGTCCAAAGATGCGCAGGTTAGGTTGATTTCCCAGCCGGAAATGTTTGACTTGACACTGTAAGACATCATGGGATGCAGAGCCAATGTGGAGGGCCTCCCTACTCCCTCACCCCCAGCACCACTGGTGGGACAGTCCTTCTGGTGGGTCATGGTAATATCACTGGACAAGTAATCCAGAGGGTCATGCTCACGTTCCGGTGTTATATCAATACAACTCTTTCTCTCTCTGACATAGTTTTTGTTCTCATTTAAAGTTTCGATAACCCTTTTCCTGCCACTCCTTCTTAGAATCGACTGCAACTCATATTCAAACAAAATATTAAATTGCCCCATGGTCTTTCAGAGGAATTATTAAACAGACCCTGACACCGAACTACATAAGGAGACGCAATCAAAAGCTTGGTCAAAGAGACAAGGGTTAAGGAGTATCTTAGTATTAACACACCATCACCCCCGCCATATTACTCCTGCTGTAAGTCCTGCATTTACGAAGAGGAATTTAAACTGAATCAAAACCATATATTTCATTATTTTTAAGGTGTATCAATGGGTCCACAACAAGTGGAATATGGCTTAAATTCTGCATTCCACACATCACATATCATAATGTCTGTGTGTTTCTGCTGGAAACCTTTCAGATCAGCTCACTTTGCCTCTTAGTGTCCAAGGATGCGTAGGTTACAGGGAAAGGGCCAGGGTGGGGTTGTTATTGGTGCAGATTCAATAGGCTGGGGTGGCCCCTTTCCGCACTGCAGCGTTTCTATGATAGATAGATTTTTAAAATGTATTTGTCAGTATTGAAGTCTAAGTCTGAGATAACACTCGGGTGAGGCCACAGCTGGAGTACTGTGTGTAGTTTTTGTCACCACATTTGCGAAAGGATATACTGGCCTTGGAGGGAGTGCAGAGACAGTTACTGGAGATGACGGGGTTAGAACATAGAACATAGAACATTACAGCGCAGTACAGACCCTTCGGCCCTCGATGTTGCGCCAGCCAGTGGACCCTCTAAACTAAACTATTCCAATATCATCCATATGCCTATCCACCGACCATTTGAATGCCCCCAAAGTAGGCGAGTCCACAACTGCTGCAGGCAGGGCATTCCACGCCCTCACCACCTCTGTGTAAAGAACCTGCCTCTGACATCCGTCCTATAACTACCACCTCTTAATTTAAAGTTATGTCCCCTTGTGTTGGTCATCCCCATCCGAGGAAAAAGGCTCTCACTATCCACTCTTTCCAGTCCTTTGATCATCTTATACGCCTCAATTAGGTCACCACGTAACCTTCTTCTCTCTAATGAAAATAACCTCAGGTCCCTCAGCCTTTCCTCATAAGGCCTTCCCACCAAAACAGGCAACATCCTGGTAAACCTCCTCTGCACCCTTTCCAATGCTTCCACATCTTTCTTATAATGCGGCGACCAGAACTGTACGCAATACTCCAAGTGTGGCCGCATCAGAGTTTTGTAACTCTGTAACCCCTGTAACCTACACATCCTTGGTTAGCTTATGAAGAGAGATTGAATAGACTGGGTCTGTACTCGTTGGAGTTTAGAAGGCTGAGGGGGGATCTTACAGGGACATACAATATAATGAAGGGGCTAGATAGGGTAGAGGTAGAGAGATTCTTCCCACTCAGAAAGGATAGCAGAATTAGAGGGCACAGCTTCAAAATAAGCAGGGAGGGGGCAGTTTAGATGAGAATTGCGGAGGAACTTCTGCGCTCAAAGGGTGGTGAATCTCTGGAATTCTCTGCCCATTGAAGCAGTGGAGGCTACCTTGCTGAATATAAATAAGTCAAGTGTAGATAGGTTTCTGATTGATGAGGAAACTAAGGGTTATGGGGAGAAAGCAGGTAAGTAGAACTGATCAACTATCAGATCAGCCATGATCTTATTGAATGGCGGGGCAGGCTCGAGGGGCTGGATGGCCGACTCCTGCTCCTATTTCTTGCGTTCTCAATGTTGGAGTGTGATCGTAGGTTGAATAAGATGCTCTGGTGCATGTAGTGGGTCCCACGATATCTGGGATCTGGTGTCCTACGATATCAGGGCCTCTCATTGTAACACTCACCATGAGGCACCGACTGGAGCAATCAACCTCCCAGGTGGGTTTGAGGCTTTTATCTTGACCAATCAGCGTTGGATATCCAGCTTTCCAGGTCATTCACTGTACAAGGTCAATAACATCAGTTCAATCTCTGTACCCAGCTGTGGTAGTTCATGCCTCCCCATCTTACCCCACGCTAGCAGAGTGATGCCCCATCAGCTCTGTGTAAGCAATTGTTTCTTTCTCACAAAGAGTGATGCCTCTGATCCCTTGCGAATATGGAGAATTATCTAAAATTAGCAACGTCTTACTAGCACAAGGAGTGAATCAAATTGGCTGGCATCAGTGAGGCTGGCAGGGTGAATCCAGGATGGATTATTTCAGCACTTCCGTGAACATTTAAGCCTTGTCTTTAATTTGCAGTCATGCTGGGCTCTGCCATCAATCAGGAGACCTCTTCCTCTCATTAGCTTCTTAATTGTCCACAACATTTATGACTAAACTTGGCAGAACCGCAGGGTTATGATCTAATCCAGTGGTTGCTGGATCACTTAGCTCTGTCTGCAGCTTGCTGCTGTTGCTGTGCAGTACGTGTGTAGGTGGGTGCAGCTCTAACAACACTCGAACACTGCGCCACCCATGGTTCAATCCCCAGCTTGGGTCACTGACTGTGTGGAGTTTGCATGTTCTCCCCGTGTCTGCATGGGTTTCCTCCGGGTGCTCCGGTTTTCTCCCAGAGTCTGAAAGATGTGCTGTTTGGGTGCATTGGCCGTGCTGAATTCTCCCTCAAAATACACAAATAGGTGCTCGAGTGTGGCAACTAGGGGATTTTCATTGCAGTATTGTGACACCAATAAATAAACTTTACACTTTAAACATCTACAAAATGCAATGCAGAAACTCAACAAGGTTCTTTAGACAGCATTTTCAATCCCACAATCATTATCATCTAGAAAGACAAGAACAACAGATACTTGGGAACAGCATCTCCTGGTGGGTCCCCTTCAAGCTACTCACCATCCTGACTTGGAAATATATCGCTGCTCTTTCACAGTCTGTGGATCAAAATCCTAGACTCTTTCCTTAACATCACTGAGGGTGTACCTACTCCATATGGACTGCAGTTATTTCAGAAGGCAGCTCACCACCACCTTCTCAAGGGCAATGAGGGATGGGTACTAAATGCTGTTCTAGCCAGCCAGCAATGCCCGTGTCCCGTGAATGAATAGATAATATAACAAATTGCAGTTGGCAGCTTATTTTGGGGTCAGATATGACCCCAAGTTTGTGAACAGTCTGGTTCAGTCTCAGAGTGTTGTCAGGGGCAGTGATAGAGTCTGCGGTCGGGGAAAAGAGGTTGTGAACAATCCAAATGGTGGAGTTAAGAAATAGCAGGGGAAGAAGATACTGGTGTGTGTAGTCTATAGACTCCTGACAGTAGGAATACTATAGTGCAGAGAATAAATCAGGAGATAATGAGAGCATATAAAAAGACATTAATCCTGGCCGATTTTAATCTTCAGTGGTTTGGGAACATCAAATTTCCAGACATAACCATGAGGACAAATTCATAAAGTGTATTCAGCACAGATTCCTAGAGCAATATGTTGTGGATCCAACCAGAGATCAGGTTATTTTGTATCTGGAAATGTGCAATGAGATAGGTTAATAAACAAGCTCAGAGTAAAAGATCCCCTAGTAAACAGTGACCATAACATGGTAGAATTTAGCATTCAGTTTGAGAGTGAAGAGTTGGGTCAGAAGCAACTGTGCGAAACTTTAATAAAGGTAATCGCAAAGGAACGAGGGTAAAGCTATCCAGAGTGGACTGCAGAAAAGACAATTTAGCAACAGTCGCAGATGTTTATGAAAATAATTAGTGACTCACAACAAAGAGGTTTCTGAGTGAGCAAGAAGGATTCTAGGAAGGGAATCAATGGGCCATGGTTAACTAAAGAAGTTAAATATTAAACTGTGAAAAAAAAACAGATGGCAAAGATCACAGGGGGACACAGTGGTTAGCACTGCTGCCTCACAGCGCCAGGGACACAGGTTCAATTCAGGCCTCGAGTCACTGTCTATGTGGAGTTTGCATGTTCTCCCCGTGTCTACGTGGGTTTCCTCTGAGTGCTCCGGTTCCCTCCCACAGTCTGAAAGACGTGTTGGTTAGGTGCGTTGACCTGAACAGGTGCTGGAATGTGGTGACTAGGGAATTTTCATAGCAACTTCATTGCAGTGTTAATGTAAACCTACTTGTGACTAATAAATAAACTTTTACTTTAGATCAGTGGTAAGTCAGAGGATTGAAAAGTTTTAAAAGTCAACAGAAGATGACCAAAAAAAAGGAAGAAAATGAACTATGAGGATAAATAATGGAGAGTAAGAGTTTCTTCAACTATATAAAAAGGAAGAGAGATAGTGGTCTTATGAGATGAACAAAAGGGCCTTAGAGAATGAGACTGGGGAAATAATAATGGGAAACCAGGAAACAGCAGTGGAACTAATTAAATACTTTAAGTCAATCTTAAGGGTGGAATTACATTCCAAAAATACTACATAATAAAGGGTAAAAGGAGGGAATGGTCAGGAAGGGGAAGTAGGGGCTAAAGGCTGTTAGTTCCCCTGGATCTGATGGGTTGCATCCTAGCTTATTAAAGGATTTAGCTACAGAGATAGTGGATGCACTAGTAGCAAGTCCCAGAGAACTGAAAAACTGCAAAGTAATATGCTTACACAAAAAAGGACAGGAGACAAATATAAACCAGTTAGCTTAACCTCTGTCACTGGGAACATATTAAGAGTCTATTATAAAGAATGAAATAGCAGTGCATTTACAAACATATAGTATATAACCAAGCAGACTCAGCGTGGCTTCATGAAGGAGAAATCATACCTGACAAATCTATTAGAATATTTTGAGGTGATAACAAGCAGGATAGCTAAAGGGAGACCATTCAATGGGCAGCACAGTAGCACAGTGGTTAGCACTGCTGCTTCACAGCTCCAGGGTCCTGGGTTCAATTTCAGGTCACTGTCTATGTGGAGTCTGCACATTCTCCTCTTGTCCACGTGGGTTTCCTCTGGTTTCCTCCCACAGCCCAAACATGTGTGGGTTACTCCCAGTATGAATCCCAGTATCATACTCAGGAATACCCAGGAATCATACTCTCCCAGTATGAATCCTCTGCCAGCTTTCCATCCCAGTTCCACTCACACCTCGGCCCTTTGAACAGATATTGCTGAAAGGTTCACTATTTGCTAAAGCTAAGTGATGGAAATTCAAACAACAAAGAACAGTGCAGCATGGGAAACAGGTCCTCCGGCCCAATGAGCCCACACCACCATTTTAACATTGTGAGTGCCCTCCTCTACCTATGACCTTTGTCTATACCTATTGGGGAAGATTGAGGGAAGACTAATTTAGTGACAATTTGTTACACCAATCAGCACGTTTTTGGGCTGTGGGAGGAAACCGGAGCACCCGGAGAAAACCCATACAAGCACGGGGAGAATGTGCAAACTCCCGCAGACATCGGCCCAAATCCATGTACCTGCACAGCAAACAGCGATAGTCACTGAGCTGTTGTGTTGCCCGTCAGTTGGTCCAGTTTAAGCGTACACTAACAATGTGAAGCACTAGGCAACTCTCGAAGCAACATCCAAGAGCAACCCTCGCATGACCCACCGCGTGTATGCCCCTTGTTGGACAACAAGGCGGATCGAATCACCTGTGAACTAAAAGAAAAGACATCAATAAACATGCACAAATGGTTAAATCAACTGATCAAAAGAGCAGATCTCCACTCAGGTTAAACTATCACAGGGAGTATCTCAGCCAAGAAATATTCCAGCTGGATAGTGACCCTGTTTGGAGCAAGCTTTGTGCTGAGTCGCTTTGAAATCTACACATTGGCTGGTCTTAAAGAGAGTTCTGCAAACATTGTGTTGTTGGCAGCTGAAGCATTACATCGATCGGAATCCCAACAACTTAGAACATCGCATCCATTCCGGTACTCATTATTTTAACAAGGCTTTTATTCATTCACATCAAAGTGAAAGGCATTCCTGCTGGAGAGTGGCTTCGTTTTAGCATTGATTGTTCACATCCAGCTCTCACTCACATGATGTGGAGATGCCGGCGTTGGACTGGGGTAATCACAGTAAGAAGTCTCACAACACCAGATTAAACTTTCCACACATCTGACGAGGGAACAGCATTTCCGAAAGCTTGTGGGTTTACTATCAAATAAACTGATTGGACTTTAACCTGGTGTTGTGAGATTTCTTGCAGAGTTGGCACAAACAGAATTTATTTGTTTTATTGTTGTCCACGATCAAAGTGTGATGTTAGTGTATTTTCTTTCACTCAGTGTGGTTTGCACCAAATCAACTGATTCCAACAGCACAAGTTTGTAAAACTGCCCTCTGCATGTTGCACCACACACTTCCAGGTCAAGCATTATGAGGGCCGAATGGCCAGCACTGTACAATAAGCAAAGCTCCCTCTGAACTATGGTGAAGAGGAAATAGATTCCATACCAATGATCCCACAATTGTAACCACTATGTCAGTAAGTTCCTCTGAGTGGGGAGATGGACCAGAATATATTAAGCATTCACCTCTGTGTGAGCTCAACGGTGAACTCAGCCTTTGACTCTTAATGCCATTACTAAACAGCCCAGCTTAAGCAGAGGTCTGCAATGATATACAGCCTTGCCATTTAATTCAAGTTTATATAAGGAAGCCACATCCTTGTAACCAAGGCTTAAACTAATCTTCTGAACATGGACCGGGGGCCAGAATTGTGGAAACATCCTACAATTTAAACTATTAAAACTGATTTGGATAGAGTCTTGCCCTGTGCTGAAGATTGCAGAGATTTGCCTCCTCAATCATGGTGGCACAGTGACTGACTGCGCCAGGGACCCGGGTTCAAATCCGGCCTCGGGTCACTGTCTGTGTAGAATCTGTACGTTCTCCCCATGTCTGCGTGGGTTTCCTCCAGGTGCTCCAGTTCCCTCCCGCAGTCCACAGTTGTGTGGGTTAGGTTGATTGGCCATGCTAAATTGACCTTAGTGTCAGGGGAGTAAATGTATGGGGTTACAGGGATGGGATTGTGGTTGGTGCAGACTCAATGAGCTAAATGGGTTTTTACTGCACTGTAGCTCTGTCAGTAATCTGCTGTAACTGCTGCATACTCCACACTGGGTTCACAACCTGGAATGAAAAGGGCATCTCCTGGTGGGACCAACTTCTCTGCAGGAGTCAGACCAGCAACGAGTAGACAAATAGCATTGCAGTTAGAAGGTCCACTCAGGGATAGCCAATTCACACATTCCTTCCTAGACCCAATGAATCCTCACTAATTAAAGGATAATCATGTTTAACTTTCTCTGCCATGGCAACAGCCTCTCACCTCCCCATAGACACATAGAAAGAGCATGGGCCCATTGAACCTGTGCCAGCTCTCAGAGTTATAGAGGTTTACAGCATGGAAACATGGAAACAGTTTGTCCATGTAGCCCTTTTTCTTTAAGACCCTTAAACTAATCCCAATTGCCCGCATTTGGTCCCTATCTCTCTACACCTATCGTACCCATGTAACTATCTAAATGCTTTTTAAAAATGCTCTGAAGAGCATTCCAACTCTTTCATTACATCCCTACAATTATTTCCTTCTTTCTGGCTATCTCTAAATCTTTATCCAACACCTTTCTTCTGAATTTCCTCTTTCTTTTTTCCTTGGATATGGGTTTACTGCCAAACTCTAACTGCTTTTGAAATAACTGGTTCCCTAGGCCATTTCAGGGAGCAGTTAAGAGGTAACCACATTACCATGGGTTTGGAGTCACACGCAGGCCAGGCCAGGTAGGCATGGCAGGTTTCCTTTCCAGTTGAATGAGATGGTTTCTTTTTTATGACAATCAATGATAGTTATCACAGTCACCATCACACAAACTAGCTTTATATTAAAATTTGTTAACTTCATTTAAATTCCATCAGTGGCCATGGTGATGGGATGTGAGCACACAGCATTAGCCTGGGAATTTGGATTACCAACACAGTGATATTACCACAAAGTCTCCCTGTCGCGACCATTCATCATGTTAAAATATTCCCACACCTTGCCGGTGGTTTTGTCAATTACCTTAAAATTAGTGCCTTCTGGTTATCAACTCATTCACCTTGGAAACATTTTCTCTTCATTTATTCTACCGAAACCCTTCATAATTATAATCAAAACTTCCCTTAGCCATTTCTTCTCAAAGGAAAACAATGCCAGCTTTTCCAATCCATCCCTTTAACAGTAATCCATCATTTCTATCCCCACCAAACTCTCACTCATTTAGACAACTGCTCAGTAAGCCTGTAAAAGAGTGAGATTATTGCTGTAAAATAGATTACTGATATTATTGAGCAGCACACATTATAGGTACTATCGGTGAGCACAGGTTATAGATACTATTGGGCAGCACTTGTTGTTCAAGTCTTGGTGCTTTTCTCATCAAAGATACAGCCTTCAATGTGGCAAAAAGACCCAAATGAGGGGCACTGACATTAGAATACAATCACAAATTGACAACTATGACCTTCACAAGCTATAGGTCTTGCATTTATAATAGGCATAGAACCCCTACAGTGTAGAAGAAGGCCATTCGGTCCATCAAGTTTACACCAATTCTCTGACAGAGTACCTTACCCAGGTCCTTTTTCCCACTCTATCCTCGTAACTCCACACGTTTACCACAGCTAACCAATCTAACCTACACACCCAGGGATAATAAGGGCAATTTACCATGGCTAAAACACCTAATCTGGAGTGTGGGAGGAAACTGAAGCACACAGAGGAAACCCACACAGACACAGCAAGAATGTGTGCAGCACAATGGCACAGTTGTTAGCACTGCTGCCTCAGAGCTGCCAGGGATCCGGGTTTGATTCCTGGTTTGGGTCACTGTCTGTGTGGAATTTCTCCCCGTGTCTGCGTGGGTTTCTTCCAAGTGCTCCGATTTCCTCCTACAGTCTGAAGATGTGCTGGTTAGGTGTACTGGCCATGCTAAATGGACCCTAGGGGATTAGCAGAGTAAATATGTGGGGCTATAGAAATAGGGACTGGGTGGGATTGTGACTCGATGGGCCAAATAGCCTCCTGTAGGGGTTCTATGAACGTGTAGACTCTGCACAGACAAACTGCATGAAAAGGATATGATGACCAGTGTGTATGTGTCCTCCAAACTTCAGATTAAATCCACATGCACATCAGTTGTTACAGGAAATGCTGACACATTGGGAATTTCCATCCTGCCATTCGGACTCTGAAAATATTATTTCATGGAATGTAACGGCAAAACAGGAGTGACCTCTCCGCCACAGCCTTGCATGAAAGCTCAGTCTGTTACTACTGAGAACCATGGAACCCAGAGCCAGTTTCCGCTGCTGCATTGGCAGCACGGCTGTGGATAGTCTGTATGTTGGCCGTTTCCCCCCTATTGCTTTGATAGACCTGCTGTTAAGCTATTGACAGGATTCTGAAAGCTGTTGCTAAATGAAAGCTGTCAAGACCACCGAGTATTCAAGATGGCGGGTGTGTGTAATTGTTGTTTCTTAATCAACATTACTCAAAGAAATGATCTGTTCATTGACATGTCTATAGAATCATAGAAACTCTACAGTGCAGAAGAAGACCATTCAGCCCATTGATACTACCCCAAAAACAACCTCCACCCAGGTCTTATCCCCACAACCCCGCCATATTTACCCCACTAATCCCTCTAACCCATGTATTCTTGGACACTAAGGGACAGTTTCACATGGCTAATCAACCTAACCCACACATCTTTGGACTGTGGGAAGAAACCGGTGTTAAAATATAACCAGTGACGACTTTGTATTGGATGGAATATGACCAATGGGAACAAAGATGTAAGGGTCAGCTGACCCAAAAACCATGAAAACAATTACAGAGTGATGTAATAGTCAGCTGACTCACTATAAATAAGGCACTATGTAAAATTGTGGGTGAGTTTGGAATGGCCCAGGATAAGGCCCCCATGTTTGGAGTAATGATGTTTCTTTAGTAGGACCTTTTCTTTGATTTATAAGGTGGAGTAAGCTTTGTTGTATTTTCATTTGCTGCATTTTGAAGAGCTCCTTCTGAAGAAGTAACCAGAGCACTCAGAGGAAACCCACGCAGACACAGGGAGAATGTGCAAACTCCACACAGACAGTGACCCGAGCCATGAAATGAACCCAGGTCCCTGGAGTTGTGAGGCAGCAGTGCTATTCACTGTGTCACCTTGTTTGTGGCATTTATTGCACACAATTTCCCTGCTCTGTTTCTGATGTTACTGCAGTGACTATTCTTCACAAGTACTTCACTGGTTGTAAAACACTATGCGATGTCTGTGAAAAGTGCCATATTAATGTAACTGCATTGTTCTTTTAAAGCTTGACTGTTCAAGCACCAGCAGAGGGGATTCTCCTTTACTTAGCTGGCTTACTGCTCGAATTATAAATGTGAATTTGGACAAAGTACCAGAGTTTTGGCAGGTGTGACCTGTACAGTAAGGACGGGTGGCACTTGAACCCTAGGGGGACTAATATCTTGGCAGGTAGGCTAGCTACGGCTACTGGGAAGTCTTTAAACTAGAAAAGCTGGGGGGTGGGAATACCGATGGGACGGTGAATAAGGAAGTTAGTTCCCAGGTAGGGAAGGACTGTAGGCACCCTGAGGGTTAGGCAGGTGGTGGAAAAGGGAAATATCCTGACTGAGGGGCTGAGGTGTGTCTATTTTAATACCAGGAGTGTAGTAAATAAGGTAGATGAGCTTAGGGCGTGGATTGCTGCTTGGGAGAGTGATGTGGTGGCCATTACAGAGACTTGGTTGTCTCAGGGACAGGACTGGGTACTTCAGGTGCTGGGATTCAGGTGCTTCAAGAGGGACAGCGTTGGGGGCAAAAGAGGAGGTGGTGTGGCACTGTTGATCAGGGACAGTGTCACGGCTATAGAGAAGGTGGAAGATGGGGAGGGATTGTCTACGAAGTCTCTGTGGGTGGAAGTTAGGAACAGCAAAGGCTCGATAACTTTGCTGGGTGTATTCTATAGGCCGCCCAACAGCGGCAGGGAATTTGAGGTGCAGATAGGGAAACAGATCCTAGACAAATGTAGAAATAACAGGGTTGTCGTGATGGGAGATTTCAATTTCCCAAACATCGACTGGAATATCCCAAGGGTAAGGGGTTTGGATGGTGCGGAGTTTGTTAGGTGTGTTCAGGAAGGTTTCCTGAGGTGGCAAATGGAATTCAATACGGATAAGTGTGAGGTGACTCACTTTGGTAGGAATAACAGGCATATGAAATATAGGGCTAACGGAAGGACCCTTAATAGTGTTGTCGAGCAGGGGGATCTTGGGGTACAAGTACATAGTTCTTTGAAAGTTGGCACCCAGGTTGATAAAGTTGTTACGAAGGCGTACGGTGTGTTAGCTTTTATTGGTAGAGGGATTGAATTTAGGAGCCGTGAGGTTATGTTACAACTGTACAAAACTCTGGTGCGGCCGCACTTGGAGTATTGCGTACAGTTCTGGTCGCCGCATTATAAGAAAGATGTGGAAGCATTGGAAAGGGTGCAGAGGAGGTTTACCAGGATGTTGCCTGGTATGGTGGGAAGGCCTTATGAGGAAAGGCTGAGGGACCTGAGGTTATTTTCATTAGAGAGAAGAAGGTTACGCGGTGACCTAATTGAGGCGTATAAGATGATCAAGGGATTGGATAGGGTGGATAGTGAGAGCCTTTTTCCTCGGATGGTGATGACCAACACGAGGGGACATAACTTTAAATTAAGAGGTGGTAGTTATAGGACGGATGTCAGAGGCAGGTTCTTTACACAGAGGGTGGTGAGGGCGTGGAATGCCCTGCCTGCAGCAGTTGTGGACTCGCCTACTTTGGGGGCATTCAAATGGTCGGTGGATAGGCATATGGATGATATTGGAATAGTTTAGGTTAGAGGGTCCACTGGCCGGCGCAACATCGAGGGCCGAAGGGCCTGTACTTCGCTGTAATGTTCTATGTTCTATGACACAGTACGTGGAAAAGCCTACGAGACGAGAGGCTGTACTTGATCTGGTGCTTGCTAATGAGCCAGGGCAGGTGTCAGATCTCACGGTAGGTGAGCACCTTGGGAATGGGGATCATAATTCTATCTCTTTCACGATAGCGATGGGAAGAGATAGGATCATAGAACATAGATCATAGAACATTACAGCGCAGAACAGGCCCTTCGGCCTTCGATGTTGCGCCGACCATTATAAAAAGCAATGACCCTCCAAACTAAACCATTCCTTCTCTTCCATAAACTTATCAACTAACCTCTTAAACGCCACCAAACTTGGCGCATCTACAACTGCCGCAGCAGGGCATTCCACTCCCTAACCACCCTTTGGGTAAAGAACCTACCTCTGATATCCGTCCTATAACTATCACCCCTTAATTTAAAGCTGTGTCCCCTCGTGCTAGCTTTCTCCATCCTAGGAAAAAGGCTATCACTGTCCACCCTATCTAAACCTCTAAACATCTTATATGTTTCGATAAGGTCTCCTCTTAGCCGCCTCTTCTCTAACGAAAACAACCTCAAATCCCTCAGCCTCTCTTCATAAGACCTGCCCTCCATACCAGGCAACATCCTGGTAAACCTCCTCTGTACCCTCTCCAATGCCTCCACATCTTTCTTATAATGTGGGGGCCAGAACTGCACACAATACTCCAAGTGCGGCCGCACTAGAGTTTTGTACAGTTGCAACATGACGTTGCGGCTCCGAAATTCAATCCCCCTACCAATAAAAGCTAAGACTCCATATGCCTTCTTAACAACCTTATCGACTTGACTGCCTACTTTCAGGGATCTATGCACATATACACCAAGATCCCTCTGTTCATCAACACTATTAAGAATCCTACCATTAGCCCTATACTCTACACATTTATTATTCCTGCCAAAGTGCATTACCTCACACTTTTCCACATTAAACTCCATTTGCCACCTCTCGGCCCAGCTCTGCAACTTGTCCAAGTCTCTCTGCCAACTATAACACCCCTCTTCACTATCTACCACTCCACCGACTTTAGTGTCATCTGCAAATTTACTAATCCATCCTTCAATACCCTCATCCAGATCCTTTATAAAAATTACAAACAGCAGGGGCCCCAAAACAGACCCCTGAGGTACACCACTTGTCACCGAACTCCACGATGAATATCTCCCATCAACCACCACCCTCTTCTTCTATCTGCTAGCCAATTCCTAACCCAATTAGCTAAATCACCCTCTATCCCATACATCTGCATTTTCTGCAGAAGTCTTCCATGGGCCACCTTATCAAACGCCTTACTAAAATCCATATATACCACATCAACCGCCTTACCCCCATCCACCTCTTTGGTCACTTTTTCAAAAAACTCAATGAGGTTAGTAAGGCACGACCTACCCTTCACAAAACCATGCTGACTATCCCCAATCAATTCATTTCTCTCTAAATAACTATAATCCTATCCCTAATAATTCTCTCCAATACTTTGCCCACAACAGAAGTAAGACTCACTGGCCTATAATTCCCTGGAAGGTCTCTCTTCCCCTTCTTGAACAATGGGACCACATTTGCTATCCTCCAGTCCTCCGGAACCACACCCGTAACCAACGACGACCTGAAGATCAGAGCCAGAGGCTCTGCAATCTCCTCTCTTGCCTCCCAGAGAATCCTAGGGTAAATCCCGTCCGGCGCAGGGGACTTATCCAACTTCAAACCCTCGAGAATATCTAGCACATCCTCCCTATCTACTTCAATACCTTCCAGTTTGCAACCCTGTACCTCAGTGTTCTCCATAACTACATTTACATCACCCTGTGTGAATACCGAAGAGAAATATTTATTCAGTGCCTCACCAATCTCTTCAGGCTCCACGCACAACTTCCCACTGCTGTCTATGACTGGCCCTAATCTTGCCCTAACCAATCTTCTACTCTTAACATATCTAAAGAAAGCTTTAGGATTCTCCTTAATCCTATCAGCCAAAGTCTTCTCGTGCCCCCTCTTAGCTCTCCTCAATTCACTCTTTAGCTCCCTCCTGGCTAATCTATAGCTATCCATTGCACTAACTGAGCCTTCAAGCCTCATCCTGACATAAGCCTCCTTTTTCCTTTTAACCAGCGAATCAACTTTTTTCGTACACCATGGTTCCCTTACTCGACCATTTCCTCCTTGCCTGACAGGAACATACTTATCAAGGACTTGCAGCAGCTGCTTCTTGAATAAGCTCCACATTTCAGGCAGGCTAGGAAGGTGTATGTCTGGAGTAAGGGGAAATATGAAAACATTAGGCAGGTAATTGGACGCATAAACTGGAAGGAGGTGTTCTTGGGGAAGAGTACATAAGGGAAGTGGCGGTTTTTCAAGGAACGTTTGTCTAGGGCACTGCAAGACAACGTCCCGAGGAGTCAAGGAGGTTCAGGTAGGACGCGGGAACCGTGGTGCACGAAGGTAGTGGTGAACCTAGTTAGGAAGAAAAAAATGGTATATAAAAGGTTCAGAGAGCTAGGGGATGTTAGGGATCTAGAGGAGTATAAAGTGTGTAGAAGGGAAATTAAAAAGGAAATTAGGAGAGCCAGAAGGGGTCATGAAAAGGCCTTGGCAGGGAAGATTAAGGAGAATCCCAATGCCTTCTACAAATATGTGAAAAGTAAAAGGATGAGAAGAGAAGTGATAGGGCCTATAAAAAGTGAAGGGGGAAAAGTCTGTGTGAATCCAGAAGAAATGGCAGAGGTGCTTAACGAGTACTTTGCCTTGGTATTCACAGTGGAAAGTGAACTGGGAAATTGCACTGCAGGTTTGCGGCATACGGAAAAGATTGAGTATGTGGATGTTAGGAAAGAGGATGTGTTAGACCTGTTAAATTCTATCAAGATAGACAAGTCGCCGGGATCGGATGGGACGTACCCCAGGTTACTGTGGGAGGTGAGGGAAGTGGTTGCAGAGCCCCTGGCGATGATCTTTGCGTCGTCCATGGAAACGGGAGAGGTTCCAGAGGATTGGAGGATTGCGGATGTGGTTCATGTCTTTAAGAAAGGGAAAAGGGATAGTCCAGGAAATTACCGACCGGTGAGTTTGACTTCAGTGGTTGGTAAGCTGATGGAGAGGCTTCTGAGGGATAAGATATATGAACATTTGGAGAAGTTTGGACTGATTAGAAATAGTCAGCATGGTTTTGTCAAGGGCAGGTCATGCCTTACGAGCCTAGTTGAATTCTTCGAAAATGTGACTGAACACATTGACGAAGGGCGGTGGACGTAGTGTACATAGATTTTAGTAAGGCGTTTGATAAGGTCCCACATGCAAGGCTTCTGGAGAAGGTGAGAGGGCATGGGATCCAAGGGGCTTTGGCCTCGTGGATCCAGAACTGGCTTGCCGGCAGAAGGCAGAGAGTGGTTGTGGATGGGTCTTGTTCTGCATGGAGGTCGGTAACCAGTGGAGTGCCCTAGGGATCTGTTCTGGGACCCCTGCTGTTTGTCATTTTCATAAATGACCTGGATGAGGAAGTGGAGGGATGGGTTAGCAAGTTCGCCGACGATACAAAGATCGGTGGTGTCGTGGATGGTCTGGAGGGATGCCAAAAGTTGCAGCGGGACATAGACAGGATGCAAGACTGGGCGGAGAAGTGGCAGATGGACTTCAACGCAGATAAATGTGTAGTGGTCCATTTTGGCAGGAATAATGGGATGAAGGAGTACAATATAAGGGGTAGGAGTCTTAGCTGTGTTGTAGAGCAGAAGGATCTCGGGGTCCGGGTCCATAGGACTCTTAAATCGGCCTCGCAGGTGGAGGAAGTGGTCAAGAAGGCGTACGGTGTACTGGCCTTCATTAATCAAGGAATAGAGTTTAGGAGTCAGGAGGTAATGATGCAGCTCTATAAGACTCTTGTCAGACCCCAGTTGGAGTATTGTGCGCAGTTCTGGTCGCCTCATTATAGGAAGGATGTAGAGGCTATTGAGAGGGTTCAGAGGAGATTTACAAGGATGCTGCCTGGATTGGGAGGCAGGCCTTATGAAGATAGGTTGAGGGAGCTGGGACTCTTCTCACTGGAGAGACATAGGTTGAGAGGCGACCTGATAGAGGTTTATAAAATGTTGAGAGGAATAGATAGGGTGGACTCTCAGAGACTATTTCCCTGAGCGGAAATGGTCAATACGAGAGGACACAGATTTAAGGTGCAGGGAAGCAAATACAAAGGAGATGTCAGGGGTAGGTTTTTCACTCAGAGGGTGGTGAGTGAATGGAACCGACTGCCGTCGGAGGTTGTTGAGGCAAACTCAATGGGGTCTTTTAAGAGACTTCTGGATGAGTATATGGAAAAGAATAGGATAGGAGGTTATAGATAGGACTGTGGATTGGTAGATGTGATAAGCGCAACTCGTGGGCCGAAGGGCCTGTTTGTGCTGTATTGTTCTGTGTTCTATGTGAAGCCAGCATCAGCATAAACCACTGCACAGGAGATCAGAAAAGGATGAAAATTGGAACAAATAGGATGAATTCTGATCTTTGTCTCATCTCTCCATTGATTACTGCTCTGCAGTGGCTAAGTGTATTGGGGCTGAGCATTATATCACTTTTAGCAGTCTTTAAATCTCTTCATTCGATGGTCCAGCTCTCACTGGGTCAGCCTTTACCTAATCTTTCATCTAATTTGTAAACATTCAATCTTCACCATATTGAACTGAACCTGCCATAGTTCCGTTGGCTTGCAATTTTAGTCTTTTTGTAACTTTGTGCTTCTCATTAGAATTAATTGCCTCATGTGTTGATGTCAACTGGTAATTTGACTAAATTGAATTTTATTGCCATATGGAAAATAACAGTGTGTCTAAATCAAATAACAGTGCGCCTATATCAAATAACAGTGTTCCTGTATCAAATAACAGCATGTCTAAATCAAATAACAGTGTGCCTGTATCAAATAACAGTGTGCCTAAATCAAATAACAGTGTGTCTAAATCAAATAACAGTGTGCCTGTATCAAATAACAGTGTGCCTGTATCAAATAACAGTGTGCCTGTATCAAATAACAGCATGTCTAAATCAAATAACAGGTGCCTAAATCAAATAACAGCATGTCTAAATCAAATAACAGTGCGCCTATATCAAATAACACCATGTCTAAATCAAATAACAGTGTGCCTGTATCAAATAACAGTGTGTCTAAATCAAATAACAGTGCGCCTATATCAAATAACAGTGTGCCTGTATCAAATAACAGCATGTCTAAATCAAATAACAGTGTGCCTGTATCAAATAACATAGAACATAGAACATAGAACATAGAACAATACAGCACAGAACAGGCCCTTCGGCCTTCGATGTTGTGCCGACCAAAATAAAAAGCAATGCCCCTCCAAACTAAACCATTCCCTTCTCTTCCATATACTTATCAATTAACCTCTTAAACGCCACCAAACTTGGCGCATCTACAACAGCTGCAGGCAGGGCATTCCACTCCCTAATCACCCTTTGAGTAAAGAACCTACCTCTGATATCCGTCCTATAACTCATACCCCTTAATTTAAAGCTGTGTCCCCTCGTGCTAGCTTTCTCCATCCTAGGAAAAAGGCTATCACTGTCCACCCTATCTAAACCTCTAATCATCTTATATGCTTCAATAAGATCCCCTCTTAGCCGCCTCCTTTCTAACGAAAACAACCTCAAATCCTTCAACCTCTCTTCATAGGACCTGCCCTCCATACCAGGCAACATCCTGGTAAACCTCCTCTGTACCCTCTCCAATGCCTCCACATCTTTCTTTTAATGTGGCGACCAGAACTGCACACAATACTCCAAGTGCGGCCGCACTAGAGTTTTGTACAGCTGCAACATGATGCTGCGGCTCCTAAATTCAATCCCCCTACCAATAAAAGCTAAGACTCCATATGCCTTCTTAACAACTTTATCCACTTGACTGCCTACTTTCAGGGATCTATTGACACATACACCAAGATCCTTCTGTTCCTCAACACTATTAAGATCCCTACCATTAGCCCTATACTCTACACATTTATTGTTCCTGCCAAAGTGCATTACCTCACACTTTTCCACATTAAACTCCATTTGCCACCTCTCGGCCCAGCTCTGCAACTTGTCCAAGTCACTCTGTAAACTACAACACCCCTCTTCACTATCTACCACCCCACCAACTTTAGTATCATCTGCAAATTTACTGATCCATCCCTCAATACCCTCATCCAGATCATTTATAAAAATTACAAACAGCAGGGGCCCCAAAACAGACCCCTGAGGCACACCACTCGTCACCGAACAGCATGTCTAAATCAAATAATAGTGCGCCTATATCAAATAACAGTGTGCCTAAATCAAATAACAGCATGTCTAAATCAAATAACAGCATGTCTAAATCAAATAACAGTGCATCTGTATCAAATAACAGTGTGCCTGTATCAATTAACAGCATGTCTAAATCAAATAACAGTGCACCTATATCAAATAACAGTGTGCCTGTATCAAATAACAGCATGTCTAAATCAAATAACAGTGTGCCTGTATCAAATAACAGTGTGCCTAAATCAAATAACAGTGCGCCTGTATCAAATAACAGTGTGCCTAAATCAAATAATAGTGTGCCTGTATCAAATAACAGTGTGCCTGTATCAAATAACAGTGTGCCTATGTCAAATAACAGTGTGCCTAAATCAAATAATGGTGTGCCTGTATCAAATAACAGTGTGCCTGTATCAAATAACATAGAACATAGAACATTGCAGCACAGAATAGGCCCTTCAGCCTTCGATGTTGTGCCGACCAATTAGGAAAAAGCAATGACCCTCTAACCTAAACCATTCCCTTTTCGTCCATAAATGTATCCACTAACCTCTTAAACGCCACCAAACTTGGCGCATCTACAACTGCCGCAGGCAGGGCATTCCATACCCTTACCACCCTCTGGGTAAAGAACCTACCTCTGATATCCGTCCTATAACTACCACCCTTAATTTAAAGCTATGTCCCCTCGTGCTAGCTTTCTCCATCCTAGGAAAAAGGCTATCACTGTCCACCCTATCTAAACCTCTAATCATCTTATATGTTTCAATATGATCTCCTCTTAGCCGCCTTCTTTCTAAAGAAAACAACCTCAAATCCCTCAGCCTCACTTCATAAGACCTGCCTTCCATACTAGGCAACATTCTGGTAAACCTCCTCTGTACCCTCTCCAATGCCTCCACATTTTTCTTATAATGTGGGGACCAGAACTGTACACAATACTCCAAGTGTGGCCGCACTAGAGCTTTGTACACTTGCAACATGACGTTGCAGCTCCGAAATTCAATCCCCCTACCAATAAAAGCTAAGACTCCATATGCCTTCTTAACAACCTTATCGACTTGATTGCCAACTTTCAGGGATCTATGCACAAATACACCAAGATCCCTCTGTTCATCAACACTATTAAGAGTCCTACCATTAGCTCTATACTCTACACATTTGTTATTCCTGCCAAAGTGAATTACCTCACACTTTTCCACATTAAACTCCATTTGCCACCTCTCGGCCCAGCTCTGCAACTTGTCCAAGTCTCTCTGCAAACTAGAACACCCCTCTTCACTATCTACCACTCCTCCGACTTTGGTGTCATCCGCAAATTTACTAATCCATCCTTCAATACCCTCATCCAGATCATTTATAAAAATTACAAACAGCAGGGGCCCCAAAACAGATCCCTGAGGTACACCACTTGTAACCGAACTCCACGATGAATAACTTCCATCAACCACCACCCTCTGTCTTCTATCAGCTAGCCAATTCCTAATCCAATTAGCTAAATCACCCTCAATCCCATACATCTGCATTTTCTGCAGAAGCCTTCCATGGGGCACCTTATCGAACGCCTTACTAAAGTCCATATATACCACATCAACTGCCTTACCCCCATCCACCTCTTTGGTCACTTTTTCAAAAAACTCAATAAGGTTAGTAAGGCACGACCTACCCTTCACAAAACCATGCTGACTATCCCCAATCAATTCATTTCTCTCTAAATAACTATAAATCCTATCCCTAATAATTCTCTCCAATACTTTGCCCACAACAGAAGTAAGACTCACCAGCCTATAATTCCCCGGAAAGTCTCTCTTCCCCTTCTTGAACAATGGGACCACATTCGCTATCCTCCAGTCTTCCAGCACTATACCCGTAACCAACGACGACCTGAAGATCAGAGCCAGAGGCTCTGCAATCTCCTCTCTCGCCTCCCAGAGAATCCTAGGGTAAATCCCGTCCGGCCCAGGGGACTTATCTAACTTCAAACCCTCAAGAATATCTAGCACATCCTCCTTATCTACTTCAATACTTTCCAATTTGCAACCCTCTATCCCAGTGCCATATAACATTGTGCCTATATCAAATAACAGTGTGCCTGTATCAAATAACAGTGCGCCTGTATGAAATAACAGTGTGCCTGTATCAAATAATAGTGTGCCGAAATCAAAGACCTGGTTCAGAAAAGGGCAGTGGTGAGTATTAAATTTTATTGATTCAATAGAATCTTTTAAGAGACTTTTAAATAAGTACATGGAACTTAGTAAAATAAAGGGTTATAAGTAAGCCTAGTAATCTCTAAGGTAGGGACATGTTTGGCACAACTTTGTGGGCCAAAGGGCCTGTATTGTGTTGTGGTTCTTCTATGGTTCTATGAATAAAATACGTTCAGGAAATATGAGAAGAAAAGGCAGGGAGACATGGCAATATTATTCAAGAAAAGATTGTAATGCTGGAGAGAGAAAATGAGGGCGGCATGGTGACACAGTGGTTAGCATTGCTGCCTCACAGCTCCAAGGACCCAGGTTCAAATCCCGGCTTAAGTCATTGTCTGTGTGGAGTTTGCACATTCTCCCCATGTCTGCGCAGGTTTCTTCTGGGCACTCTGTGTTTCCTCCCAAAGTCTAAAGATGTGCAGGTTAGGTGGATTGGCCATGCTACATTGACCCTGACTGTCAGGAGGACTAGCTAGGGTAAAGTGCATGGGGTTGTGGGGATAGGGCCTCGATGGGATAGAGGTTGGTGCAGATACGATGGGCCAAATGGCCTCCTTCTGCACTGTAGGGATTCTATGATCTATGCCTTAGATGGGTCACAGAAGTGCTAGGCACTATGCCACCATGCTGCCCTATCCGACAATCAGACTCAGGAAATCTATTTGGCTAGATTAACGAACAGAATGGTGTAATTGCATTTCTTAGTGTGACTGTGTAAGGTACAATCTATAGTGGGAAGAATTATAGAAACATAGAAAAACTACAGCACAATACAGGCCCTTTGGCCCACAAAGTTGTGCCAAACATGTCCCGACCTTAGAGATTACTAGGCTTACTTACAGCTTATACAATTATAAGATAGGATCTTCTGATTGTTCGCGCTGGTGGGAATCTAATGGTCCCTGCACACCGCAAGTTTTGGAGCCCATTGACAATGGTGGGACCAAAAGATCAGCCAATGGTAAGGTGCACTCCATCACTGTAGAACGAAGGGGAGGAAATTCCCGCGGATAGAGTAGATATAATGGGGAACTTTAATTATCCAAATATAGATTTTAGGAATGTAAAAAGCAAGAATTTCTGGAGCGTATTGAGGAAAACTTTCTACAGAGGTGTGCTTCCAGTCCAATGGGAGAGGAGACAATGTTAGGCTTGGTTCTTAACGAAGAGATGGAGCAAGTGTGTTAAGTATCAGTAGGAGAACATTTAGAAGACAGGGATCATTGTATCACAAACATTTGATTCCCTATGGAAAGGGCCAAGAACCAATCCAGAATAACAATCTGGTAAAGTTAATTTCAACGGGTAAGAATTGATCTTACTGTGATGAATTGCAATCAAAACTTGGCAGGTAAGACTAGCAGAATCACGGGCAATATTGTTCAGATACAGTCGAGGCATATTTCCACAAAAGGCAAAGGTAGGGCAACAAATTCAAAACATGCTGGATGGCAAAAGATGTAGAGATTAAGATGAAGAAAGAAAAGCATGCTTGTAACAGATGAAGATATTAGAACTGAGAACCAGCTTGAAGATAGAAGGTTCAGAGAGGAACAGTTAATCCTTTGTGGGGATAGGAGATGGGTGCCTCATGGGAGTCACCGAGGGATTGTTTGATATTAAAAAGCTAAAAGTGGTTTTAATTCTTCTAACTCTGTCTAGGTCACTGTCTGGGTCAGAATTGTCAGAATCATCTGAAATTTGTAATTCAAATTGTACTTTCATTTGGTTCCCAATGATGGCCAATTGCCCATCAGAAGTTTGCAATTCCCAGGCAATTTTCATTTGTGGGATGGGGCATCACTAACTGGTTAGCATTTATCACCACTAGCATCCCTAGTTATCCTTCAGAAGGTAGTGGTGAGCTGCCATCTTGAAACCCTACAATTGAGTGGCTTGCTAGGCCATTGCAGAGAGCAGAAGAGAGTCAGTTACATTGCTGTAGGTCTGGAGTCACATGTAGGCCAGGCCAGATAAAGATGGCAGATTTCCTTCCCTAAAGGGACATTAATAAACCAAGCAGGGTTTTCCAACAATTGACAATGATTTCATGGTTGTCAGTAGACTTTTAACTCCAGCAATTGGCAGGGGAGCTGCATTCTATAATTTTTTTTCTACGTATGCGCAGTTGGAGAGTCCGATCGAAACTGCAGGGTTTCGGGCATGTTAATCCTGGCCCACAGGCTTGTGCAGCACGATTCAAAATTGCTGATATGTTTGCAGGCAGAGTGCGTATGGTAAATGAACAAAATGGATCTAAAAGTCGGATCTGAAACATTCTCAGTTTCAAGTCTGCCCAGCACTGAGGATCAAAATGGTAAAATAGGGCTCACTGTGTCACTCCAGCAACAAGAGTTCAACTCACCCTCTTCACGACATTATCTTTACTGACAATCATTCACTCCTCTGTAACTTTCAGCAATTTCACGCTTCGCATCAACTCAGAGGGCAATAGTATCATTTTGGCATCATTTTGGGATTAGATTCCTTTGAAATCAGACCATTGGAAACTGGATATGGAACCTGTCAAATAAGGAAATGGCTCCAAATTAAACAGCTGTGGTGAGCAATGATTCAAGTCTCGAGGAGGGCTGTACACAAGCAGAAGTGTGGTTTTGTGCAGGTTACATCAGAACCAGGAATAAGTTGTGAATGTGGCGACAAATATCGAAACAAGGTCCCCTTGTCGTGCCACACACTCTTCCTTTCAATGAAGATCATATTTAGATGCCCCTGTGGTTCAGTAAAGTATTCAGTGCAGTGACAAAAATAAAGCATCTTTATCTGTGTTACATTTAACCCCCTTTATTACAGATCATAGAACACACTGCGTACATTTCTATGGAGTTTATAAATTTGCATTTCACTTGGAAGGCAGTTAAGTTATGCCTGTTTCCTCATTCTTCTGCAGTAATAGAGAAGCTGTACATTCATCATTTAAGCAACCAAAGTTTTCATTTTACAACTCCTGGACCATACTGCGTACCAATCCAAAAGAGAAAATGTTGGAAAATCTCAGCAGGTCTGGCAGCATCTGTAAGGAGAGAAAAGAGCTGACGTTTTGAGTCCAGTTGACCCTTTGTCAAAGCTAAAAGACGTAGAAAATGGGAGATATTTATACTACAGGGAGAGGGAATGAAGGATGAGTCAGGGCCACAAAAACCCAGGGAAAGGCTGCTAATGGCAGCCCGTAGAGAGAATAGAAGGTGTGAATGGCTAAACCTTAGAGAAGCGAAAATCAGAAGGTCAGCTATGTTTTTAACAAAGGGTCACCGGGACTCGAAACATCAGCTCTTCTCTCTCCTTATAGATGCTGCCAGGCTTGCTGAGATTTTCCAGCATTTTCTCTTTTGGAATTACAATTTTGGACTACAGCATCTGCAGTAATTTGCTTTTAACATAGTGCATCCCCAGGCTGGCTGAATCCTGTAAAATAGCAGTCATCTATGGAATTAGAAGTTAATGTGTTTTTTTTTAATGACTTAACACAACAGGATCTTGAAGCAGATCAGTAGAATACTTTGACACAGGCCAAAAGCATCTTGGAGCAGTGACGTTGATTAACAGCTGTAAGAAAAAAGGGCAGGGCCAGTAAGGAGCTGGAATCCTTTGATGAACGATTCCATATCCTTTCACCCTCTCACTACAGTCTGCTCTCTAGCTGCTTAAGCCTGACTAATCAGGTTAAGGTTTCCAGCCAGCTGAGAGCTCGTATCAGTTTGACTGTGTGGTAAATTTTGCCTTATAAGAAATGAAAAGCCATTTCAAAGCTCCAGCAATGTTGGAAGAAAACTCAGTGATAGCTCCTTTATTGTTTTGCTATGTTGTGAATGGTAAAAACGTTTGTCAACTTGTCTAAGTTTGCTACTTTTCATTGTTGAGGCGGGTCTGCTAAACTGTGGAGAAGCACATGACACCCCACTGAGTCACAGAACGCGGCAGGACCCCTTTCTCCAGGTCTCATTATCATTTACCTGATACAATACAGACCACAGTGGATACAAGATCTGCTTAGGTGAATGCTTGTTGACCCTAAATACTTGGCAAATACATTTTGGGCGGGATTTTACACCCTCGCTCATCCCGAAACAGCAAAATGC
Organism: Sphyrna mokarran; assembly: GCA_024679065.1. Lineage (NCBI taxonomy): Eukaryota > Metazoa > Chordata > Chondrichthyes > Carcharhiniformes > Carcharhinidae > Sphyrna > Sphyrna mokarran. The sequence continues at coordinate 39,862,444 of JAGIQG010000025.1, forward strand.
GATCCTAGATCAACAGAAATTTCCATCTGCGACAGGCAGGGCAGTAGAATTCCAGCCACAAAGACCAATTAGCATAACAAAGGAGTCTCAATGCCAGAAAGACTACAACAACTGTTTTTAAAAGATTTATTAGTAGTCACAAGTGGGCTTACATTAACATTGCAATGAAGTTGCTGTGAAAATCTCCTAGTCGCCACACTCAGGTGCCTGTTCGGTGCACTAAGGGAGAATTTAGCACGGCCAATGCACCTAACCCAGCACGTCTTTGAAACTATGGGAGGAAACTGGAACAGCCGGAGGAAATCTAAGCAGACAAGAGCAAACTCTCCATAGACCCAAGCCAGGAATCGAACCCATGTCCCTGGTGCTGTGAGACACCAGTGCTAACCACTGTGCCACCCTGCTGCCACAGAGAGCAATTAACAGATTCCCAAGATCCCAAGATGTTTCGCAGAAGTGTTACCAATTAAATTTGGCGAGGCCAAAGAAAAATGTATCGGGACAAGTGACCAAAAAGCTTGGTCAAGTATCTCAACGGTGAAAAGAGAGGCAGAGGGGCAATGAGGAATAGGGAGGGAAACCCAGAGCTTAAAGCCAAGACTGAAGGCACAGCCACTAATGATGGAGCAAGTAACATTCAGGAACTATAAGAAACCAGGACCGTGGAGACTGTAAAGATTTGGAGGGTCAGATGATATGATGGTGACAGGGAGGTACGAGGCCATGGGGGGATTTGAAAACAAGGACGTGAATTCTATCACTGAGGGATTGCTAGTTTGGGAGCCAATGTATGTCAGCAAGCGGAGGGATGATGGTGCAAAGTTAGATTAGAGTTTTGGATCAGTTTAAGCTTATGGAGGATATAAGGTGTGAGACAGTAGAGGAGTAGTAGAATAGTCAACCCTGAAGCAATAAAGGTGTGGATACTGTAGAGAAATATTGGAGAAGGATGATGTGTCAAAGACAGATCAAAGCGGATGTATACAGATAGTTTAACTCTGTCACAGTCACATAGGCTACCACTGGGTCAATGATAAGGGCTGTTGTAATACTATGATACGGACATGGTCATGCTGGCGTTGGACTGGGGTAAACCCATTAAGAAATCTCACAACACCAGGTTAAAGCAGGTTTATTTGGTAGTAAACTCACAAGTTATCAGAAATGCTGTTCCTTCGTCAGGTGCATAGAAGTCCTGACGAAGGAACAGAATTCCGAAAACTTGTGGGTTTACTATTGAATAAACTGGTTGGAATTTAACCTGGTGTTGTGAGACTTCTTACTGTGCAATACTATGGCACAATGTTTATTGCTTTTGCCGTGGTGCCGCAGAACACCAACCTGTTTGAGCTGGGCACGGAATAGCAACAAAAAAAAGCCAGCGCTCTGCACCGGAACTGTGGTCCTAGACCAGAATAACAAAGGTGGGATGGTGATTATAACCCTTACTCTGGCAGTGGAAAGGAGATGGGAACCGTGGCTACGTCACTTTATTTCAGCTGACAGAAAACTAAAAATAGAAATCCAGACACAGCCAAGGCTTAGATCAGAGATGGGAAAGGGAAGAGAGGCTTTTTCCGGTTGGACTTGCTGATGGCAGCATCAATCCGTGAGGTAGAGATTCTAATTTAACCAGAACAGGCTCATCAGTTCATCGACAGCTATTGTGGCTGTAAATTCTTTGATGGTGATACATAAACATTTATAAAACGGTGACAATGTGAGTGGGAAAAGGCTGGCAGGGGATGAGAATGAGTCAGGGGGTGTTGTTAATATGTGTGGCATGTCTGGGACTTGTGTCACTGTCACAGAGAGTGGGGCAGTGTGGCTACAGCGACCAAAGTCAGGAGTAACTCTGTCCCAGACAATACAGGGAAACGTTAGATCAGGCCTTGTGCCAGAATGTTTTTCTATTAGATTGATAGCTGTAGTTTCAATGTTCTCAATTCTCCCAAGTAATTCCTAAGTGTTGCGGGAAACTAGTGAGATTCCGGTCAGGTAGGTCTTCCAGATTGCAATCCACCCCCACCTAGTCCATTTTTTGGAACTTGGGGAGATCCCAGCCAGCAAAAAAATGAGCAGGACCGAGTGTCACTGACAAGGCTGGCTCCTCAGAGATCAGGGGACCTCCCCAATTTCTGGACAACCCCACAGGTTTCCCCCCCCGCTCTCTACTCACCAGAAAATACTGCCCTTCCCAAACACTAGCTTCAGCCTTCCATCACACTTGCTGCTACCAGTGGTCGCCCTCCCTCCACCCCAACTGTGTGTAAAATCCTGCTATGGGTTTGCCAAAGACTCATTCTTCAGGCCTCTCTCACGGCCCTCCTTCAGGCTCATTCCCTTTTAGGTACCCCCTCAGGTGACCCCTCGTGATTCCCCCTTGGCAGTGCCAGGGTGCCAGGTGGTAGTGCCAGGGCACTGGCCAGTCATGTCGCTGGTCACTTGAGGACTTCAATGACCCCTGAAGCCCTCAGTGTCACCGTCACCTGGTTTGTTGTGATTTGCAAAGATTTCCAACTGAGCCAGTGGGTTGGTGAGTGCCAGGAACCGGGTGAATCCAACTAAAACCACAAATGTATATTTAATTTGAGATGTAAATTTGCTAATCTGGTTCATGCCCTCACTGGATGTGAGCCAGGTTATGTCACTGCCTTGGGGGAAAGGTGGAGAGAATCCCAAAAGGGGTTTCCATTGGCGCAAATCGCATAGTGGCCCCCACCACTGACCATTAGGCAATTGGTGCCTGGGTGCCAGGCAGGTTAAAGGATTTATAGTACCTTGGGATTTAATTATTTGTCAAAGTATAAAAAAATGAAATAATACAAGCAGACTGTGGGGGTGAACACTCTCAGTGTTGACCCTGACAGTAGTTAGTTCCTCGTGTTTGCAAGTTAAATTGCTTTAAAGGCACTGGGGTATATTTGGATCTTGGGCCATTATTGTAAAGGAGGTGATGTTGAATGAGCAGCGGATTTCCATCTCTCTGTTGATTTCAATGGGAATAGCAATCTGGAGAATTATAAACCAATTGCTTCATTCACTGTGGCCCATTTCACAAGGTTCAAAAACATTCCATTCTCACTGTAAACAGGAAAGAGGTTGAAATGCACCTGAGCAATATTTTTTACATTCACTGACGGAGTTGCTGGCTGGGCTAGCATTTAGTTCCCATCTCTAATTGCCCTCGAATCACTGGCATTTCAGAGGGCATTTTAAAAGTTAACCACATTGTTGTGGATCAGGAGTCGCATGTAAACCAGAGGAGGTAAGGATGACAGATAGGTTTTTAAGTTTATTTATCAGTGTTACAAGTTGACTTACCATAACACTGCAATGAAGTTACGATGAAAATCCCCTGGTCGCTACACTCTGGTGTACACTGAGGGAAAATTCAGCTTGGCCAATGCAACACAGCACAGGAAACAGGCCCTTTGGCCCAACAAATGCACCCTGACCAGAATTTCCTTGGACTGTGGAAGGAAACCAGAGCATCTGGAGAAAACCCACACAGACACAGCAGGAACACGCAGATTCCACACAGATAGTGACCTAAGCCAGGAATTGAACTCGGCTCCTGGCACTGTCAGGCAGGAGTGCTAACCACTGTGCCACCGTGCCATTTACAGTTCCTTTCCTGAAGGATATTAGTGAACCAGATGGGTTTTTATAACGATCGGCAATGGTCTCAATGCCATCATCAGACTTTTAATTCCAGATTTTTAAAAATATAAAGTCGATGAAAGCTAAAACAACTGCACCTTATACAACCCATCTAACTTCTTTTTCTTTGCAGTGTTAACACTTCAGGGATAGGCCCCCAGGGTGAATAACAATCCCCTAAATGCTTGTCCAACCTTCATTCCCATTTACTTTTGTGCAACTGTGAAAATTAAGATGAAGCATCTCAAAACATCACTGGCGAATAGTATTCTTGTGACACAGGCCTCTCCTTCCATTCTTCTCTGTCTCAACAAACACAGAGAGATAACAGAGTGTGGAATCCCGTTTAATAAAAGCAACACCCCTTTAAAACAATATAACCATGAGCTACTTTTTTCCAGTCTGGATTCAGAAGGTTGTTTCACAGCTCAGCAATTTAAAGGACTTTGCTTTGAAAAAGCCAGAGGTGGGGGGAGGGTGGGGATAGACTTTGTCAACAGGAAAAATGATTCTAAACAGCTCGACACAAGCCATGTATTTTAAAAGCCACTGTCAAGTGTTAACATAGCGTGCAGCTCGGAATCTTTGACCCGATGGAAAATCTAACATTTTTCACAGGTGATTCCGAGTCCTGGAACATGCTGCTGCTCCTGGCTGAGCTCCATTTGGTGGTTAATCTCCCATCAATCCCTGCGCGCTATTTATGGGCCTCTCAATAAATTGTGGCAACTGTCAGTGGCCCTGCCAGGCAGCGGGTGATTCATCAATGAGAGCGGAGATGGCCCTACAGATCGCCGCAGCAGACAAGTTCCAACGAAAACTGCACAATGAAGACATTGTGTTCAAATTAAAATCCATTACAGAGGAACTCGTGGCAATTTGTTAATTCAATATGTCAATAATACACACCCTCGGGCTGTGAACAAGCTCTTTAACAAAACTGTCTCGCAACTGGACATTTTCCAGTTCGTTGAAGTGTGTTAGACCATAAGAGCAGAATTAGGCCCATCGAGTCTGCTCCGCCATTCAATCATGGCTGATATTTTTCTCCTGCCTTTTCTCCATAACCCCAATCCCTTTATTACTCAAGAACCTACCTATCTCTGTCTTAAACACACTCAATGATCTGTCATTCACAGCCTTCTGCGGCAAAGAGTTCCACAGATTCCCCACTCTCTGGCTGAAGAAATTCCTCCTCATCTCTGTTTTAAAGGATCGTCCCTTTAGCCTGAGGTTGTGCCCTTCGGTTCTAGTTTTTCCTACTAGTGGAAACATCCTCTCCATGTCCACTCTATCCAGCTCTCGCAGTACCCTGTAAGTTTTAATAAGATCTCCCCTCACCCTTCTAAACTCCAATCAGTACAAACCCAGAGTCTTCAACCGTTCCTCATACGACAAGCTCTTCATTCCAAGGATTATTGTGAACTTCCAAGGACTGCACATCTTTCCTTAGATATGGGCCCAAAACTGTTCACAATACTCCAAATGGGGTCTGACCAGAGCTTTATATAGCTTCAGAAGTACATCCCTGCTCTTGTATTCTAGCCCTTTTATCCTTTGTCTGGTACCTTTCAATGAAATCTGGAAGTTCATGATCTAACAAACTGAATCATCATTTGCAGAAACAGAGAATCAGAGATTAACCAAACAAAAAACCTGGTGTGCACCTTAGCAGATGTGTTAAGCTGCTGGATGCAAGGACCACAATTTTCCAAACCTCTCCAGCCTCGCCATCAAAGGGACAAGAACAGCAATGTTATAGAAACACTATTGCCTCCAGGTTCTGCTCCAAGTGACACGGCAACATGCACACATTTCACCGTTCCTTGGCCATTGCTAAGTCAGATTATTGCTCATTGTGAGAGAGCTTCACAGAAAGAGAAAAAGATTTACATTATATTGTACCTTTCATGGTCACCTGACATCTCAAAGTACTTTACAGCCACTTAAGTACTTTTAAAGTGTAGTCACTATTGTAACATCAGTAACCCAGCAGCCAATTTGTGCACAGCAAGCTCGCAGCAAGCAACAAAGTGATGACCAGATAGTTTGTTTATTTGTGACGCTGATTAAGGGATCAACATTGGCCAGAACACCAGGGAGATGTCTCAGATATTCTTCAAAATGCTATCATGGGATCCTTTACATACACCTAAGAGGACAAATTGTGTCTTGCTTTAAATTCTCCAGAATAAATCCTCCTCCAACATTGTAGCGCTGCACTAGAGAGTTAGCTACTCTTTCTCTGCTTAATTCCCAAAGCAGGATTTGAACCTCCTTCCCCAGGAGCAGGAGTGCTCCCAAATGACTTGTAACTGCACACCAAAGGATTGCAACATTTCAAAGAGGAGGTCTGTCACTAGCTCAACGCAACCAGAGATGGATGGTAAACACAGGATGACCACCCCCCGGAAGATGTAAAATGAAAAATCTAAAAAATATAAAAAACTGGAGAGCAGAGATTTAAGGTGAGAGACGAGAGATACAAAAGATTCCAGAGGGCTAATTTTTTCACACAGAGGGTGGTGTGTATCTGGAACAAGCTGCCAGGGGCAGTAATAGAGGGGGGTACAATTTTGTCTTAGATAGTTACATGGGTACAGTTGGTATAGAGGGACATGGACCAAATGTGGACAACTGGAATATGGAACAAATGAGGACAACTGGGATTTGCTTAGGGGTTTCAAAAAAGAAAGGATGGTGTGGACAAGTTGGGCTGAAGGACTTGTTTCCATGCTATAAACCTCTATAAATTTATAATGATAAGACACAAATGTCAAAGATATGATTCCAGAATGGCTTCCAGGGGAGACATAGCGGGGTTCTTTCCTCTGGTGAGGGAATCTAGAACATCATGGGGGGAAGGGGGGGCACAGTCTCAGTATAAGAGGCTAATTATTTAGGACTGAGATTAGGAGAAACCTCTTCACTCAGAAGCTTGTGTGTACTGGAATTCTCTACCCCAGAGAGTTGTGGATATTCCATCACTGAGTATATGAGACAGGCAGATGTTTGATCTCTCAGGAAATCAAAGGATATTGGGAGTGGGTGAGAAAAGGGAGTTGGGGCCAAAGATTAGCCATGATTGTATTAAAGGGTGGGGGGGGGGGGAGAAGGATCAATAAACCTCATGACATTCTCCTGCTTCTATTGTTTACATTCTTGAGAACAGAAAATTGTGTTCTAAAATTGACTTCTGCTTTATGACTTACAGTTTTGTCATTTTCAAAATTCCACCAAAGAAAGAGACTGATTAAAATTGGTTGGTTCTACCTGCGAGGAGGGAGATTAGCTTTTGCAACTTTAATGTACAAAGGTGACCACAGTAGCAATGCCACGAGTTTGTAAGTGACCCGAGGCTCAGGGAAACAAACTTGCAGGTAGGAATGTGCAGGATGGGAATGGAGGGATATGGTTCCCGGAAGGGGAGGGGGTTTTAGTTCAGTCGGGCAGCATGGTCAGTGCAGGCTTGGAAGGGCTGAAGGGCCTGTTCTTGTGCTGTAATTTTCTTTGTTCTTTGCTCTTTGCTCTATCCCATAGTAAATGCAACAGGTTAACCCTGGAGAGTGATTTAAGTATATATATATTAATGGTGATGAATAATTGGAACACCTGATATACATTCCCTGTAAGTCTGCGTGTTATTTTGATCCAACTAACTAGTTGTAGCAGAATCCAGTTTTTAATCTGGGTCCCTCTCACTCCACATTCCCAGATGATTTCAATCCAGTTCTTACTCCTATCTGACTCACTTTGCATTTATTTACTTTTGAGTGTAAAGGGAGTTCCAAACCACTGAACAGACTGATTCTCATTCCTTGACACTGCACTAGTTTGATCTTAATTCCAATTCACCACGGTTCTCAGCTCTGTTCCATTACATAGGGCTATTCTCAGTCTGAGTCCAACATTCAAGATTGATCTCAGTTCCAGAGAATTAGAGAGAACAGTTTTCATTTCCAGACCATTACACAAAACTGTTCTTCGTTTGAATCTATTACGCGGGCCAGATCTCAGTTGCAATCCATGACACAGGAATGAGTTCAGTGTTAACTTTAGAGAAACACGCGAACTCTCAGATTAACCCCATTTTAACATGATTTCCTGAAAACTGCTTCAAAGCAAACAAATTAGTAATAGTTCAGTGTTGTACAACAAGTCTTCTCCCTGCCACTAATTTCTCTAATTCTATTTCATAACTCTGAGCATTGGGGTTGCTTTCACAAATGTTTTATGATACTTAAGACTTGAAAAGTTAAAGAAATTTGGTAGCAATTTTGGCATCCTTACCAAGAAAAGCTGGAGCTCCTGTAAATGCTCAAGTGAAGTCTTGGAATGAATCTGAACATCCAGTACTGGTATCGTTGTGATACAGTTGGAGCAGTAGGTTAGGACATTGATGTAGTGTGGGCTGTGAGATGGATATGCATGGGACAGTCTTTGTGTAAGTAGGGTTAGGAATGGAGTTTGGATCAAGGTTTAAGGGTTGGACTTGGGTACTGTGGTAAGAGGCTAAGATCCTTGTGTTTATGTTGGGCTGGGGTTGTAGTTAGAATTAGGGTTAGGGTTGGGGTTAGGATTCGAGTTGGGGTGATAGTTATGATTAGGGTTAGAATTAGATTTAGGATTTTGAGTAGAATTAGTATTATGAATAAAATTAGCATTAATTTAAGCAATATGATTCAGATTTGGATTGGTAATTTGAGATTAATCTTTCAGTATTGCACTGGGTTGTCAGCCTGGATTATATATATATCCATGTGTTGGAGTGGGACTTGGAACTGTTGTAATATGCCTTTAAAGTGACGGCATGCTGCTTTAAAGCCATATCTTTACTGAGACACAAGAATGTTAGCACAAACCTAAGTTAACAGAAGAATGGATGAAGCTTGTGTCCTTGTTAAACATTCTGTAGCTTCACAGAATGGGGTAGCACAGTGGTTAGCATTGCTGCTTCACAGCCCCAGGGACCTGGGTTCAATTCCTGGCTTGGGTCACTGTTTGTGTGGAGTTTGCACAATCTCCTTGTGTCTGCGTGGGTTTCCTCTGGGTGCTCCGATTTCCTCCCACGGTCCAAAGATGTGTGGGTTAGGTTGATCGGCCATACTAAAATTGCCCCTTAGTGTCCTGTGGTTAGAGGGATTAGTGGTAAATATGTAGGGATATGAGGATAGGGCCTGGGTGGGATTGTGGTCAGTGCAGACTTGATGAGCTGAATGGCCTTTTTCTGTACTGTAGGGTTTCTATGATTATGATTCACCTTGAATGAGCAATCTGATCTACATGCAAATGTTTATGTGAACACTGGGTACATGAAATAAGGGGAGGCCACTGAGAGCATTCACAGGCCCCTCACAATACTTTACTATTCTCCACTGTCTAATTTCCTGAGAGAACATTCTGAAACATTTCTCCTTGATTTTCAAAGGTAATTGAGCTGAACTGTAAAATATTTGCCTAAACTTACAACCTTCCTCATTACACTCTGGGCCATTCCCTCCCCACGTGAGATACTTTTATACATGGCAGTTGGTTGCAGACTTGCCTCTGAGTCTGTGTGTAATTTGTGTATAAAATTAGGAAGGGCATAGATAGGGTGAACAGTGGGAAACTTTTCCCCAGGTCGGAGGTGACGAGGGGTCACAGATTTGAGGTGAGGACGGTGAGGTTTAACTCAGATATCAGAGGGACGTTTTTTACACAGAGGGTGCTGGGGGCCTGGAATGCACTGCCAAGCAGGGTGGTGGATGTGAACATGCTGGGATGGTTTAAGACTTATCTGGATAGTCACATGAACAGACTGGGAATGGAAGGATACAAACGAATGGTCTAGTTGGACCAGGGCCGAAGGGCCTGTTTCCTGTGCTGTATTGTTCTTTGTTCTTTGAGTCAACTTCGACTCGAGAGATTTGAGCACATAATCTAGGGGGAAATTCCTGTGGGAAAGCAGTGATGATGTAGAGATGCCGGCATTGGACTGGGGTAAACACAGTAAGAGGTCTGACAACACCAGTTTTAAATCCAACCGATTTATTTGATGGTAAACTCACAAGCTTTCTGCTTTATAGCCTTTGTCAGGTGAATGAGGTGTTCTGGTCTGCAATAGCACACATATCAGCACAGAGAGTTTACAGATTGCTGATTAGAATGCAAATCTTTACACCTAACCTGCTATTCAAGTCTTAAAGTGGCTAACAATGTGGGTGGAAGGAGCACTGAGCACAGGTTAAAGAGATGTATATTGTCTCCAGACAGCACAGTAAGTGAGGTTTTTTGCTAACCCAGGCAAGTCATGGGGGTGACAGATAGTGTGACATGAAGCCAAGATCCTGTTAAGACCGTCCAAGAAAGGTCCAAGAAAGGATGTCCTGAAGCATGGTACATTAGGGAGACCATGCAGACACTGTGACAGCAGATGAATGAACATCGCTCGACAATCACCAGGCAAAATTGTTCCCTTCCTGTTGGCAAACAATTCAGCAGTCACGGGCATTCAGCCTCCGACCTTCAGGTAAACGTTCTTGAAGGGGGCCTTCACGACACACGACAGCGCAAAGTCGCTGAGCAGAGACTGACAGCCAAGTTCCGCACACATGAGGACGGTCTTAACAGGGATCTTGTCTTCATGTCACACTATCTGTAACCCCCATGACTTGCCTGGGTTAGCAAAAAACCACACTTACTGTGCTGTCTGGAGACAATACACATCTCTCTAACCTGTGCTCAGTGCTCCTTCCACTCACATTATTGGCCACTTTAAGACTTGAATAGCAGGTTAGGTGTAAGGATTTGCATTCTAATCAGTAATCTGTAAACTGTCTGTGCTGATATGTGTGCTATTGCAGACCAGAACACCTCATTCACCTGACGAAGGCTATAAAAGCTCGTGAGTTTACTATCAAATAAATCGGTTGGATTTAAAACTGGTGCTGTCAGACCTCTTACTGTGGAAAGCAGTGAGTCTGAACTACTGTCAGACTTGAGTCCTTAAACCCTGGCTGCCCTCTCATGCCAAAAGATCCAGTGGCACTGTGTGAGGAAGAATAGGTGAGTTTTCCCCAGTGGATTGGCCAACCCTTAATCAATATTATTAAAACAAACTTCATGATCTTTATCTCATTGCTATTGAGATGATCCTGGCGGTGAAATCCTAAACCAGAATGACCAAATATGCAGAATGACCCCAAAAAAAAGTAATTACCAACAAGACAGCTCTTCCTTTACCTTTAATTTCAACACAATCAGAGCCAATGTAATTCTGTGTTCTTAAGAAATGAAAGAAATCATAACCAAACTTTCTTGTTTTTTTGCTTATTTACAAAATGAACTTTGCTGAACAAAGAAATGTGTCTGGAATTGGAAGATGTCCATGAAGGCATTATATGGATTGCACTGGAGACATGCCTTTTCTGTTGCCCATGAAATCTCTCACCGGATCTGCCAAGGGTCAATTCAAAAAGGAACTATTGGAAGGAAATGGGCTTCATTTCATCTTTATAAGCTTAACCCTCTCACAGTGTCCATGGGTCCACCAAGACCATAATTACCTAGTGCAGGATCACCAATATGAATCACTCTTTCAGAGGCTAATAAACACTGAGCTGCAAAATAAAAGGCCAGATCTAGGCATAGAATCATAGAACCCTACAGTGCAGAAAGAGTCCGTTTTACCCATCGAGTCTGCACTGAACACAATCCCACCCAGGCCTTACCCCCATATTCCTACATATTTTACCCACTAATCCCTCTAACCTACACATCCCTGGATACTAAGGGGCAATTTCTTAGCATGGTCAATCAACCTAACCCGCACATCTTTGGACTGTGGTAGGAAACCAGAGCACCCAGAGGAAACCCACACAGACATGAGGAGAATGTGCAAACTCCACACAGACAGTGACCCAAGCCGAGAATTGAACCCAAGACCCTGGAGCTGTAAAGCAGCAGTGCTAACCACTGTGCTACCACGCAGATAAACATCTCTTTATAAAATCATTGTGAAGGAAGGAGGTCACAAAACTCATGTGGCCATTTTGAAATCTTTATATACAGTTTTACATGTGTGTGCTTGTGGTGTGTATATGTGTATATGTGTGTGTGTGTGTACGTTGTGTATGTGTGTGTGCATATGTCTGTGTGCGTGTGTGGGTGAGTGTGTGTGTGCATGTGTGTATGTGTGTGTGAGTGTGTGCATGTGTGTGTGCAGGCATGTGTGTTCGTGTGTGCAAGTGTGTATGCGTGAACGGGTGAACACGTGTGTGTGTGATTCGAAAAATTGACTACATCATGGTTTTTGGAATAAGTGCCATTGCCTATTTTTAAAACAAAAAATACCACTGCTTCTGAACAGATGGTGAGAGAATGAAGGAGTTTAGATTTGCCTCTCGCTCCTTTACGTAACAGTAAATTAAACATGAATTAATAGGCAAATAGTATTTTAAATGAAAAGGTAAATTTCACTTTAAATAATCAATGCAACAAAGGTATGTCTTACACAAAAACAAATTCCCACGTAACTCCCTACAGATAAGTTTCTATACAGCTCCACAACGCGCAGTTCTTTCCTTAGGCAGCGTTGTTCACCTCTGACAGCAGCTTTCATTTCGAAGTTTCACAGCTGCAATTAGCCAGGCACATTTCTACAAATCCAATTCCAGGAACTTTCTTCCTAACAGCACGGGGGAGGGGGGGGGTGGGGGCGGGGGGGTGGACTTACAACACATGGATCAGAATTTTACTGTCTCACCCGCCACAGGAATTAGAGGAGGTGAAGGGGCGGACCATGGAAAGATCCACTGACCTCAGGCGGGATTTTATGATTTCGGGACAAGGGAGGCTGTAAAATCCTGGACTGTGGTAGACAGGGATGGTTCAAGAAGGTGTTTCACCGCCACCTTCTGAAGTGCATTAGAGATAGTGAAGTGGGCAGTTTTTAATTAGTTCCCTAGGTATATAACAGAATAGATTTAGATACTGACAGCACTACCAACAAAGAGTTAAATGGTCCTTGAAGCAAAGTTAGGAAGCCAATGAGACAAATAGTTTACACATGTGTGAATGCAGTAAGAGAATTAAACAATCATTATGATTTTAAAACATATGTTCCATCAGGAGGGTGATGGAATACTCCCCACTTGTCTGGAGAAGTTTGACACCATCCAGGACAAAGCAGCCTGCTTGATTGGCACCATCTTCAATCCCTCCACCGCTCAGTAGCAGCAGTGTGTACTATCTACAAGATGCACTGCAGCGATTCACCAAAGATCCTTAGACAGCACCTTCCAAACCTGGTGAGGGAACAGATATTGCAACATTATGAATCGGCTTAATTCATTGCCTAGACTCAGTATAAGGATGTGCCTGGATGCAAAACCACGCGTTCATTCATGTTGGCAATAATCCGGTGGGAATGTCCACTTTCATCCTTATAGCAAGCCAGGGTTAGGGTAACCAGGCAACCAGGAAATGATTTTGGCCAAGATGGAGTTAGCATCTGCATTAAATGGACGAACAGGATGGTGGAATGCAATTGGCTGAGGTGAATGTCAGAGATTATTATTGATGTGTGGATACTAAATAATTTCAAATTAATGTAAGGCAGGAATAATTGAAAAGAAAGACTATAATTGCTCTGTTTTTGATTGTAGATTCATAGGAGAAATTCTGTCGCTCTATTCCAGAGATACTTAACTCTTTTGAGGATCTCCGGGCAACCGCTTGTTGTGTTTTTGTTAAATAATTTAAAATAACCTATTTCGGTGTAAATCCCCAAAATGATGAGGATCCCTGACGGGGGCTCTGATATGCTGCTTAATAGTGGTGATTTCGTTGAACTTGTTATAAAAATGTTTTAAAATATTTTTGTAACAGTCTCTCACCCTTCCCTTTTTCTCATTTTCAAATTAAAAGCATGATACCAGATGAATGTTAGACAGCACTGGTAGCCATTCAGAGTGCACTTGAGCATCTCTACTAGCTAGCACGAGGGGACACAGCTTTAAATTAAGGGGTATGAGTTATAGGACGGATATCAGAGGTAGGTTCTTTACTCAAAGAGTGATTAGGGAGTGGAATGCCCTGCCTGCAGCTGTTGTAGATGCGCCAAGTTTGGTGGCGTTTAAGAGGTTAATTGATAAGTATATGGAAGAGAAGGGAATGGTTTAGTTTGGAGGGGAATTGCTTTTTATTTTGGTCGGCACAACATTGAAGGCCGAAGGGCCTGTTCTGTGCTGTAATGTTCTATGTACTCTATATGTACATCTTTGTGCAGAGATATCTGCCTGGTAAGTTTTGTATTGTCTGCAGTTAAATACAGTACTTGCCATCTCAGTTTACCCCACACAGATGGAAAATAAATGTTGACCTAGCCAGTAATGTCTACATCCTGTGAAATAATGAAAAAAGGTCCTTTTTTGTCAACTCACACAAGCCTGTCTCCTTTCTGGAAAAGAGAAAAGTGCTTTTTCCTGAGGGAGATTTGTTGTTGCTCCTCACTATAACTCTCTGTTCCTTTCCCTATCTCCCTCTGCTTTCTCTTTGTTTCTGTAGCTGCCTGCTGATTGTCTTTTGTCTCCAACTCTCTAACTTCTTTATAGCAGCTGCTTCCCTATACCTGGTCATACTGCTTTTTCCATTTTAACATAGAACATTACAGCGCAGTACAGGCCTTTCGGCCCTCAATGTTGCGCTGACCAATGGAGAAAAAGCAATGACTCTCTAACCTAAACCATTCCCTTTTCATCCATAAACCTATCCACTGATCACTTAAACGCCTCCAAACTTGGCGCATCTACAACTGCAGCAGGCAGGGCATTCCATACCCTTACCACCCTCTGGGTAAAGAACCTACCTCTGACATCCGTCCTATAACTACCACCCCTTAATTTAAAGCTATGTCCCCTCGTGCTAGCTTTCTCCATCCTAGGAAAAAGGCTATCACTGTCCACCCTATCTAAACCTCTAATCATCTTATATGTTTCAATAAGGTCACCTCTTAGCCGCCTCCTTTCTAACGAAAACAACCTCAAATCCCTCAGCCTCTCCTCATAAGACCTGCCCTCCATACCAGGCAACATCCTGGTAAACCTCCTCTGTACCCTCTCCAATGCCTCCACATCTTTCTTATAATACGGGGACCAGAACTGTACACAATACTCCAAGTGCGGCAGCACTAGAGTTTTGTACGGTTGCAACATGACGTTGCGGCTCTGAAATTCAATCCCCCTACCAATAAAACCCAAGACTCCTTAACAACCTTAACAAGACGCCTTCTTAACAACCTTATCAACTTGATTGCCAACTTTCAGGGATCTATGCATATATACACCGAGATCCCTCTGTTCTTCAACACTATTAAGAGTCCTACCATTAGGCCTATACTCTATACATTTGTTATTTCTGCCAAAGTGAATTACCTCACATTTTTCCGCATTAAACTCCATTTGCCATCTCTCCCAACTCTGCAACTTGTCCAAGTCTCTCTGCAAACTATAACACCCCTCTTCACTATCTACAACTCCTCCAACTTTGCTGTCATCAGCAAATTTAGTAATATATCCTTCTATACCCTCATCCAGATCATTTATAAAAATTACAAACAGCAGAGGCCCCAAAACAGATCCCTGAGGTACACCACTTGTAACTGAACTCCATGATGAATAATTTCCATCAACCACCACCCTCTGTCTTCTATCAGCTAGCCAATTCCTAATCCAATTAGCTAAATCACCCTCAATCCCATACATCTCGGACAGGTAGCTAGATGGATAAGTAACTGGCTTGGTAATAGGAGACAGAGAGTAATAGTGGAAGGGTGTTTCTCTAGCTGGAGGTCGGTCACTGGTGGTGTGCCGCAGGGCTCGGTACTGGGAGCTCTTCTATTTGTAATATATATAAATGACTTGGAAGAGGGAGTAAGTGGAGTGATCAGCAAGTTTGCAGACGATACAAAGATGGCTGGACTTGCGGATAGTGAGGAGCATTGTCAGGCGATACAGCAGGACATAGATAGGCTGGTAGCTTGGGCAGGCAGATGGCAGATGGAATTCAATCCTGATAAATATGAGGTGATGCATTTCGGGAGAAAGAATGTAGTGAGGAGGTATATGATAAAGGGTAGACCTATTAAGAGTATAGAAACGCAGAGGGACCGGGGGTGCAGGTGCACAAGTCTCTGAAGGTGGCAAAGCAAGTGGAGAAGGTTGTGAAGAAAGCATATAGTATGTTAGCCTTTATAAGAAGGGGTACAGAGTACAAGAGCTGGCCTTTAATGTTGCAGTTGTATAAAACGCTGGTTAGACCTCATTTGGAATACTGCGTCCAGTTCTGGTCGCCTTACTACCGGAAGGACGTGGAGACTCTGGAGAAGAGGAGGTTTACCAGGATGCTGCCTGGTATGGAAGGTCTGAGTTATGAGGAGAGATTAGGCAAATTGGGACTGTTTTCCTTAGAAAGACATAGACTTAGAGGAGATCTGATAGAGGTTTACAAGATTTTGAAGGGGATTGATAGAATAAACAGGGTTCAGCTTTTTCCTAGGATGGACTCAAATAGCACGAGGGGTCACGGGCTTAGAGTGAGGGGGGTAAGGTATAATTTGGATGCTACAGGGAGTTTTTTCACACAGAGGGTGGTGGGGGTATGGAATGTGCTGCCAAGTAAAGTGTTGGAGGCAGGTACTCTGGAGTTATTTAAGAAATACTTAAATGGGCACATGAACGGAATGGGAATGGAGGGGTAGAGAAAACTGATTTAAAATAGGGATCATGAGCCTTGGGAGTCTAGATGATGATATTGATGTATTTGTTTTTATCCTACAGGTGCTTTGGTCCACCTTATCTGACGAGGGGCATACACGCGATGGGTCATGAGAGGACTGCTCTTGGACCTTTTTCGAGGGTATCCTACTGCTTCCGTTGTTAGTGTACGCTTGACCTGGACCATCTGATGGGCAACATGACAGCTCAGTGACTATCGCTGTGCTGTGCAGATACATGGATTTGGGCCTGTGTCTGTGGGAGTTTGCACATTCTCCCTGTGCTTGCATGAATTTTCTCCTGGTGCTCCGGTTTCCTCCCACATCCCAAAGATGTGCTTTTAGGCTAATTGGCAAAACAAATTCTCCCTAAATTGTCTCAAATTTGGTTTTTAATCCAAAGATCTATAAACATGGACAGGGATCACGGATAGAGATGGGAACATCGGGGTGGCGGCGCGGGCTCGTTGGGCCGAAGGGCCTGTTTCCCGTGCTGTTTTGTTCTTTGTTCTTTGTTTATCTGCATTTTCTGCAGAAGCCTTCCATAGGGAACCTTATCGAACGCCTTACTAAAGTCCATATATACCACGTCAAGTGTTTTACCCTTATCCATCTCTTTGGTCACCTTTTCAAAAACTCAATAAGGTTTGTGAGGCACGACCTACCCTTCACAAAACCATGCTGACTATCTCCAATTTTAACTTCCTTCCTGTTCCAGGTCAAGGGTGATTAGATTAAAAGGGCCAGTATTTCTTATTGTGATCTGATGGGGAATCATTAATAAATTCAATGTGAGCTCCCTGGGGACTGGTAATTAGCCAGTTGGAGATTGTACATCGAGCCCTATGTAAAGCAAGACCTTGAGAGGACTCATTAACTTTTTAATCCTGGTTGGAAACTGTTGTATTCACCACAGACTTGCGGTTATTGTTTATTTTCATTTCTGCAATAAAAGCATAGTTCCTTCATAGCCAACTGCTGGGGTTATTGTACTTATTATTTAAGAAAATTATTATCGATCTCTCAGGGAGATGATGGTATAGTGGTACTGTTGCTGAACTCATGATCCAGAGATATGCTATGGGGACCCAGTTTCAAATCCCACCACATCAGATGGTGAAATTTGAATTTAATAAAAATATGGAGTTACGGGCCTGATTTTATCATCACATTGCACCTGCTTTCAGGTGTGAAAACTTAGTAAAATTGGACGTGAGGAAATCCGTGCCTGCCTCCATGCTGGTTCCCCCTTTACCAAGGCCTGAAAATGGCCACAATTGGCCTGAAGTAGGCACGACGGCCATTTAAAAGCATTTGCTCGCCCAACCTTACCGGCACTTCCCCCTTTACCATCACGTTCACCAATCCAGATTTGGCATGAAGCAGACATGCTCCACAGAGCTCCAATTCGGGCGCTCCAGTTAGTGAGAGATAGGTGCCTGGCGTCCGAAAGCTCTCTGGCTGTGATGATGGGGGGGGAGGGGAAGGAGGGTCCGCTGCCATTCTGCCTGAGATCAGTGACGGGGGGAAATGGAGGATCCGCTACCACTCTTCCTGAGATCAGTGAGGGAGAAGGGGGGGTCCGCTGCCACTCTGCCTGAGATCAGTGAGAGAGGAAGGGGAGTCAGCTGTCACTCTGCTTGTGATCAGTGAAGGGGATGGGGGGGATCCGCTGCCACTCTGCCTGTGATCAGTGAGGGGAAGCGAGGCCCTGTGATTGGTAAGGGTGGCAATGGGAGTGAGGGGATAAGGGGGTCAGTGATGTTGTGGGAGTGGGGCAATGTCTGTTGGGACAGGGGGAGGCATTATTCAGCCTGGAAAGGATGTGGCAGGGGAGCAACATTCTATCTTTTATTTTTCTGCGCATGCGCAGTTGGAGACTCCACTCGGAGCTGCAGGATTTCGGGCGTGTTAAGCCCCACCCAGAGGCTTGAGCAGTGTGATTCAGAGTGGTCTAGATTTTTTCAGGCAGAGCGCGTAGGGGGGTGTCTCAGTCTAAAAGTCAGATCTGAAACACTCCCAGATTCAAGTCCACCCAGCGCTTCGAATAAAAATGGTAAAATAGAACACTACAAACCTGCCATCCTCACCTGATCCGGATCCCCAGCAATGTGGTTGATCTCTGAAATGGTCCAATAAGCCACTCTGTTCAAAAGGCTGTTGGGGTTGGGCATTAAATGAATGAATAAAAATTGATAATGTTTCCTAAAAAGCCTTTTCATATGTTGTTAAAAACAATCACAGACATTTCAAAAGAAATTGTAAATTTTCCTGGATCGAAGATTGTCACACTGGGAGCTTACTGTGCACTTAATTATTTGTTACATTTCCCCTTCTAAAGTATTTCATTATCTCTGAATTGCTATGGGACATCCTGAGGTTGTGTTCAAATGTTCTATTCCATTAGTCATAGAGTCTTGCCCCAGTTCAAACAGTATTCAACTAATACTTAATCTCCAAAGCCATTTTCAACCTTATCATCTAACTTGTCTTTACTTACGTTTGGGTGGCACAGTGATTAGCACTGCTGTCTACTGCTCGAGGGACCTGAGTTTGATTCCCGGCTCGGATCACTGTCTGTGCGGAGTTTGCACGTCCTCCCTGTGCTTGCATGGGTTCCCTCCGGGTGCTCTGGTTTCCTCCCACACTCCAAAGATGTGAGCGATAGCTAGATTGGCCATACTAAATTACCCCTTAGTGTCCTGTGATGTATGGATTAGTGCATAAGTCTGTGTGGCTATGGGGTAGGGTCTGGGTGGGATTGTTTTCGATGCAGAATCAATGGGCCGAATGGCCTCTTTCTGCACTGTAGGGATTCTAAGAATTAAGTTAATCAATATAGTGTCAACTGTCTTAACTTTGGCAATGCTTTGCATGGTTTCTTTTCTATTCAAGTGTTGGCTGGGCCAGCATTTATTGTCCATCCCTAACTGCCCTCACATTGCTGTGGCTCTGGAATCACATGTAGGATAAGGATGGCAGATTTCCTTTCCTTAAAGGGCATTAGTGAACTAGGTGGGTTTTTACAACAACTAATTCACAGTCATCATTAGACTTTAACTCCAGATTTTTATTGAAATCAAATTTCGCTATCTGCCATAGTGAGATTTGAAACCAGATCCCCAAGCTCGTCCTGGATTTCTGGATTACTGATCTACTGATGATAGAACTGCACCACTGCCTCCTCATGTGTGCATGTATCCAGGATTTGAGCTATATTCAATTTAAGGCCTGATAATTTATTGTACATCACAGCTAATGGAAAATAATTCACTTTTTGGAGCCTGACCAGAGAATCTTCAAGTCTAATGAGAAAAATAACTGAAAACAAATTGCAATGTATTCCCTGTTCTGTCCTCCAAGAAGCTTTGCTTAGCACGGACACGGGAATACAAGAAGAATGCATTTAGAATAGAAGCTCAGGGGAGAAATGGAACTGTTTGCAAATACAAAGAGAGATAGCTGCCAACTATGGACCCTTGTCAACTGTTTGCAGATCCTGACGCAGAAGAGATGTGAGCTGGGAAGAGGTCGCAGAGTGCAAGCTCTCTGGCGTCTGGGCAAACTGAGGAGACAGCTGGGTTATTTAGCAGCAGGGAGAGCTGTGTCCTAACTTCAGCTGTGTGAAAACAGGGCCGCTGATTCTGTATCATCTCCTCACCGCGACTGAATTCATCTAGCCTTTCAGAAAGTGCAGTTTGTACGTCAGCTATTAATGTGAAAAGTACCACTGTTCATCTTACATCTCACCCCCAACTCCCTCCTTCTTCTAGAGAGGACCTGTTTGTTACTGAATGCAATCAGGGCACCTTTTTGATTCCATTAGCTACAGTCATGTGATTTCCAGCAATGGAAGTATTTTGTGAGAGGGCGAATTTAGGGCTATTGCTGTCAGGGATGTTGGTGCAGGATGTGGGGTACAGACAGCCCACTATCCTGCCTCTTGTGGACTTGCAACAAAATAAAGAGATTTTAGAGAGGTTCAGGAAACCAAGAAGTGTAGGAACGTACAGTGAAGTTAAGCAGCATTAAGATGAGAAAAGACTCACTAAAGGTTCTAGTGAGATTCACCTGAAAGACTCACTTAATGTTCTCATTGAAAATGACCCTTTCAATCTGAGAAAGGGATTGCTAATGAAGAATTATTATGCTGTGTATCTAAACATCTGAAGAAGCTTTGCGACCAATGGGTTTCTCACAGGCTCATCCCTTTATTAGATGAATATTTGTATTTTTATTTGCAAAAAGAGAGAACTGAGGGGCAGAAACTTGATAAATGTCTCTAAAGAATGGGTTTGTTAGAGTTCTGACAACACCAGGTTAAAGTCGCTGTTTGGAACGAAGGAACACGCTGTTCCTTCGTTCCAAAAGCTTGTGGCATTTGCTACAAATAAACCTGTTGAACTTTAAGCTGGTGTTTTTACCCCAGTCCAACGTCGGCATCTCCACGTCTTTGCTAGGGTTAACATAGAAATGTTTCAACTTGAGGGAAGACCAAAACTAGGATTGTAACTCTAAAATAGTCATTAATAAATCCCACAAGAGAATCAGTCGAATCTCCTTTACTCAGAAACTGGTTGCAATATGGAACTCACTAACACAAGGATTAGTTGAAGCCAATAACATATAGACATATATTACATATAGAGAAAGCTGAATAAGCACACGGGAGTGAAAGGAATGGAAAGATGTGTTGATGGGGTGAAATAATGAGGAATGAAGGGAGTCTGGTGTGGAGCAGCATGATGGCACAGTGGGTTAGCAACCCAGGTTCAATTCTCAGCTGAGGCCACTGTCTGTGTGGAGTCTGCACATTCTCCTCGTTTCTGTATGGGTTTCCTCTGGGTGCTCTGGTTTCCTCCCACAGTCCAAAGATGTGTGGGTTAGTTGGATTGGCCATAATCTATGCATGGAGTCACAGTGGGGAATTTGGCCAAGACACGGTGATCTTTTGGAGGGTTGATGCTGATTTGATGGGCTGAATGGTCTCTTCTGAACAAGGAACAATACAGCACAGGAGCAGGCCATGTACCCATCACGTGTTCCTAATTAGACTATCCCTCTATTCCCGGTCTGTTCATGCAGCTATCTAGATAGGTCTTAAATGATCCTAGCGTGTCTGCCTCAACCACCTTGCTTGGTACTGCATTCCACGCTGCCACCACCCTCTGTGTAAAATACATATTCCGCATATCCGTTTTGAACCCTCCCCTCCCTTATTTGAACTTGTGACCCTTGTGTTTGTCACCTCTGACCTGGAATAAAGCTTCCAACTGTTCAGCCCATCCATTCCCCTTATCATTTTATAAACTTCTATCAGGTCGACCCTCGATCTTTGTCTTTCCAGGGAGAACAATCCCAATTTACTCAATCTCACCTCACAGTTCATATCCTCCATACCTGGCAACATCCTGGTAAATCTTCTCCATATTCTCTCCAAAGCCTCCACATCCTTTTGGTAGTGTGGCGACCAGAACTGGATGCAATATTCCAGATGTCGGCCTAACCAACTGCTCCGTAAGGATTTTATGATCAGCGTGCACCAATTGGTCCTAACCTTTCCATCTTATTGCTGCAATAAAATGTCCTCCTCAAATGAATAAGACAGCTAAGCAGTTGAAATGGAGTATTAAGTATTCATTAAAGTACCTAAGTACCTAAACAGGCATTTACAAAATAGTGTCTGCAAGCTAATCTGAAACTTCTGTTGGGTATTCACACGTCAAAGTTCTGAGCTCAGTATCTTAGACCTTTCTGCATTTAAATACTAATTCCAAACAGCCGAGGCTGGGGCTGAAAGGAAAGGTTAGAGGGAAGGTGGGGTGGGTGGACAGGGTGGTGGGGGTAAGGTGGTGCAGCACTCTTGTTTCTCAGATACTTTAGGTGCTGAAGAGCCTTTGAGATGGAAGATGGGGGTCTTAAGCTGCAACAATAATCATTTATATTTTTACTGCACTTTCATTGCAATGTCCACAGATACTTCACAGCCAAAATATGACAGTGGGTCATATAAAGGGATGTTAGGAATTCCATTGCATGGCATGGTGGCACAGTGGTTAGCACTGCTGCCTTGCAGCGGCAGAGACCCAGGTTCAATTTTGGTCTTGGGTCACTGTCTGTGTGGAGTTGTACTTTCTCCCCATGTCTACATGGGTTTCCTCCGGGTGCTCCAATTTCCTCCCACAGTCCAAATGTGCTGAGCTGATCGGCCAAGCTAAATTGACCTTATTGTAAGGGGATTAGCAGGGTAAATATGTAGGGTTACAGGATTAGGGTTGGGGTGGAATACAGACTCAATGAACCAAATGATACTGTAGGGTTTCTGAAAATTTGATCAAAATGATAGATTTTAAGAACTGTCTTAAAGGAGAAATGATGTACAAATGCGGGCGTTGGACTGGGGTAAACTCAGTAAGAGGTCTGACAACACCAATTTTAAATCCAACCGATTTATTTGATAGTAAACTCACAAGCTTTTGGCGTTTGTGCCTTCGTCAGGCGAATGAGGTGTTCTGGTGTCCAATAGCACACATATTAGCACAGACAGTTCACAGATTGCTGATTAGAATGCGAATCCTTACACCTAACCTGCTATTCAAGTCTTAAAGTGGCTAACAATGTGAGTGGAAGGAACACTAAGCACTGAGGTTAGAGAGATGTGTATTGTCTCCAGACAGTACAGTAAGTGAGGTTTTTTGCTAACCCAGGTAAGTCATGGGGGTTACAGATAGTGTGACATGAACCCAAGATCCCTGTTAAGACCATCCTCATGTGTGCAGAACTTGGCTATCAGTCTCTGCTCAGTGACTCTGCGCTGTCGTGTGTCATGAAGGCCCCCTTGAAGAACGTTTACCCGAAGGTCGGAGGCCGAATGTCCGTGACTGCTGAAGTGTTCACCCACAGGAAGGGAACTGTTTTGTCTGGTGAAGGAGAAGAACAGAGTAGAGAGGTGGAGGAAGTGTAGGGTCACCTTTACTGGAGCAATTATAACTGGGAATGTACAACAGGTCAGAATGAAAGTAGCAGAGATATTCTGGAGTGTTGCGGGCTGGGGGAGATTGCAGAGCAAGGATAGACAAGGCCATGGAGAAGGATGAAATTTTTAAAATCAAGATACTGCTTGACCAGGAAGCAACATAGGCCAACAGAGGTTAGACTGCTGCAAAATAAGACAACAACAGCAGGTTTTTGAATAGAGACCTGCCCTCTGCAGACAAAAGGAACATGTCCAAGCAATGAACTTTCATGAATTAAAGAGCATCGAGAAAGATGACAGTTCCCTGGTATGTTCTCATGGTAAGAAGTCTAACAACACTCAGTTTAAGTCCAACTGGTTGGATTGATTGGGACCTAATCAGTAATCTGTAAACTGTGCTGTTATATGCTCTGTTTGAGGCCAGAACTCTCCACTTACCTGATGAAGGGAGAAACCCCGAAAGCTTGTGAGTTTAGTATCAAATAAATTGGTTGGACTTTAACGTGATGTCGTGAGACTTCTTAATGTGTTTACCCCAGTCCAATGCTGGCATCTCCACATCATGTTCTCATGGGTGACAGACTGACCTATTGCCTGGGGTTTATGCACCATGATTCATGGAATGGCAAGGTCCTTGCGGAGTATGAGTACAGTGTTGACATTTAGCTCTGAATGACCAGGTTCCTCCATAGAGAAATTGGTGACCATCATAGAACACCAGACCCAGGGACTCACTCAAGAGTTTTGCGTTCACACACTGGCAGTGATCTTAGCAGCAGACTCTCAATGTGAAAGCTGGATGAGGCATCTAGTGCCTCTGCTAACTCCGCCTATGAGTTGTCTTACTCCATTAGAGGTGCTGTGCAGATGCAAGTTGTTGTTGCAGACTTTGAAAACACCTTAAAGAAATGGCTGTGGGTAAGTATGTGTTGAAATGTGTTCATTTCCCACTACCCTGGCATGACAAGGGCACAGACTTTCACCTCAGATAGCATGCCTGCCAATCTGTGGGAATGCTTGGGCCCATGTAAAGCAACCTTTATAAATGGATGTATTCAATCCCAAGGCAGCCTGTTAGGTTGGGACAGCAGGTTCCACCAACACATTCTCACCCTCGGGTAGCATGACAATAACAAGGCTTATAAAACAGCCAACACTTCTCCAGTTTCAAGAATTGCTGGCAAAGCAGGATGGAACAGTGATGGGGGAACCAATATGAAGTCTATGTGGATGAAGTAGCATCAGACAAGTGGCTCCTCGGCCTGTAGTGTCCACTGGAAAGCTAATGCAGGGGATTAGCTTCCTCATTGCTGCTGTTTCTCTGTTTTACCAGTCCCTCACACATACAGGCAATCTGCCAACGTTGCAGGCTACACAACACCATAACACGGCAAGTTTCAGCTAGCAAAACGTGTTTCTAGGAGTGTTCTGCTTATAGAAATGTACCGATGCCTCCTGTGGAGTTTCCATAGATACAGATGAACAGCAGCGACTTGTGAAGCCTGAGGCTGTGGAAACATCCAGCTCTCACTCCAACAAAATAAGCAGCAGCCCAGGAAGCGCCTTTCTGGGGAATTCCACAGGGAGTCGGGGAAGAAAATAGATAATGAGACTCCGAGCACATGTAATGAGAAATGGGGGCGTTATCCTTCCTTGTTCTCCTCAGCCTTTGTGCAATCTTTTGGCATAAATTCAAGGCTAGATCTTTCTTCAAGGTCTGACTTCTGCCATCTTGCTCAGCCAGGTTTCACTGTTACCTGTCAGGATAGGTGTCAACTTTGGTTCAGTGGGGAGCACTCCTGACTCTGAGTCAGCAGTCTGAGGGTTCAAATCTCACTCCACAAGCTTGAGTGTATCACATCGCAATGCAGTACTGAGGGAGTGATGCTTTGCGAAAGGTGCAACTTTCTGATGATACATCAAAAACCCATCTACTCTTTCAGGTGGATATAAAAGATAACAAGGCATTCTTTAAAAATAACAGAGGTTAGCACTGCTGTCCCACAGTGCCAGGGACCTGGTTCAATTCTAGCCTTGGGTCAATGTGTGGCATCTCATGTCTGCATGGGTTTCCTCCAGTTTCCTCCCACAGTACAAAGATGTGCGGGTTAGGTTGATTGGCCGTACTAGCTATAGGAATAGCTATAGCTCTAGCTCGTTAGAGGGGTCAGTTTTTGTACAAAGTGTGCAGGAAGGTTTTTTGACTCAGTATGTAGATAGGTCAACTAGAGGTGAGGCTACATTGGATTTGGTGCTGGGCAATGAGCCAGACCAGGTGTTAGGCTTGGAAGTTGGTGAACATTTTGGTGATAGTGACCACAATTCGGTTACGTTCACCTTAGTGATGGATAGGGATAGGCATGAAGCTGGGGGCAGTAGTTATAGCTGGGGGAATGGTAATTATGAGGCCATAAGGAGAGAATTAAGGTGCATAGGTTGGACTAGGAAACTACAGGGACTGGGAACATCTGAAATGTGGAGCTTATTCAAGGAGCAGCTGCTGCGAGTCCTTGATAAGTATGTCCCTGTCAGGCAAGGAGGAAATGGTCGAGTAAGGGAACCTTGGTGTACGAAAAAAGTTAACTCGCTGGTTAAAAGGGAAAAGGAGGCTTATGTCAGGATGAGGCTTGAAGGCTCGGTTAGTGCAATGGGTAGCTATAGATTAGCCAGGTGGGAGCTAAAGAGTGAGTTGAGGAGAGCTAAGAGGGGACACGAGAAGACTTTGGCTGATAGGATTAAGGAGAATCCTAAAGCTTTCTTTAGACATGTTAAGAATAGAAGATTGGTTAGGGGCAAGATTAGGGCCCATCATAGACAGCAGTGGGAAGTTGTGCGTGGAGCCTGAAGAGTTTGGAGAGGCACTGAACAAATATT
Source organism: Sphyrna mokarran (assembly GCA_024679065.1). NCBI lineage: Eukaryota > Metazoa > Chordata > Chondrichthyes > Carcharhiniformes > Carcharhinidae > Sphyrna > Sphyrna mokarran. The sequence continues at coordinate 39,888,711 of JAGIQG010000025.1, forward strand.
TCTCTTCGGTATTCACGCAGGGAGATGTAAATGTAGTTGTGGAGAACACTGAGGTACAGGGTTGCAATCTGGAAAGTATTGAAGTAGATAGGGAGGATGTGCTAGATATTCTTGAGGGTTTGAAGTTAGATAAGTCCCCTGGGCCGGACGGGATTTACCCTAGGATTCTCTGGGAGGCAAGAGAGGCAATTGCAGAGCCTCTGGCTCTGATCTTCAGGTCGTCGTTGGTTACGGGTATAGTTCCGGAAGACTGGAGGATAGCGAATGTGGTCCCATTGTTCAAGAAGGGGAAGAGAGACTTTCCAGGGAATTATAGGCCAGTGAGTCTTACTTCTGTTGTGGGCAAAGTATTGGAGAGAATTATTAGGGATAGGATTTATAGTTATTTAGAGAGAAATGAATTGATTGGGGATAGTCAGCATGGTTTTGTGAAGGGTAGGTCGTGCCTTACTAACCTTATTGAGTTTTTTGAAAAAGTGACCAAAGAGGTGGATGGGGGTAAGGCAGTTGATGTGGTATATATGGACTTTAGTAAGGCGTTCGATAAGGTGGCCCATGGAAGCTTCTGCAGAAAATGCAGATGTATGGGATAGAGGGTGATTTAGCTAATTGGATTAGGAATTGGCTAGCAGATAGAAGACAGAGGGTGGTGGTTGATGGGAGATATTCATCGTGGAGTTCGGTGACAAGTGGTGTACCTCAGGGGTCTGTTTTGGGGCCCCTGCTGTTTGTAATTTTTATAAATGATCTGGATGAGGGTATTGAAGGATGGATTAGTAAATTTGCAGATGACACTAAAGTCGGTGGAGTGGTAGACAGTGAAGAGGGGTGTTATAGTTTGCAGAGAGACTTGGACAAGTTGCAGAGCTGGGCCGAGAGGTGGCAAATGGAGTTTAATGTGGAAAAGTGTGAGGTAATGTACTTTGGCAGGAATAATAAATGTGTAGAGTATAGGGCTAATGGTAGGATTCTTAATAGTGTTGATGAACAGAGGGATCTTGGTGTATTTGTGCATAGATCCCTGAAAGTAGGCAGTCAAGTCGATAAGGTTGTTAAGAAGGCATACGGAGTCTTAGCTTTTATTGGTAGGGGGATTGAATTTCGGAGCCGCAACGTCATGTTGCAACTGTACAAAACTCTAGTGCGGCCGCACTTGGAGTATTGTGTGCAGTTCTGGTCCCCACATTATAAGAAAGATGTGGAGGCATTGGAGAGGCTACAGAGGAGGTTTACCAGGATGTTGCCTAGTATGGAGGGCAGGTCTTATGAGGAGAGGCTGAGGGATTTGAGGTTGTTTTCGTTAGAAAGGAGGCGGCTAAGAGGAGACCTTATTGAAACATATAAGATGATTAGAGGTTTAGATAGGGTGGACAGTGATAGCCTTTTTCCTAGGATGGAGAAAGCTAGCACGAGGGGACACAGCTTTAAATTAAGGGGTGATAGTTATAGGACGGATATCAGAGGTAGGTTCTTTACCCAGAGGGTGGTTAGGGAGTGGAATGCCCTGCCTGCAGCAGTTGTAGATGCGCCAAGTTTGGTGGCGTTTAAGAGGTTAGTTGATAAGTTTATGGAAGAGAAGGGAATGGTTTAGTTTGGAGGGTCATTGCTTTTTTCATAATTGGTCGGCGCAACATCGAAGGCCGAAGGGCCTGTTCTGTGCTGTTATGTTCTATGTACTAAATTGACCCTTAGTGTCTACGGATTAACAAAGTAAATATGTGAGGTTACAAGGATAGGGCGAGGGTTGGATTGTGGTCAGTACAGACTCAGTGGGCTGAATGGCCTCCTTCTGCACTGTAGGTATTGTATGATTGTGGTCGCCAATCTATGTTCAACAAGGTGCCATGAACAGCAATGATATAATGACCAGATAATTCGTGTTAGTGATGATGGTAAGGGGTAAATATTGATCAGGATATTAGGGATAACTCTCCTGCCCATCTTCAATGTGGTGCCATGGGATTTTTTATAGCTATCAGAGAGGGCACGTGGGACCTTGGTTTAACAGCTGATCCTAGAGGGACCTACAGAAAATGATTCGTTGACCGGTAGGTGTTAAAAAAGAAAAAGTAGAAAGCAAAATGATGGTAAAATGCACGAACCGCAATCCCCACCCACAATTATGACATATAAATAAGAATGAATCTAAAAGACCCAAAAATTAAGAGGCCGGAATGCATTTTTCCTGGCCCTATGCTCTTGGAATCAGGTTTCTGTTCCTTATCCCTGACACTGATGGGATGCTGGCAAGTTCCTTGCTTTGAGAGTTATTATTTATTCCATTGTCACCATAACCCTGTCAGCTACCGAAATAATTGAGAACAGTTAGCAATGATTGGTAATAGACAAATCATGTTTAACAGGTTTAACAGATTCTTTGAGAAGATAATGGAGTGGAGCAGATGAAATGTAGAAGCATAGGTAAGAAACAGGGCAAATGGCAGGAAATGGAGACCATTGCCGGAATTTTACCGCCTTCCCACCCACGGAGAAGTGTGCACATTACTCTAGCTTTGCTATTTGAATACACTCACATGAGTGCCTTTTCCGAGTCTTTACGTCGCTCGTCGACGGTTTTGTCTACCACTAGCAGATACCACGCCGGGGGCTCTTGATCTTAAAGTACCACGAGTAGCACCCCAGCCGGGGTCCACATAATGTTACCAATTTTGGCTTGTAGGCCCCAGCCGGGGTCTGCCCTTATCATGATCCGTGGCTCACAGAACCCCAGCCGGGGTTCTGCATGATGTCACATTGTGGCTCGGTTGGACACCCTGAGTGCTTTAGGGCAGGGTGTGAGTTAGTACCGTCACCCCCTGATCTAATTGGGCGTTTAGAGAACCTTTTGTCGGTGCTTTAATGCTCGGCTCTCTTGCGTGAGGAAAGAACTTTAGAATTTAAAGGAAAAATTTAATCCGAATTCAGGGAGACCAGATTAAATATGGTGACAATTGTGCATAACCAATTAGCCTAATAAGCACGTTTTTGGCCATGTGGGAGGAAACCGGAGTACCCGGGGAAAACCCACGCGAACACGGGGAGAAGGTGCAAACTCCCCCAGCCGCAAGGCCCAGGTAGGACACCAACCCTGAGACCGAGTAGCCGGCCAGACCAAACAGTGCTAACCACTGGGCTGGCGTGTTGCCCATTCGTACCATGTCATCATCTGGTAGCGAACATCCAAGACAAAACGGGGCACACGTCCCATCTCAGCGTCACTCCAGGTACGTCTCTGTTCGTCTCACCCTATTTGTACCGAATCGTGTGGGTAGTGGGTCGCGGTAGCCTCTACTGCCTAGGCAGGGTTGAACCGCATCCGCCAGCGGATCACCAGTGCCCCCGGGACAAGCCGGAACTTGTCGAGAACCTATTTTTTTTGAACAATTACCGGGTTTATAGGCATAGCAGCGTGTTGGTTGTCCTCGGCCAGTCAAATTCCGACAGGCAACTCGCCTGCCAGCTTGTATGCCTGAATTCCCTGCGGGACCATCGGTAAGGGTTGACTCACTGTGGTCTAGAACAACCAAAAATACCACAGCTACGCGACGCACACCAAAATCCACTCCAACTTCACCACACTAGGATGGCAGTCCTGTGGTAGTGGCCATGGACCCTGCGTGCATCGCCCCCGCTATTTGTTTCTCGACCAGTCACAGAATACCCTCTCCTGTGCCCGTCTGGGAGAAGGTACCAGGTGGCTCCCGCGGAAAGGATTGACTCACTGTGGGTAGAAACCAGAAGACCCCACAGTTACAGACACACCTGTCGGTAATTGCAAGCCCAAGGGGCATCAAGGCTCGCAATTACTCCGCATCGTTTCTGGGACAGCTGATTTAGCCATCACTGCCATGAGGAGCAGTGACGTTGCCCGGCGGGACCGCGTGGAGGCACAGCACACTGCGCGGCAGAAACGACAAGACACGCGCAGCTTACTCCTGCTAGAGTAAGAATCGTAGAACCCCTACAGTGCAGAAGGAGGTAAATTAGCCTATCATATTTGCACTCACTCTCCAACAGATCTTCTTACCCAGGCCCTACCCCTATAACCCATCATATTTACCCTGCTAATTCCCCTAACATATACATCCCGCAACACTAAGGGGCAATTTATCATGGTGAATCAAACTAACCTGCATATCTTTGGAGTGTGGGAGGAAACCAGAGAATCTAGAGAAAACCCACACAGATATGGGACGAATGTGCAAACTCCACACGGACATTCACCTGAGGCCAGAATTGAACCCAGGTCCCTGGTTCTATGAGGCATCATTCTAACCACTGTGCCACTCAGCTTCCTTACTTTATATTCTACCTCTGTTGAAATTAAGGCAACATTGCATTTACCTTCCTAGCATTTGTCTCCTCTGTTCTTGAATACTGACATCACACTTGCAATTTTGCAATCTGGGATTTTTCCAGAATTAGGGAATTTTGCAAAGTTGCAAACAGTTCAGGCAATAACTCTGTGGCTTCCTCCTTTAAGATGTGAGGATACAGATCGCCAGGTCCAAGGCACTTCTCAGACTTTAGCCCCATTATTTTGCTGGTATTTCTTCTCTTCTGATTGTGAGTATTTTAATTTTCTTCCTCTTCCACTCTCTTGCTTTTCTATTACCCTTGAAATGCTTTTTATTTTATCTACTAAGAAGATAGATTCAAAATGCAAACCAGTGGTACACTAGTTAGCACTAATGCCTCACAGCACCATGGACCTGGGTTCGATTCCCGGCTCGGGTCACTGTCTGTGTGGAATCTGTGTGTTCTCCCCATGTCTGCTCTGGGTGCTCTGGTTTCCTCCCACACTCCAAAGATGTGTGGGTTAGGTTGATTGGCCATGCTAAATTGACCTTAGTGTCAGGGGGACTAGCAGTGTAAATGTGTGGGATTATGGGAATAGGGCCTGGGTCAGATTGTGGTCAGTACAGGCTTGATGGGCCAAATGTACTGTAGGGTTTCAATGACCTTTGGGTGGGATTGTGGTTGGTACAGACCTGATGGGCTGAATGGTCTGTCGGGAGTTCAATGAAAATGCTAATTCAACGTTTTTGCCAATTTCTTTCTCATTATTAATTCTCCAGTCTTGCCCTCGAAGAAGCCAATGTTTACTTTCCTTCTCAGATACCTATAGAACTTTTTCCTGCCTGTTTTTATATGTTTTGGTAGTTTTCCCTCATGCTTCGATAGTTTCTTCTTTATTATATTTGTAGTCACCCTTTGCTGGTTTTTAAAATGTTCCAAATCTCCTAGGCTACCACTAACTTTTGCATCATTGTATATATTTTCTAATTTGATACCATCTTTAGTTAGCCATAAATGTACATCCTTCTTGTACAATTCTTCTTTCTCAATGGAATATATTTATGTTGACAATTGTGAAATATCTCAACAATCTCTTTAAAAGTCTGCCACTGTTGTTCTACTATTTTACCTTTTAACCTATTTTCTCAATCTACTCAATTCTGTATGCATATTTGTAATTGCCTTTAAGTTTAAACATTAATTTCAGACCCAAATTTCTGACCCTCAAACTTAATGTAAATTAAATCATGTTATGATCATTCTTATCTGGGGAATCATTTACTACGAGAAAATTAATTAATCCTGTCTCATTACACATTACAAGGTCTAAAAGCCTACTGCCTTTTTGCTTCCAGAGTGTGTTGAGTGTGTTCTAAGGAACTGTCCCGAGTGCACTATAGACTCATCCTGCAGCTACCTTTGCCAACATGAAGATTAAAATCAGTCATCATTAATGCAACATCTTTCTTTCAATCCCCCATTACTTTTTGATTTGCACTCTACCCTAAAATGTACTTACCGTTAAGCTGCCCATAAGCTGGGCAGCACGGTAGCACAGTGGTTAGCACTGCTGCTTCACAGCTCCAAGGTGCTGCGTTCGATTCCTGGCTCAGGTCACAGGAGTTTGCACATTCTCCTTGTGTCTGTGTGGGTTTCCTCTGGGTGCTCCGGTTTCCTCCCACAGTCCAAAGATGTGCGGGTTAGGTTGATTGGCCATGCTAAGAAATTGCTCCTTAGTGTCTAAGGATGCATAGGTTAGAGGGATTAGTGGGTATAATATGTAGGAGTCGGGCCTGGGTGGGATTATGTTTAGTGCAGATTTGATGGGCTGAAGGGCCTCTTTCTGCACTGTAGGGTTCTATGATCAATGATCTAAGTTCCCACTAGTGTCTGCTTTTCTTTGATATTCTCTATCTCCACTTTGTTTCTCAGAACCAAGATGACTTTCCGCTATTATATTTTCTTCCTATCCTTCTGAAATGTCAAATATTCTTCAATATTCAAGCTGCATTTGCAGAATGTGTGATGACTATTATATCAAACACATTTATTCCTATTTGTTTATTAGTACGTCCATCTTGTCAGAAATGCTGAATGTGTTCAGATGTAGGAAGGTTAATTCTGTCTTTTTTTTTCACCACTTTAACCTTATTTGCTGGGGCCTTAACATTCTTCTGCTCTGTCCCTTCCTGTTACACTATCATTGTTATCCTACAATATTGCTTTGATCATTTCCATTCACTTTCAAATCTCAATATCAATGTGTGTGTGCTTGTGTCATTATGTCTGTGTGTTCTAGATGAGTGTTTGGTTGAGTGTGTGTGTGTGTATGTGCATGTTTGGTGTGTGTGTGTGTGCTTGTATGTGTGTTTTGGTCAGTGTGTTGGTGTGTTTTTAGGTGAATGTATGTGAGTATATGTATGCATTTAGTTATGTGCTTGGATATGTGTGTGTGGATGAGGGTGTTTGCCTACTTGGGTGAGTGAACATGTTTGGAGGGCATGAATGTATTCGTGTGAGTTTGTGTGTGGGTTTGAGTGCACACACATGTGTGTGTTTATGTGTGTGTGTTTGAGTTGTGTGTGGGTTTGAGCATGTGAGTGTTGTGTGTATGTATGTATGTGTGTGCATGTGTGTGGATTTGTGCATGAGTTTGAGTGCATGTATGTGTGTGTTTATGTTTGTGTGTCTGTGTGTGTGAGTTTGTGCATGGGTTGAGTGCGTGCGTGTATGTGTGTGAGTTTGTGTGAGGGTTTGTGCTTGGGTTTGACTGCGTGGGTTCGTGTACGTGTGTGTGTGTCTGTGTATGAGTTTGTGTGTAGGTTTGAGTGCATTGTGTGTGTGTGTGTCTGTATGTGTGAGTTTGTGCATGGGTTTGAGTGCGTGCGTGTGTGTGTGTGTGTGTGTATGTACGTATGTGTGAGTTTGTGCATGGGTTTGAGTGCATGCGTGTGTGTGTGTGTATGTATGTATGTGTGTGTTGAGTACCTGTAATTATTAAAGTTTCCTGTATATTGGTTTAAATATATATCAGATCACCGTGCTGTCTATTTATTTCTGCGTTCTGAATATTGCACTCCCTTCATTAGCTCAGCTCTCCTGTTGGGGAAAAGGGGTTATTAAATAGTTCAAGCTTGTGACACACGTCACTCTTAAACTAGCAACGGCAAGAATCAAATCAATTGGAAAATCTGTAACTGGGCCCTTCAGCAAATAAAGAAGCTCCCACTGCCGACAGTACGATGGTTTCCATAGAGACTAACAGACGCCACTGACAAGCAATGAAAATAAAACCACGAGGTGAACAGGCACCTTTCTAACTGGCCTGTCAACAGGAAGGCAACAGGAGGAGAAGCACAGAGCACAATGAATGATCTCAGCACAATATCATTGTGGGCACAAAGGGACCTTGTAAACACTTCCTCAGGAAGGTCACTGCATTCTTTCACAGCTGTTTTTCTTTTCTGTGAGGTAAATTTTACAAAGCAGCGCAGAGATCAGCAGCAGCAGACACCAGCAAGGACTGCCATCTGAATTAGAACACAGTGAGAAATCTCACAACACCAGGTTAAAGTTCAACAGGTTTATTTGGTAGTAAATGCCACTAGCTTTCGGAACACTGCTCCTTCATCAGATGAGTGGGGAGTTCTGATCACAGGGCATATAAAGGCACAGATTCATTTTACACAATACTGATTAGAATGCAACTCTTTACACCTAATCACTCACATTCTAATCAGTATTCTGTAAACTGTATGTGTGCCTTTATATGCCCTGAGATCAGAACTCCCCACTCACCTGATGAAGGAAGCGTGCTCCAAAAGCTAAAGAAGGGCATGAGGATGTGTGTAAGGTAGATTGAGATGAGGAAAGGGTTAAAATTGGTATGCGTAACTAGAAATCAATTGAGGGATGAACTGGTTCTGGAAAGAGCCCGAGGCAAGGGTGACAAGCCTCACCAAAACTAATGATCACGTTAAAGAAACTGCTAATAGGTAATTGTGGTTCTGGCTTTGGAGAGCAGGACCTTATCGATTGGCCTTTTGTTCTTGAAAGTAATCTAATCAAAATGTAACAATATAGCTATGCCCTTATTGGCTAACAGAAAGATGTGGACCTATCTCTGTCATGTATAATGAAACTGTTTTGTAAGCCAGACAGAGACCCACGAACCCATGCTTGAAGCGTGTGGTCTCGCAACCTCTCCTCCAATGCAATAACGAAGGTTTGATCCGATTTCCGATTCCACGGTTGTGAGTTCGGGTTTTCGCTGGCAAACGTGTTACTGGATCATGGGGTCAACAATCCCAACATCCAAAAGAAAGCGCTTGCCGAAATCAATATTTCACTGGAGAAATCAGGAGAGATGGCCTGAGGAACTGAATGTACTGAGTAAGATGTGTGTCAGCTGCAAGGTGCACAGAATGGATGGATAAGGGGGTCAATAATAAGGGGGTGGGACAATGTCTATAGGGGCCAGGGGACACATTACCTGACCCGAGAGCAATCTGGTAGGGGAGCAGTATTCTATTTTTTTTTCTACGCATGCGCAGTTGGAGACTCCACTCGGAGCTGCAGGGTTTTGGGTGCATTAAACTTCGCCCACAGGTTTGTCCAGCACGATTCAGAATCACTGATATTTTTTAAGGCAGAGTGTGTATGGGGGTGCTTCGGAATGGGTCTAAAAGTTGGATCTGAAACACTCCCAGTTTCAAGTCCACCCATCACTTAGAATCAAAATGGTAAAATAGGGCCCTGTAAGTTCTCTGAATCAAGATGATTCTGTCTCCAGCCAGTTCAGTGCTGGACAGGAACAGAGGGTTTGAAGAGCTACTCAAGTTGCAATGTGAAGTCACTCCATGCCAGTGGCTAGTATTTATAATTAGCACTAATGATTTAAACATGTCTCCAAGTGTGGAGTCATTTCCAGTTAAGAATGATTTCCAGGATTAGAAAATAGATCACTACACTCCACAAGATCAATAATGGCAGTAAGATATATCTTCAATATACTCCTGGATATCTGTATTCTGTATATAAATGATCCAAATCCTCAGTTAGGTTCCGCACTGTAATTCATTCCCTGAAACCATCATCTCACACACAAAATATCCAGACCTCGAGATTAGATTCCAGCCCATAACTCACTTCTTATTACAGCTGCAGCTCAACTGGTAGCACTCTTGCTTCTGAATCACAAGCTTTTGTGTTTATAGCTCATTTTAGAGCTGGAGCATAAAATTCATGGCTGCTAGTGCAGTATTGAGGGAGAATTGTAATGTTGGAGGTGTTGTCTCATGGATGGAAGATTGAAACCCAGGTCCCAGTGTAGGTAAATGCGAAAGATCCCATGAAACAATGCTGTGGGGGAGAGCTATTCCCAGTGTCCTGGTCATTGTTTATCTCAATCCAAAAGAAACTATCCGGCCAATATCATGTTGCAGTTTGTGGAAGTTTACTGTGTGTTAAGTGGCTGTTGCAACATTACAATAGTGATTACACTTCAAAAAAACACTTCATTGATTGGAAAGTGTTTGATGGTCACAAAAAGTGCTATATTCTTCCTTTGATGAAAATCCAAAGCATGGGTATCAGCCATCCTAAAGGAGATGCAAGTTGTTCCCACTGTTGGAAAGGGTGTATAAATCTTTAACTAGCTGACGCCATGCCAGCTTCTGACGCAATATAATCATTTCCTCTGCGTCAGTGTGTATTCAGTGAGAGAATTTCTGGAATGCCTGATGTTCCTGACCGAAGAAGCAAGCGGGGGAGGGAGGGGGTGGAGGGTTGGTGGTGGTGGGGGGGTTGTTTGGGGGGGGGTGGGAGCAGGGGGGTTATGGGGGGGCTGGTGAGAGGTGGCTGGGGGAAGGGGGTCTTCATTTTCAGCCAGGAGACATTTTGACATCCTTTTGTCTGCCAACAGGTCAGATTTAACTGGACTCCATCCCAGCTCCAACAGTGTTCTTGTCCCAAATGCAGGATTTCAATACTTCCTGTTAGGGATTTTTACAAGTTCTAGGAGGGTGGGGGGGGGGGTGTTCTTCGTTTTACACATTGGGCAATTTTAATTTTCTTGACCAGTGCATTGCCTAGATGCTGGGAATCTGAAATAAAAGCAGAAAATGTTGCAATATTCATCAGGTCAAGATTGAGAGAGAAACTGGGTTAACATTTTACATTAATGATCCTCTTGTCAGAATTGGTGAAAAATCATTGATTGTAACTGTTGGGCAGAATCTTGTCGAGGTGTCAGCTGACAGCTGGAGATTTGGTGAGAGTGTGGTGAGAGACAGTTCCCTTCCTGTGGGCGAACACTTCAGCAGTCATGGGCATTCGGCCTTCGACCTGCAGGTAAATGTTCTTCAAGGGGGCCTTCGTGACACACGACAGCGCAGAGTCGCTGAGCAGAGACTGATAGCCAAGTTCCGCACACATGAGGACGGTCTTAATAGGGATCTTGGCTTCATGACACACTATCTGTAACCCCCGTAACTTGCCTGGGTTAGCAAAAAACCTCACTTACTGTGCTGTCTGGAGAAAATACACAATTCTCTAACCAATGCTCAGGATTCCCTTCACACACATTGTTAGCCACTTTAACACTTGAATAGCAGGTTAGATGTAAGGATTCGCATTCTAATCAGCAATCTATGACTGTCTGTGTTGGTATGAGTGCTATTGCAGACCAGAACACTGCATTTGCCTGACGAAGGCCATAGAGTCGAAAGCTCGCAAATTTACTATCAAATAAATTGGTTGGATTTAAAATTGGTGTTGTAAAACTTTACTGATTTGGTGAGAGACCAGTGCTGCCTTAGGCAAGGCTGCCTGATCCTTTCACTGGATGTGGAGATGCCAGCATTGGACTGGGGTAAACACAGTCAGGAGTCTGACAACACCTATCAATTTATTTGATAGTAAACTCACAAGCTTTCGAGATTCTCCTCTTTGTCAGGTGCATGAAGAGTTTGAAGAGTGAATGAAGGCCAGAATTCTCCATTCACCTGATGAAGAGAGAAACCTCGAAAGCTTGTGAGTTTACTATCAAGTAAATTGGTTGGACTTAAACCTGGTGTTGTCAGACTTCTTGCTGTGTTTACCTTTCATTGGATTCCAGGGGTGGAAATTTCACCTACCAAGAGTTGCTAATCAATTAGAGGTGGGTTCGAAGCTCTTGTGCTTAGCAGCGTCACAGGGGTGTTAGTGCTGCTGCAGGAAGCATAGGTAACAGAGTCTCAGGATTGCAGAGAGACTCAGCTCATTGGCAAGTGATGCGGGAGAGGGGGAAGAATCTGTGGCATGGGGAGTTGCACTGAGGCGGGTATAAGAGGGGTCCCCAATCAGAATCAGAGGCAGGGAGCTGGCTCTCAGCAGATCCCCCTTCCCAGTGTGTGGTTCGTCAATCAGACACTGAACGCTTTTGATCAAGAGACTTCCACCCGTCCTCCCAAGGAGGTGAGAAGTTGGCTACATAGTCTTATGCATAAAAATAGGCCTATTATCAGCTGGATTAAAGCCAATGGCAGTGGGATGAGGCTACTTAAGTAGTTATTAATGAGCCACTTCAAGGTCCCAATTGGCAGGGGAGCTCACAGTCCTTCCTAACCCTAAAATTCTAGCTGATTCAGGAAGGTGACAGCCTGAATCATTGAATCCTACAGTGCAGAAAGAGGCCCTTCGGCCCATCAAATCTGCACCCAACACAATCCCACTCAGGACCTACCCCCATATCCCTACATATAATACCCACAAATCCCTCTAACCTACTCATCCCTGGACACTAAAGGGCAATTTCTTAGCATGGCCAATCAACTTAACCGGTACATCCTTGGACAGTGGGAGGAAACCAGAGTACTCAGAGAAAGCCCACGCAGACACAAGGATAATGTGCAAACTCCACACAGGTAATGACCTCAGCCGAGAATTGAACCCAGGACCTTGGAGCTGTGAAGCAGCAGTGCTAACCACTGTGCTACCATGTGTCGTGATTTGGGAAGAGAGAACTCTATAGGAAACTACTCTAGGATCAGGTTGCAGGTCTTTTCCTAAAAAATCCCTGAACCTCACAGTCTGGCAACCCAAGAAATCCACAGGAAATGATTAATAGGTGTTTTTGTTCTGATTCCAAATATCATCCTGAAATTACCAAAACTTCTAAAACCAATTCTTTGAGGTAAAACGTGAAAGAGACCATTCTGATGCTGAGAATGTTGATGGTGACAGGTCTGAAGGACTGTCTTGGTTACTGAAGCATGAGTTTGTTGATGAGCATTTGGGGTCACTGACTTGTTCAACTGTTTGGTGTTGGAAAGCAGTTACACAGCCACTATGTGTGGGATGGACTGGTTCAACTGCTATTTGGAATTGTTTGATAAGGAAGATCTACCTAAGGTTAAAGAGTATGAAAGCTTCATCCGCTTTAGGTTGGGGAACAACAAGATGATAATGTTTTTCAAATGAGTTGTTATCCTAAGCAAAATTGCTGAGATAAGTCACTTCATTGGATTTCTCATTCATTATATGGATGGCCTGACTAGAGAGGGGGCAAAACTTGACCTCCTCTTGGGAAATAAGGAAGGGCAGGTGATAGAAATGTTACTGAGGGATTACTTTGGGACCTGTGACCATAATTCTGTTAATTTTAAAATAGCAATGGAGAATGATAGGTTTGTCCCAAAAGTTAAAATTCCTAATTGGGGTAAGGCCAATTTTGATAGTATCAGGCAGGAACTTTCAAAAGTTAATTGGGGAAGTCTGTGGGAAGGCAAAGAGGCATTTGGTAAATAGGAGGCTTTCAAATGTGTGTTAACCAGGGTTCAGGGTAAATACATTCCTCTCAGAGTAAAGGGCAAGACTGCTAGAAATAGGAAACTTGGGTGACTCAGTATATTGAGGCTCTGGTCAAGAAGAAGAAGGAGGCACATGATATGCATTGGCAGCTGCGATCAAGTGAATCCCTTGAAGAGTATAGAGAGTGTAGGGCAAGAGATTAGAGATTAGAGCAACACAGCACGGGAAACAGGCCCTTCGGCCCAATGAGCCCGCGCCGCCGTCATAACTATATAGTAACAATTCCATTATCCTATTCTAATTTTAGGTTATTCCTAATATGGAAGAATCTCAATGTAGGGACAATTTGTTTCCCAATCAGCCTAAGAGCGAATTTTTGGGATGTGGGAGGAAACCGGAGTGCCTGGAGAAAACCCACGCAACCACGGGGAGAACGCGCAAACTCCCGCAGACACTGGCCCAATTCCAAGTGTCTGCACAGCTACAGCGATAGTCACTGAGCTGTCATGGTGCCCTTTGGATGGTCCAGATAAAGCACTCATTTACGACATGACGCACCAGGCAACCCATGAATCAACATCCAAGAGCTGACCTCGCACCACCTGCCGAATGCATGCTCCTTGTTGGTCAAGTTGGACCAAATTTCCTGTGGAAAAAAAGCCATAGTTAAACAGTCCTAATATATCCCTCTATCTGCATACCGCTCATGTGGCTGTCCAAGAGACCCTTAAACAGCCCTAGCGTGCCTGCTCCCACCACCTTACTCGGCAGTGCATTCCACACCCCCACTACCCTTTGTGTGAAAAACTGCCCTCTAATATTCGTCTTATACATAGCCCCCCTCACCCTAAGGCCATGACCCCTCGTCCTATCCATTTCTGAAGGTGGAAAAAGTTTACCACCATTTACTCTATCTATACCCCTTATAATCTTATACACCTCTATTAGATCCCCTCTAAGCCGACGTCTTTCAAGGGAAAACAACCCCAGTCTATTTAATCGTTCCTCATAAGACAGTCCTTCCATACCAGGCAGCATCCTGGTAAACCTCCTCTGCACTCTCTCCAAGGACTCCACATCCTTCCGATAGTACGGCGACCAGAACTGGACGCAGTATTCCAAGTGAGGCCTAACCAACGTTCTATACAATTGCAACATCAAACTCCTACTCTTGTATTCTATACCCTTTTCTATGAAAGCTAACATACTATACGCTTTCTTTATCACCTTCTCCACCTGTGAAGACACCTTCAGAGACTTGTGAACCTGCACCCCCAAGTCTCTCTGCGTCTCTATACTCCGAATAGTTTTACCTTTTATCCTATAACTCTCTTCTACATTTTTCCGGCCAAAATGCATCACCTCGCATTTATCCGGATTAAATTCCATTTGCCATCTATCTGCCCAGTCTACCAACCTATCTATGTCCTGTTGTATTGCCTGGCACTGCTCCTCTGTACCCGCCAATCCAAGCATCTTAGTGTCATCAGCAAATTTGCTGATCTCACCACCTACCCCAACTTCCAAGTCGTTTATGTAGAGCACAAATAGAAGAGGACCTAGTACTGAGCCTTGTGGCACTCCACTAGTGACAGGCTTCCAGCCGGAAAAAGAGCCTTCCACTACTACCCTCTGTCTCCTCCTCCCGAGCCAGTTCTCGACCCATCTACATACCCGACCCTGTATCCCATGCGCCTTCACCTTCTCTATCAGTCTACCATGAGGAACCTTGTCAAACGCCTTACTGAAATCCATGTAGACGACATCAACAGCCTGTCCTTCATCAACTGTTTTTGTCACTTCTTCAAAAAATTCCACTAGATTTGTAAGACAAGACTTCCCCTTGACGAAGCCATGCTGCGTATCCCTGATCAGATCGCAGCGCTCCAGATGCTCATACATCCTGTCGCTGAGGATCCTCTCCATTAGCTTACCTATAACTGAAGTCAAGCTCACCGGCCTATAGTTCCCTGGGTTATCCCTCTGACCTTTTTTAAACAACGGTACTACATTTGCTATCCTCCAGTCCTCTGGGACCTCACCTGTGTCCAAGGAAGAGACAAAGATTTGTGTCAGAGGCCCAGCTAGGTCTTCCCTCAACTCCCTTAGCAGCCTGGGGTAAATGCCATCAGGCCCCAGAGCTTTATCTGTCTTTAAGCTGCCTAACAGCCCCAACACTTCTTTCCTCGTCATCTTTATTTCCCTCAACAGATCCTCAACTTTGTCAACATCAGCAACAGACATCTGGCCAGGATGTCTGTAGGAGTAGAGTTAAGAGAGAAATCAGGAGGGTAAAAAGGGGACACGAGATTATTTTGGCAAATAAGACAAAGGAGAATCCAAAGAACTTCTATAAAATACATAAAGGCCAAAAGAGTAACAAGGGAGAGAGTAGGATCTCTTAAAAATCAACAAGGTCATCTATGTGCAGATCCCCAAGAGATGGATGAGATCCTAAATGAATATTTCTCATCAATATTTACTGTTGAGAAAAGCAGAGATGTTAGGGAACTTGAGGAAATCAATAGTGATGTATTAAGGAACATACGTATTACAGAGAAGGAGATACTGGAAGTCTTAAAGTGCATCAAGATAGATAAATCCCTGGGACCTGACGAAGTATATCCCAGGACACTGTGGGAGGCTAGGGAGGCAACTGCGGATTTGAATCATCGATAGTCACAGGTGAGGTGCCTGAAGATTGGAGGGTGGCAAATGTTGTATCTTTGCTTATAAAGGGCCGCAGGGAAAAGCCTGGGAACTACAGACCAGTGAACTTCACATCTGTGGTGGATAAGTTGTTGGAAGATATTTTGAGAGATAGGATCTACAGGCATTTAGAGATGCAAGGACTGATTAAGGACAGTCAGTATGGCTTTGTGAATGAAAATCATGTCTCACAAATTTGATTGAGTTTTTTGAAGGAGTAACCAAGAAGGTAGATGAGGGCAGTGCAGTTAATGTTTTCTATATGGACTTTACCAAGGCCTTTGACCCAGTACTGCATGGTAGGTTGTTACATAAGGTTAAATCTCATGGAATCCAGAGTGAGATAGCTAAATGGATATAAAATTGATGTGATGACAAAAGCCAGACTGTGCTTCTGGAGGGTTGTTTTTCAAACTGGAGGCCTGTGACCAGCAGTGTGCCTCAGGAATCAGTGCTGGACCCACTGTTATTTGTCATTTATATTAAAGATTTGAATGAGAATATTGGAGGTATGGTTAGGAAGTTTGCAGATGACATTAAGATTGGTGGCATAGTGGACAGTAAAGAAGGTTATCTCAGATTGTAACAGGATCTTGATCAATTGGGCCAGTGGGTTGACGAATGGCAAATGGAGTTTAATTCAGGTAAATGCAAGGTGATGCATTTTGGCAGATTGAACCAGGATAGGGTTACTCAGTTAATGGTACGGCATTGGGAAGAGTTACAGAGCAAAGAGATTAGGGGTACATGTTCATAGCTCCTTGAAAGTGGAGTCACTGCTGAACAGAGTAGTGAAGAAGGCATTCAGCATGCTTGGTTTCATTGGTCAGAACATTGAATACAGGAATTGGGACGTCTTATTGAAGTTGTACAAGACATTGGTGAGGCCACACTTGGAATACTGTGTGCAGTTCTGGTCATCCTATTATAGAAGGAATATTATTAAACTAGAAAGAGTGCAGAAAAGATTTACTAGGATGCCACTGGGACTTAATGGTTTGAGTTATAAGGAGAGGCTAGATAGACTGGGACTTTTCTCTCTGGAGTGTAGGAGGCTGAGGGGTGATCTTATAGAGGTCTATAAAATAATAAGAGGCATAGATTAGCTAGATAGCCAATATTTTTTCCGAAAATGTGACTGAACACATTGACGAAGGAAGGGCGGTGGAAGTAGTGTACATGGACTTTAGTAAGGCGTTTGATAAGGTCCCACATGCAAGGCTTCTGGAGAAGGTGAGAGGGCATGGGATCCAAGGGGCTTTGGCCTCGTGGATCCAGAACTGGCTTGCCGGCAGAAGGCAGAGAGTGGTTGTGGATGGGTCTTGTTCTGCATGGAGATCGGTAACCAGTGGAGTGCCCCAGGGATCTGTTCTGGGACCCTGCTGTTTGTCATTTTCATAAATGACCTGGATGAGGAAGTGGAGGGATGGGTTAGCAAGTTCGCCGACGATACAAAGATCGGTGGTGTTGTGGATGGCCTGGAGGGATGCCAAAAGTTGCAGCTTAACATAGACAGGATGCAAGACTGGGCGGAGAAGTGGCAGATGGACTTCAACGCGGGCAAATGTGTAGTGGTCCATTTTGGCAGGAATAATGGGATGAAGGAGTACAATATAAGGGGTAGGAGTCTTAGCTGTGTTGTAGAGCAGAAGGATCTCGGGGTCCGGGTCCATAGGACTCTTAAATCGGCCTCGCAGGTGGAGGAAGTGGTCAAGAAGGCATACGGTGTACTGGCCTTCATTAATCGAGGAATAGAGTTCAGGAGTCAGGAGGTAATGATGCAGCTCTATAAGACTCTTGTCAGACCCCAGTTGGAGTATTGTGCGCAGTTCTGGTCGCCTCATTATAGGAAGGATGTAGAGGCTATTGAGAGAGTTCAGAGGAGATTTACAAGGATGCTGCCTGGATTGGGAGGCAGGCCTTATGAAGATAGGTTGAGGGAGCTGGGACTCTTCTCACTGGAGCGACGTGGGTTGAGAGGCGACTTGATAGAGGTTTATAAAATGGTGAGAGGGATAGATAGGGTGGACTCTCAGAGACTATTTCCCCGAGCTGAAATGGTCACTACGAGAGGACACAGATTTAAGATGCAGGGAAGCAAATACAAAGGAGATACAAAGAACAAAGAGCAACGCAGCACGGGAAACAGGCCCTTTGGCCCAGCGAGCCCGCGCCGCCGTCCTAACGTCTTAATGACATAGCCTATTGTGGAAGATTCCCATATAGGGACCAATATAGGGACAATTTGTTACCCAATCAGCCTAAGAGCACATTTTTGGGATGTGGGAGGAAACCGGAGCACCCGGAGAAAACCCACGCAACCACGGGGAGAACGCGCAAACTCCCGCAGGCACAGGCCCAAATTACCCCAAAGATGTCAGGGGTAGGTTTTTCACTCAGAGGGTGGTGAGTGAATGGAACCGACTGTTGTCGGAGGTTGTTGAGGCAAACTCACTGGGGTCTTTTAAGAGACTTCTGGATGAGTATATGGAAAAGAATAGGATAGGGGGTTATAGATAGGTCTGTGGATTGGTAAATGTGATTGGCACAACTCGTGGGCCGAAGGGCCTGTTTGTGCTCTATTGTTCTATGTTCTATGTTAAAGGTAGGCGAGTCTAAAACTAGAAAGCATAGGTTTAAGGTGAGAGGGGAGGGATACAAAAGTGTCCAGGGAGAAAATCTTTTCACACAGAGGGTGGTGAGTGTCTGGAACAAGCTGCCAGAGGTAGTAGAAGAGGCAGGTACAATTTTTTTTAAAAAAGCATTTAGATAGTTACATGGGTAAAATGGGAATAGAGGGATATAGGCCAAATGCAGGCAGTTGGGATTAGCTCAGGGGTTTAAAAAAAAAGGGCGGCAAGGAGAAGTTGGGTCAAAGGGCCTGTTTACATGCTGTAACTTTCTATGACTCTACTAGTTATGATATAGGCTCCAGTGAGATACCTTTTATTATTGAGCAAGTCCTCAATGAAAAATATGCAGATGAAACCAAATATCGAAAATAACAAGGCACTTCTATTTGTGAAAGCTGTGGATTTACATTTCACTCAATCAGGGCATTACTGCACACTACTGAGGAAACCAGATGTTCTCGTTGAGAAGTTCAGGCAGTATTGTTGACTTCAGGGATGACTTTTTCTGACAGGAAAATAATTATTTGGAAATGATATAGATAATTCATACACCCTTCATCATAAATTGCTCTGTTAGAATAGTCGATAGTGAATGTGAAATTGCTATTCAATGAGTTACATGTCAAGGATCATCTGTGTGAACTACTGGAGGACACCAGCATGTCCTGTTGTGAGTCTTCCACTGGCCAGAGAATTTAATGACCCTAATGGCAATGGACTTGAATAGTATGGGACAAGGATGAAACACTTTCCTATTAGACTTTGTGGAATATAGTAATCTGAGAGCCTGTTCAGCAAAGGTTTATGTGAAAGGAGTCATACAGTAATTGAGGAGATGTTGTGTAAGATATTGGCCAACTAACTTTCTTGCAAATTGTAAAAGGTGCTGGCATGGGTAATATATGCTAAAAAATTCCTTGTAAATGTTTGAGGTTATAGTCCATATCAATTGTTATATGGAAGGGATCCAAAGTTTCTTTTGGGATTTTCTGATGCTCCTATTGCCCTAGAAAGAACTACCATTAGCTTTCTACCCACTTGAATTCATTACATGCAGACAGGAAAACTTTTAACAAGGCTCAAGTTTCGGAGAGAATTGCAACATAGCATGAGAATGTCTGAGGTCAATTTTATTTCTGGTGAAGACAGGAACATAGAGAATGGAAAGGCCCATGAAATGTTCTAGAATGTTAGGGGCAAAAATGATCAATCAAATGGGAATCAAACAATAAAAGCTCATTTCTCACATTTGATCAAAATGGATTATACATTTTCAGATGCTGAAGATGTGATGGAGGATGATGAAGCACCTTGTGCATTGCATATATTTTGCAAGGTAGGGCCAGAAGGACAAGACATGATAGATTAGGGCAAGGTGTCAGCAGACACACTGATCATGATGAATAGGAACCAGTTATTTTATCTAAAGCCAACTACCCCAAGTGGGTCCCCAGAAGTCATATTATCCAGCAAGATTGAATAACTGGAGAGAAGGAACAATTGTTGGGCAAGCTAGGAATTCCACTGCAAAATATATGATTGAAGGTTGAGGGTCTAGGATGAGGGATAAGCAATTAAGGCTTCTAATGACTGGGAAAATGGAGTATGAGAATGGAAAGTAAGGAAGTGGAGCTTGAGTTACTGTAAAGGGCCTGGTAATGTATTCCAATTGAGGAAATGCTCGCATGTCATGCCTCAGGGTAAGGTAAGTAAAGATCACAGTCTGACCAGATAGCACAATAGAATAGGCAGTGCAGAACCATCCCAACAAAACAGTAGAAGCAAAAGTCCATTTGACTGAGAGATTTTTGTAGCTGTCAACAAATTAAAGATAAAACCATAAAGGAGGCTAAACAGAAAAATAATAGGCGAGAGTTTGGTATGTATTCTACAGTCCCAGATAAAGGACAGTTAGCATTATTGCATCAACGGATCTGCACAAGAAAGATACTGTGGATGGAACTAATGAGGCCAAGGCCTGATCAGTAGTCAGTTTTGAAGAATGCTTCAAAGATAAAGGGGTCAGAGTGAGCTCGATTACAGCAGAAATGGTCATTTTCAAAAATGCTCTGGCCATTTGGCCACATTTTCTTGGGAATTTAAGTCAATGAGCTTTTCAGCAGATCACCTGAAGAGGGTAGTTTCTCCAGCTGCCCAAGAAGATACCAGATGTAGAAGGTGAGCTTTGGATATTAAAGAAGTGTGCTTATGGTTTGAATGATGCTTTCAGGATACAATGCTTTACGGTTAGATCAATTTTGTTAAAGTTGGTTTGTCTCCAACTAAAGTCAGATGCTGCAATGTTTTAATGATGAGAAACTCTCTGGCATTTTTATGATGCTTGTTATGGGGTAATACCAGTGAATCCCAAAACAATGTTATTGATGGATTTAGAACAGAATTTAAGGTTGAAGTCCAGCTTCTGGGGCCTTTAAATATATTGGGTTGGAAATAAGGCAACATAAATCTGATCTTACTTTACATGAACAACCTTAGAAAATGTTAATCTTATCACAATCAATCGTGTCAAGTCCTCACAAAACAATGCAGATATTTAGGCAGGGCAAGGTATAAAACTTGCACTTCATCTGATCCCATAGGAACATAGTAATTAGAAGCAGAAGTAGGCAAATGCAGCCTCTCAAGCCTGTTCGCTATTCAATTAGATCATGTTGATCTTTTCCTGGTCTCAAATCCACCTCCTCACCTGTTCTCCATATCCCTTTAACCCATCTTTTTTTTACTAGAAATATATCTAGCTCCTTCTTGAAATCATTTAATGATTCAGACTTCTTTGCACTATGGTGCAATGAGCTCTACAAATTCATCATCCTCTGTGAATAGTTCCTCCTCAATTCCCATGAGAAACGCACTAAAATTGCCCTGTGTGAATGTGTGGGTGAGGTACACACTTTACACTAGCTCTCCTTCAAGTAAGCCTCCATTCTTAGGGCTTAGTTTTAAACTTGGCTACACTAGCTTATTCACTAAAACAGCTGCAGTAATCCTGCCCACTTTCTCCTGCACAAGCCATTAGAAATGACTCATTTCTAAAAGGGTCAAGGAATCTTACTGCCCTGGTTGTTAAGATCATTAATTAGCTCGATTCCAGCTGGACATCATATTGTCCACAGGGTCTAAAGTGAATGGCAGTAATTTGCCATAATTGTAAAACTTTTAGAGAAGATTTCTGTAATGTGACAGTACGAAAACTTAGCTCCATGTTTAGGCAAGTTGCCAGTCTGAATCTGAGTCCTGGCATGAAAGATCAACAAAGGCTTCCTAGCCTTTGACCTGCTCTGCTGGTCACAGTAACTAGATGGCTAGTCCCGTTCAGTTTCTGGTCAATGCTAAGCCCAGGATGTTGATAATGGGGGATTCAGCAATGATGCTTTCTTCCTAACAAACCTACAGCCAGGGAGTCTTCCTATTTCTTTACCCAAAGGGTGTTTCGGGAGTGGAATGCCCTGCCTGCAGCAGTTGTAGATGCGCCAAGTTTGGTGGCGTTTAAGAGGTTAGTTGATAGGTATATGGAAGAGGAGGGAATGGTTTAGTTTGGAGGGGCATTGCTTTTTATATTGGTCGGCGCAACATCGAAGGCCGAAGGGCCTGTTCTGTGCTGTTATGTTCTATTTCTATTTCCAAACATTATAATACATGCTTTCTCTCAAATCAAATCTGAGGTTCTCCATCACAAGTCTGGAGTTATCAGGCATTGAAAAATAATTTGCAGGTCATTGCCGCAATCACTCTGAGACAAAAGTCATGTCAGCTTCAAACGCTGCCATTATTTGATTTTCTTTGCACATTTGTGTTGGGTGACCATAGAAAGGAAAACAGTACTAGACGGCAGTTTAGAACGGAGTTGAGGAGGACTTTCTTCACTCAGAGGGTGGTGAATCTCTGGAATTCTCTGCCCATTGAAGTGGTGGAGGCTACTTCGCTGAATATATTTAAGTCATGGGTAGATAGATTTCTGATAGACAAGGGAATTAAGGGTTATGGGGAGAAAGCAGGAAAGTGGAACTGATCCCCTTCAGATCAGCCATGATCTTATTGAATGGCGGGGCAGGCTCGAGGGGCTGGATGGCCGACTCCTGCTCCTATTATGTTCTTATGTTCAGTGTGAATGCAAGGTGTGTGCGGGTTGGAGGCGGGGATGGAAGAATCATGGACAGTTGGAGACAGGGCATCACGTCAGAAAAACTCTAGGAATATACAGAAGCAGATTCAGCACAGTTTACAATAATGTTCACGGTTCAGTGGAAGTTCCAGACAAGGTTATTGAGACGCCTTTGTAACTATGAAAAGCTGATTCATAAGATTTTCTTCTAGAGCTGCTAAGACACTGATACAATGAGAGATTCTTACTGAGACAGTGAGAAGCTGAGAAGTGTTACTGGGTTAATGAGAAGTGTTAAAGTGACAGTTCCTTACAGGACATTGAAAAACTAACAATGAGAATTTCTCCAAATGTCACTGTGAAGCTAATTTGATTAATGGTACTGTCAGGGTACGAGGAGGTTGAATATGAGAGACATTTCCACAAGGTTTTTGGGCAAATTGACTTATAAATGTCTGACCCAAAGACAAGAACTAGTCAAAACAGGCTTCCAATGAATGCTAAAATATCAGACTTTTGGGTAAAGTTACTTTAGTCATCTCTCATTTGAAATCTTATTTCTTTTATAAGAGAATTCACATAAAAATTAACTGTGCAAATGATCCCATCATGCAACATATTCCTGCAAGGTGAACAATTATTTTTAGCCACTGAAGAAGATAATTTAGATATTACAATTTGATTTGACCAGTTCCAGATGCTGGTGATGTTCGGAATGCAGAGTAAAACATTTCCAATATGCATAAGTTCTCAATTGGATTCCACACAGTGACCTACAGACAGCCTCGCCACTGTGAGACATTCAGATCCTCTGATTCTATCCGGCTAATGTGGTGTGCGAGTTAGGTACATGCAGCTGCTGACGTTAGACTCTGTGCTTGGACGTCAGAGAGTCACTGAGCCTCACTGAGTATGTGAACAGGGTTCGTCAGGCAGTGTTCTGTGAAGGTGGGTTTGAAATTGATGGATAGGAGATACACAATCAGACTGATGGAATGTAAGACTTGTGGCAAGGTTGGAAATGCAGCAACAATGTTCAAGGTTTGAATGCCATTTGGTTCAAGTTAGTCCTGCTCACGAGTAGGTGCTACATTTCCACCTGCTCATTTTCTATCTGTTTAAGCAACATGTTGTCAATGATTGAGGGCACAGGGCTGAGGATTTACACAATAGCTCTAAATTTCTTTTCACATTGAGCTGTGCAACACACTGGCTTACATTCCAACACTGGACCCATGCTTCTTTGCTTCTCCACCTGTGCCGAATCAAGCTGTAAAGCAGAAACCACTGGAAGGTTCATTGGGTTTGTTCAATACATTGAAACATGATACAATGAAATAGGGTGGTGTGGGCTGAGCTGGGGTAGCATGGGGGTGGTGTGGGCTGGGTTGGTGGGGTGGAGTGGGCTGGGCTGGGGTGGGATAGAATGGGGTGGTGTGGGCTGGATTGGTGGGGTGGAGTGGGCTGGGCTGGGGGTGGGTAGAATGGGTGGTGGGGCTGGGCTGGGGTGGGGTTGGATGGGGTGTGTGGGCTGGGATGGGGTGCGGGTGGGCTGGGTGGGTAGAATGGGGTGGTGTGGACTGGGGTGGGGTGAAATGGGGTGGTGTGGGCTGGGGTACAGTGGGTGGTGTGAGGTGGGTTGGGGTGGAGGGGCTGGGAGGGGGTGGGGGTGGAATGGAATGGGTGTGGGGTGGGTGGGCTGGGCTGGCGGATGGGGTGGTGTGGGCTGGAGTAGGGTGAAATGGGCGGGTGTGGTCTGGACTGTGGTGGAGTGGGGGGGGTGGTGGTGAGATGAACTCAACCAGTCGCGAAATTGGACAGGTATGCTAAACGGGTGATATTGCATCTGCTATTTGTCCTGTCCAGTGCTCCCTTCAATGGAACTGAATATCGAGTAGGTAATATAAGTGAAAATGGATGTGTTACTGCCCCATCCTCCTTTACCTAAAATTTCAGAGGGAGCACAATTCAGCAGCATCAAGTGAATGTTTTCTATGAAGATTCGGCAGAGAGTAGAATAAATACTGATGAAATTCACCCCCAGCAAAACATCCAATTCAAAACAGTGCCCTCTTCAATCCAGTCTTTCAATTTTCTCCCAGTAAGGCCAGCACTGCACCCTAGTGTTATACAGCTCAGAATATTCATAGTTCAACTATAAAATGACTACATATGGACTGGCAAATGTTTTCAATTCAATTGAGCATGAAGATCGCCCAAATTAATGGTTACACTTAAATGTTCATGACAGCATTGGGAACGGTGATGAACTTTATGGGATTGGTTCTCTGGCAAATTTTTATCCAATCTCAAGTTGCAGGTTTCATACACTCAGCATGGGAAATGACATGGGGAAGATTACCTCCCCTTCTCTTCTAAGAACTTGGAGAGAGGCAGTGGTATAGTGGTGTTGTCATTGCACTAGTAATCCAGGAGCCTAGGGGAATGCTCAGAGAACCCAGTTTCGAGTCTCAAAATGACAGATGGCGAGGATGCCGAGGAGATTTACAAGAATGTTGCCTGGATTGGGAGGCATGCCTTATGAAGATAGGTTGAGGGAGCTAGGCCTCTTCTCCCTGGAGAGACAAAGGTTGACAGGCAATGTGACAGAGGTTAATAAAATGTTGAGAGGTATAGATAGGGTGGATTCTCGGAGGCTATTTCCCAGGGCTGAAATGGTTACTACGAGAGGACATTGGTTTAAGGTGCTGGGGAGCAGGTACAGAGGAGATGTCAGGGGTAAGTTTTTCACTCACAGCGTGGTGACTGAGTGGAATCGGTTGCCGTCGGTGGTGGTAGAGGCAAACTCACTGGGGTCTTTTGAAGGATTCTGGATGAGTACATGGGATTTAATGGGATTGGGAGTTATAGACAGTTGTATGGCCTGGCAGGCATGGATATGACCGGTGCAACTTGTGGGCCAAAGGGCCTGTTTGTGCTGTAGTGTTCTGTGTTCTATGCCCTATGTTCAATGAAAAAATCTTGAATTAAAAAGCCTGATAATGACCATGCAAGAGTTGTCATGAAAACCTATCTGGATCAGTAATGCCCTTTGGGGCTCCAAAACAGCAAGTCCCGGCAGAGGACTCATGGTCACATTGTACGGCATTGGAATCAGAAATGACCGAGGTCAGAACTGGAGGATTTAGCAATCCCTGAGTATTACAAGACTGGAGAATGTTACAAAAATATGAAGGAATTTGAAAACCACAACGCGAATTTTAGAGTTGAGACATTGCCGGATTGGGAGCCAGTGAAGGTCAGAGATAGGATTGCCAACCCCTCAGGATTAGCCTGGAGTCAGCAGTAGTTGACAATCAGTCTCCAGAACACATCTGTGTGAAACCCTGAGGCAAAACCACCAGGAAATTAAACAAAAGATTGTTTATTCTTTGCCATTTCTCCAGACCAGATATGGTCTGAAACAGGGGAGAATGCTGCATGACTGATTGTCAAAGGTCTCCCAATTGGAAAATGAGTCTTTTTGCTTTCCAGGAAGGCAATATGTTACGAAGATGGACAGGATGGTTGGAGCATGGAGGCATGTCATATGATGACATCTCCATTTAATCACAATTGGCAACTCTAAAGATCACAGGAGTGAAAGGTGGAAAACATTAAAAGAACAGCATATCTTCACAGAGCAATCAACCCACAGTCTGATATTGCTTCAAAGCAATACTCTTAAAATAATTCCAAGTTGAACAGCTATTAACAAATTGTGGAGTTGCCGGCATTGGACTGGGGTAGGCACATTGAGCAGTCTCACAACACCAGGTTAAAATTCAATAGGTTTACTTCATAGCATGAGCTTTCAGAGCACTGTCCCTTCATCAGGTAAGGGAAGAGTTCAGTTTAATAAGGGGGCATATGTAGACACAAACTCAATTACAAGACCATTGTTAGAATATGAGTCTTAACAGGTAATCAAGTCTTTTCAGGTGCAGAAAATGTGAGTGAAGAAAGGATTAAGCACAGGTTAAAGAGGTGTGAATTGTTTCCAGACAGGACAGTTAGTGAGATTTTGCAAGCCTATGCAAGTCATGGGGATTACAGATAGTGTGACATGAACCCAAAATCCCGGTTGAGGCCGTCCTCATGTGTGCGGAACTTGGCTATCAGTTTCTGCCCAGCAATTCTGTGTTGTCGCAATATCATGAAGACCGCCTTAAAACATAGAACATTACAGCTCAGTACAGGCTCTTCGGCCCTCGATGTTGCGCCGACCAGTGGAACCAATCTAATGACCCTCTAACCTAAACTGTTCCAATGTTATCCATACGCCTATCCACTGACCATTTGAACGTCCTTAAAGTTGGCAACTGGAGAACGTTTACCCGAAAATCAGAGGCTGAATGCCCATGACTGTTGAAGTGTCCCTTGACAGGAAGATAACACTTCTGCCTGGTGATTGTTGAGCGATGTCCATTCATTCATTGTCATAGGATCTGCATTGTCTCTCCAATGTTCCATGCCTTGGGACATCATTTCCTGCAGCGTATCAGGTAGAAAATGTTGGCCGGGTTGCAAGAGTATGTACCAAGTACCTGGTGGATGATGTTCTCACGTGAGATGATGGCATCAGTGTCGATGATCTGGCATATCTTGCTGTGGCAGGTGTCATGGTCACTGTTCTCCTGACTTGGACACATGCATCTCCATCAAAGACAGTCACCTCAGTACTTCACTGTATCGCAAGTCCATGGATAACTTCACTTCTCCAGCTTCCACCCTAAACACATTGAAGAAGCTATCCCCTATGAACAAGCCCTCTAATGCATAAGATCTGCTCAGATAAGGAGGATCAACAAACACTGAAAGATGACACCAGAAGTTGAATCTCTGGTGAAGAGGAAGAAGGAGGCTTATATAATGATGAGACGTGAAGGCTCAGTTAGAGCAATAGAGAGCTATAAATCAGCCAGGAAGGAGCTAAAGAAGGAGTTGAGAAGAGCTAGAAGAGGACACGAGAAGATTTTGGCGGATAGAATTAAGGAGAATCCTAAAGCTTTTTACAGGTATATAAATAATAAAAGATTGGTTAGGGTAAGATTAGGACCAGTCAGAGATAGCAGTGGGAAATTGTGCGTGGAGCCTGAGGAGATAGGAGAGACACTGAATGAGTATTTTTCATCAGTATTCACACAGGAGAAAGACAGTGTTGTCGGGGAGAATACTGCGATACCAGGTTGTAGACTGGGTAGGATTGAGGTTCATAAGGAGGAGGTGTTAGCAAATCTTGAGGGTATGAAAATTGATAAGTCCCCTGGGCCAGATGGGATTTACCCTAGGATTCTCTGGGAGGCTAGAGAGGAGATTGCAGAGCCTTTGGCTTTGATCTTCATGTCGTCGTTAGCTACAGGTATAGTGCCGGAAGACTGGAGGATGGCAAATGTTGTCCCTTTGTTCAAAAGGGGAGTAGGGACCATCCTGGAAATTATAGACCGGTGAGCCTGACTTCTGTTGTGGGCAAGGTCTTGGAAAGAATTATAAGGGATAGGATTTATAAGCATCTAGAGAGAAATAAATTGATTAGGGATAGTCAGCACGGTTTTGTGAAGGGTAGGTCGTGCCTCACAAACCTTATTGAGTTTTTTGAGGAGGTGACCAAAGAGGTAGATAAGGGTAAGGCAGTTGATGTAGTGTATATGGATTTTAGCAAAGCGTTTGATAAGGTTCCCCATGGTAGGCTACTGCAGAAAGTGCAGATGCATGGGATTGAAGGTGATTTAGCAGTTTGGATTAGGAATTGGCTAGCTGATAGAAGACAGAGGGTGGTGGTTGATGGGAAATATTCAACCTGGAGTGCAGTTACAAGTGGTGTACCTCAAGGATCTGTTTTAGGGCCACTGCTATTTGTCATTTTTATAAATGACCTAGATGAGGGTGTAGAGGGTTGGATTAGTAAATTTGCTGACGATACCAAAGTGGGGGGAGTTGTAGACAGCGAGGATGGATGTTACAGTTTGCAGAGGGACATAGATAGGTTGCAGAGCTGGGCCGTGAGGTGGCAAATGGAATTCAATACGGATAAGTGTGAGGTGATTCACTTTGGTAGGAATAACTGGCATATGAAATATAGGGCTAATGGAAGGACCCTTAATAGTGTTGTCGAGCAGAGGGATCTTGGGGTACAAGTACATAGCTCTTTGAAAGTTGGCACCCAGGTTGATAAAGTTGTTAAGAAGGCGTACGGTGTGTTAGCTTTTATTGGTAGAGGGATTGAATTTAGGAGCCGTGAGGTTATGTTACAACTGTACAAAACTCTGGTGCGGCCGCACTTGGAGTATTGCGTACAGTTCTGGTCGCCGCATTATAAGAAAGATGTGGAAGCATTGGAAAGGGTGCAGAGGAGGTTTACCAGGATGTTGCCTGGTATGGTGGGAAGGCCTTATGAGGAAAGGCTGAGGGACCTGAGGTTATTTTCATTAGAGAGAAGAAGGTTACGTGGTGACCTAATTGAGGCGTATAAGATGATCAAGGGATTGGATAGGGTGGATAGTGAGAGCCTTTTTCCTCGGATGGTGATGACCAACACGAGGGGACATAACTTTAAATTAAGAGGTGGTAGTTATAGGACGGATGTCTGAGGCAGGTTCTTTACACAGAGGGTGGTGAGGGCGTGGAATGCCCTGCCTGCAGGGCTCGCCTACTTTGGGGGCATTCAAATGTTCGGTGGATAGGCATATGGATGATATTGGAATAGTTTAGGTTAGAGGGTCCACTGGCTGGCGCAACATCGAGGACCGAAGGGCCTGTACTGCACTGTAATGTTCTATGTTCTATGCCCTCTTAAGAACAAGATACAGTGTTCAACTCATCAATCGACAGTTCTGACATGCCACAGTGAAAAACCACACTAACCTCCTCAGGAGACTAACACAGGACATGGCTGACAGAGTACCCTTTGTCGTCCAGCACTTCCCCAGAGCGAAGAAGCGAAGACATCTTCTCCGGGGCCTTCAACATGTCATCGATGAAGACAAATATCTCACCAAAGCTATTCCCACTTCTTGCCTTCAAACAACCATGCAACCTCAAACAGACCATTGTACGGAGGGAACTAGTCAGCCTTCAGGAGAACAGTGATCACAATACCTAACAACCCTGCCACAGCAACCTCTGCAAGACATGCCGGATCATCAACATGGGTGCCATCATCTCACGTGAGAACACCTTCCTCCAAGTACAAGGTACATCGTCTTGCGACTCGGCCAATGTTGTCTACCTGAAACACTGCAGGAAAGGATGTCCGAGGCATGGGACATTGGGGAGACAATGCAGATGCGATGACAACGAATGAATGGACACCACTCGACAATCACCAGATAGGAGTGTTCTCTTCCTGTCAGGGAACACTTCAGCAGTCACGGGTATTCAGTCTCTGATCTTTGGGTAAGCATTCTCCGAGATGGACTTCATGACACACGACAATGCAGAATTGCTGAGCAGAAACTGATAGCCAAATTCTGCACACATGAGGATGGCCTCAGCTGGGATCCTGGGTTCATGTCACACTATCTGTAACCCCCTTGACTTGCCTGGACTTGCAAAATCTCACTAACTGTCCCGGCTGGAGGTAATTTACACCTCTTTAACCTGTGCTTAATCCTTTCTCCACTCACACTTTCTGCGCCTAAAAAGACTTGATTACCTGTTAAGACTTGCATTCCAATCATTATTTTGTAATTGAGTTTATGTCTATATATGCCCTGCTTGTGAATCGAACTCTTCACTTACCTGATAACCTGTTTAAAAAGGAGGTAGACAAAAGGCAGGTAACTACAGGCCGATAAGCTTAACTTCTGTAGTAGGGAAAATGCTTGAATCTATCATCAAGGAAGAAATAGCGAGACATCTGGATACAAATTGTCCCATTGGTAAGACGCAAAATGGATTCATGAAGGGTAGGTTATGTTTGACTAATTTGGTGGAATTCTTTGAGAAGATTACATGCGCAGTAGATAAAGGGAAACCTGTGGATGTAGCGTATCTAGATTTCCAGAAGCATTCGACAAGATGCCACACCAAAGACTGCTACATAAGATAAAGGTGAACAGTGTTACGGATAATGTTTTAGTATGGGTAGAGGATTGGTTAACTAATAGAAAGCAAAGTGTGGGGCTAAATGGGTGTTTTTCTGGTTGTTGATCAGTGACTGGTGGTGTGCCGCAGGAATCAGTGTTGGGATCACAATTGTTTACAATTCCCATAGATGATTTGAAGTTGGGGAGCAAGTGTAGCATGTCAAAATTTGCAGATGACACTAAGATGGCAGAAGAGCAAAGTGTGCAGAGGATGCTGAAAGTATGCGAAAGGATATAGATAATCTAAGTGAGTGGGCGAGGCTCTGGCATAAGAACATAAGAAATAGGAGCAGGAATAGGCCAACCAGCCGCTCAAACCTGCCCCGCGATTCAATAAGATTATGGCTGATCTGCATTAGTTCAGTAACACTTCCCCGCTTTCTCCCCATAACCCTTAATTCCCTTGTCAATCAAAAATCTATCCACTCTTGACTTGAATATATTCAGCAAGGAAACCTCCACTACTTCATCAGGCAGAGAATTCCAAAGATTCACCACCCTTTACGTGAAGAAATTCCTCCTCAACTCTGATCTGAACCCCGCCTCCCCTCCCACCGCTGCCCCCCCTCCCCCCAATCTTGAGGCTGTGCCCTCTAGTCCTGCTATCTTTGTTAGGTGGGAAGAGTCTCTCAACCTCTACGCAATCCATCCCCTTCATTATCTTGTACATCTCTATAAGATCCCCTCTCAGCCTTCTAAACTCCAACGAGTACAAACCTAGCCTATTTAGTCTCTCCTCATAATCCAACGCCCTCATCTCTGGTATCAACCTTCTCTGCACCCCCTCCAAGGCCAATATATCCTTCCTCGAATGTGGTAACCAAAACTGCATATAGTACTCCAGCTGCGGCCTCACCAGTATTCTATACAGCTGCAAAAGTACTTCCCTACTTTTATATTCTATCCCCCTAGCTATAAAGGCCAACATTGCATTCGCCTTCTTGATCACCTGCTGCCCTTGCATACTGTGTTTTTACGATTCATGCACAAGGACCCCCAGGTCCCTCTGCACCGTCACATGCTGCAGCTTTTCGCCATTTAAATAGTAATCCTTTCTACCATTATTCCTACCAAAGTGGATAACCTCACACTTGCTAACATTATACTCCATCTGCCAGGTCCTTGCCCACTCACTCAACCTATCCAGATCCCTCTGCAGGCTTTCCACACCTGCCACGCAATTTGCTTTTCCACTCATCTTCGTGTCATCAGAAAATTTTGTCACCCTGCACTCAGCTCCTTCCTCCAGATCATCTATGTAAATGGTAAATATTGTTTCATTGACAAGTTTCAGTCAGAACATCAGGGAAATGTACCATGCCTGGGATTCTCCAGTCCTGCTGCCGTGAATGGAGATTTAGCTGAACGCCAAATTCTCCATTCTTGCTGGCATGATAGTGGGGCAAATGACATCAGAGAATTCCAGCCTATGCTTCATCTTCATCTACCATGACTTAATTTAACTTCATATATTCATTGAGCACAGAAAGGGGTCATTTAGCTCAAAAGATCTATGCAAGCTCTTTGAAGGAGGTCATTTAGCTCATCAGGTCTACGTAAGCTCCATTTAGACTCCACACCCGCTTTCTCCTTACTGAGTGAGAAAATTTCCTCCTTTGTTTTCTCTTTTTAAGAACTTTTCCAATTCTCTTTTGACAGTTATTTTTGAATTTGCTTCTATTTCTCTTTCAGGCAGTAGATTCCAGATCACAGCAACTCACTGTGTCAAAGAAGTTGCCCTCAGTTCCCCGCTTACTCTTTTGCCAAATCACTGCATTACTGGGAGAGTGTTGTCTTACAGGTCAGCTGTACAGGTCAACTGAGGCCTTGCCCTTTCACGTGGACATATAAGATTCATGGCAGCTACATAAAGGAAAGCTGGTACATTTCCCTGATGTTCTGACTGAAACTTGTCAATGAAACAATACTGCCAAATCTGCTGATTTACCTCAACACTGTTTGTGGGAAATTGCTGTGTGCAAATTGGCTCCATATTTGCCGACTGACCACATTTCAGAAGTAACAAGTTTGCTATGAAGGATTTTGAGATGTTCTTGGGATCTGAAAGATCCTGTAGTCAAGGAGGTGGGAAGCAGTTGATGTTCTTGGAGACGTGATGCACACTGTAATATTTTTAAGTCAATATTCAAATCTCATTATGACAAAGCAAACAGATGTTACCAATAAATGAATCACTTTCTTAATTGCAGATGTGAGAAATATAATTGGCTTCTTGTTTTTAAGCATGTGAAGAGACATACTGTGACAACAAATGTCTGCAACAATTTCCACAGTGTAATGATTACCTAATATATATCATCTTTCAAACATCTGGGGCCAGTCATTGATGTTAGATGAATAGCCAATTGAAAAATCTAAATAAGTGACCTCACTTAACAAAATGGCCTAACTCAAAGACATTTTTTGATGGGTGTGTAATGGAAGTCACCTGGCTGGTTGCAATTACAAATGTGATCTTGCCACTTGCTTTTAATGTGACCCTGTAGAACAAAGTTGCCAAACCAATGTAAAGACAAGTGGCCTCAAATGTGGCAATGGGGCACTTTCTCATTTTGGCACTAACAGTTGGCATGAAACACTCTGAAGTTGGGCATTGTATACTTAGCTGCTGAATAAAAGCTCTCTCCACACTGTCAACAAAGTGCTTGATTCCAGACAGTCAGACAAGCATTCAGTACTGCATTCATGCAACTTTTCCCATTTATCACATTAATTATTCCATGGCCTTTCTAAGTCAAAATGCCAATTCTGTAACTCTGTAAGCTTGACCTCACCAACTCTCCTGCCCACATCCTAACCAAAACCATCTCAACCAACACCCTGTGCTCACTGACGTACACTGGTTCCGAGGCCAGAACCACATATAATGGAAAAAAATCTCATTTTTCTTTTCAAGTTTTTCGGCTCTTCCTTTCCCATTTCTGTAACCCCTTCAACCCTCTGAAATCATTGCTCTCCTCCAATTCTGGCTTCTTGACCATTCCTGTGTTTAAATCCATCATTGGTGGCTATGTCTTCAGCTGGCTTGTCCTTAAATCTTGGAGTTTCCTCCTTAAGAACATAAGAAATAGGAGCAGGAGTAGGCCATCTAGCTCCTCGAGCCTGTCCTGCCATTCAATAAGATCATGGCTGATCTGATAGTGGTTCAGTTCCACTTACCCACCTGCTCCCCATAACCCTTAATTCCCTTATTGATCAGAAATCTACCTACTCATGACTTAAACATATTCAACGAGGTAGCCTCACTACTTCAATGGGCAGAGAATTCCAGAGATTCACTATCCTCTGAAAGAAAAAGTTCCTCCTCAACTCTGTTCTAAACCAACCCCCCCCTTATTTTGAGGCTGTGCCCTCTAGTTCTGGTTTCCTTTCTAAGTGGGAAGAATCTCTCTACCTCTAACCTATCTAGCCCCTTCATTATGTTATAGGTCTCTATAAGATTACCCCTCAGCTTTCTCAACTCCAACGAGTACAGGCCCAATCTACTCAATCTCTCATCAGCTAAGCCCCTCATCTCCAGTAACAACCTGGTGAACCTTTTCTGTACTTTCTCCAAGGCCAATATATCGTTTCGCAAATAAGGGGACCAAAATTGCATACAGTACTCCAGTTGCAGCCTCACCAGTACCCTGTACAGCTGCAGCAAGACCTCTCTGCTTTTATATTCTATCCCCCTCGTGATAAAGGCCAACATTCCATTTGCCTTCTTGATCACTTGCTGCACCTGCAGACTGGGTTTTTGTGATTCATGCACAAGGACCCCCAGGTACATCTGCACTGTAGCATGTTGTAATTTTTCACCATTTAAATAATATTCCCTCCTATTATTATTTTTTCCAAAGTGGATGATCTCACATTTGCCAAAGTTATACTCCAAGTGCCAGATCCTCGTCCACTCACTCAGTTATCTCTCTACCTCTCCCTTCTCTCCACCTCTTTGATCAAGCTTTTGGTTGACTGTCTGATTTCTTTTTATCTTACTCAGTGCCAAATTTTATTAGTGAATACTACGATGAACCATTTTTGAATGTTTTAACACTTTAAATGTGCTAAAAAGATGCAAGTTGGTGTTGCTACTGCAAGATAAGGGAGAGTTAGCTCCAATGGGCCACTAGGAAATATGGGACCCTCACATCAAATTATAATCCAGTAAGTCAGTTGGTGAAAGATACACTTTATACATTTCTATAAGCATTTGCTTATACAGTTAAACATTATAAGCAAACTCCTCCTGCACATACAATCACAGATTAAGTCAGTATCTATTTATAAAGGCATAAGTGAAATTCCAGTTAATGCCCTCTACCTGCCTACAATTAAATTAAATAATTTCCTTCATTAAAAGATGGAGTTCTCTCTCTTTGAATAAAAAATAGAACTATTATGTATGACCAACATTATTAAATCAAAAGCTTTAATTTCTGTAAAAAGTATTTCATTGTGAGATGCTCCTCTTCCAGGACACCTAACAACATCTTTATTCATGGTCTTACAAATATAGAAACTAGAAGCTGGGAATAGGCTATTCGGCCCTTCGAGCCTGCTCCATCATTCATTTTGATCATGGCTGATCATCGAATTCAATACCTTGATCTCGCCTTACCCCCATATCCTTTGATCCCTTTAGCCCCAAGAGCTTTTCCTAAAACCATCAGACAGTTGATGGATGCACCCACTGAATAATTTCTTGAGATTTCCTTCCTCTTCAATACAGTGGCACAGTGTCTCACAACATCAGGGACCGGGGTTCAATTCTGGCCTCAGGTCACTGTCTGTGTGGAGTTTGCACATTCTCCCCGTGTCTGCATGGGTTTTCTCTGGCTGCTCCAGTTTCCTCGCATACTCCAAAGATGTGTAAGTTAGGCAGATTGGCCATGCTAAATTAAAACTTAGTGCTGGGGGTTATGGTTGGGATTGTGGTTGGTGTAGATTCAATGGGCTGAAAGGCCTTCTTCTGCACTATAGGAATTCTATTAATTTGTTTCAGGCCAACAAGATTAATCTTTAACTTTCTCTCACTCATACTTTTCAGAGAGTATACATTATCCTACAATGAATCCTTGTCGACATAAAATTCAGTATCTTCAGTAGGCCCATTGTACAGGTTCTTACTTCAATCATTTGACAAATAAAATCCCATATTTACTTCCTCCACAAAAGTCAGTGTTTCAACAGCAGAAGTACATTCTAACAACCCTTCCTATTTTATTAGCTCTTCAAGCAAAGGGGCAACATTTCAAATTTTTACCCACAAGAAATATTATGAAACTGATTACATTATAACACTTGTCAGAAAGGTTAACATGTAAAGTATTCTGAAAATGACTGGTTTCAGCCTCTTTGGCTCACCTACGGATAGGAATTTAAGCATGCATTTCTTCATATTTAACTTCTTAAAATGTTTTATTTGTCCTAGAAACATTCTCAGCTTTAGGGTGTTTCAGCAAAGTACTTAACTGAAACTTGTCAAAACTTGCATCAGTCTAATCTGAGGCTCATCCAGTACAACCAACCTATCAAGTTTCACAATTGCTCTGTCTCCTATTTAGAAGCATCATCTTTCTGGGAGGAGTATAATGCTAACTGGGATGACAGTAACACTGTCTAAATAGGATTGTTGACGCAAAGTGATTCCATACTCACTCTGCTTAATGTCTGAACCAATATATTTAAAGCCCCATAAACCTGATTCCTAATTTTACATTCAATTGTAATCTTAATTCTCATATCCCAAATTATACAGTAACCACACCTCAAAAAGATATCATTAACGCACATCATAGAGATTCCTGAAGTTATTCCTAAGATGCCAATAAAAATATTTCAGGGCATGCTTTTAGTTGAACAAAACCAATTTTCGGCAAAACAGATCTCACCAAAAAATACCACAT
Organism: Sphyrna mokarran; assembly: GCA_024679065.1. Classification (NCBI taxonomy): domain Eukaryota; kingdom Metazoa; phylum Chordata; class Chondrichthyes; order Carcharhiniformes; family Carcharhinidae; genus Sphyrna; species Sphyrna mokarran. The sequence continues at coordinate 39,925,264 of JAGIQG010000025.1, forward strand.
CCTGCAAATCAATCAAGCCAAAGTGTGTGAGTTCATCTTTCTTAAGTTTTCCTTCTTTGTTTGCTGCTTCTTTGTCTGGTTTTTGAAATACTTCTATGATTCTATTGGGCCAAATGCAGGCAAATGGGGTTAGCTTAGATGGGCATTTTGTTCGGCCTGGACCAATTTGGGCAGAACGGCCTGTCTCCTCGCCGTTGATTCTATGACTCTTTCTGAAAAGTATCATAATGCAAAAATGTGACTTTTATGCCAATTAATCTACATCTGCAATAGATGGGCAGGTGAATATAACAGAAAAGTGCCAACTAAGGACATCTTGTGAGCTCAGACCAGAGACCTAACAGAGGCAATTTGGGCATTACACGGTTAACCACTTTCCTAGCATATTGATCACATTACTGACTCTGTATAAGAGAAGGGCTTTCACAGCACGCAAAGGAAGCACCATTATAAAAAGAGGACCCCGATATCAGAACTCAAAGAAGAACAATTATTGCAAAAGAAGGACCCTGACCTTGGAGTTTAAAGAAGAACATATCCGTATCAAATCACTGAAGTCTGGCTCATTCCCTCACCAATGCAGGTAATACCTAGATCTCAGCAGTGAGTCTGAGTTGACTCTGTATTATAGTTTCAGAAATCACATAGCTCTTCTGAATGAAGTAGAGTTGCATTACATTTGGATTTGTTTAATGTGTCTACCTTAGCCGATCAAGCAGGGTTTTGGTCAATATTTAGCATTCCTGGATGGTCTTGATTAAAGTGGTTGCCTTAAAGCCGGAAGCCCCAAAAACTTTGTAGACAATAGATGTACACTGGTGAAGCCTGGTGCGAGGTACTTTGAAAGCACCTACAGGAGTGCACAAAGTTTCTTGAACTCCTCTAGAGGGTCCAGAATCTACTTGGAGTCAGTTGTAGGAGGATACTCAGAAATAATTAGGCAAGAAGCCTTTAAAGCCACTAAAGCCTTTTGTGATGACTTGTTCGATCAGGTTTTTCCACGAGGTTGAAAAGAAAAATAAAACCCTCCAGGAGGAGAAAAACATTCTTGAAAGGTGAGTTTTGGATTGAAAGAAATGACTGAAAGAGAAAGTAAAGAAGGGCGAGGTAAATGTGATAGACATGATTCAGCTCCAAAGTAAGTTTGAAAGAATTTACCAAGAAAAGGAGCAGGCAACGAAAGCAAAAGATATGGTGTAATCGAGGTCCATCAGTTAACCCATGAAAACATGGATCTTTAAGCAGTTAAGGTCCAATATCAGAACACTCAGGACCACACAAAACACTGCAGAGAAATAGGAGAGTTGAAATTGCAGCTGGCTTCCCGGCTGAGATGATATGCCCATACAGGGATGTTGAGGGGATCACAAAGTGGACTGGGGAAATTCAGCAGAAGTGGCATCTGAATATAGACAACAGGACGCTTGGTCCCAAGGGACACTACCACATCCTTATCCCATCACCCTGGAGCCTACGTCAGCCCATCCCCAGAATACCTCTATTCCCGCTGAACCATAGAGGAGGGTCAACCATCAGGCAACAGACTCTTAAACAGTAAAAATTGTACATAATACCATATCTTAATCTGTGTTTCAGAGGTGTAATACTATGGGCGGAATTTTACTGGCACATCCTCCTGAGGTTCATATGATTCCACCTGAGGCCAATGGAGTATGCTGTTAGAACATAGAACATTACAGTGCAGAACAGGCCCCTCGGCCCTCGATGTTGCGCCGACCAATTAAGAAAAAGCAATGACCCTCTAACCTAAACCATTCCCTTTTCATCCATAAACCTATCCACTGACCTCTTAAACGCCCCCAAACTTGGCGTATCTACAACTGTTCTCCAAGCCTCACCTGTCCCTGGAATTGGGACGTGTGCCAATAAAATTCTGGTCTATATGGATTGGATTGCTGTTGTTTTCATCCTAGGACAGACTGCAGCCTCATCAGATTCAACTCAATCAGTGAACTTGTTGAGTGATGAATCACTATCCACTAGCAAACCAGAGACCATGCAAAATGATTCTAACACAGCCATGTGCTTGCGTGTTTGGTTAATCCTAGCCTTTTACAACTCACCAGGGATTTGCTATATAATCCCACAGGTGCGGTGGGGAACGTGGCGTGCCTTCAGTCATGGAACCAGATCCATCTGTGTTATTGATGTGTGATATTACAGACCTGACTAAAGTCTGCTTTAATGAAAAACATGAAGGTATTTCAGGGAATGCTCTGGGAATGGTACTGGGGCTAGCAATAATATTATCCAATGCCTCAGGAATGAAGGTATTCTCAGTAGATAATATTGAGTTTACTGAAGGGAGGATGTTCATACAACTGAAGAACATCCAACCCTATGCCATCAGTCATAAAGATTCAATGGTTGAAACTGCTCTCACTAAACTGACAAACCGACTAATTCTGTGTCCTTATCCTATCTCTCTGGAACCAAAGCTGATGTGTAGGCTGAAAACAAACTAATGTCCATAAACTGCACTTTAGAAATAAATAAGGAGGAACAAGACCTGGTTAGAGTTGGACATGTGAGTAACAGTACTTATTGTGCCACCACTCAACTGATGTCTTATTATTATGAGAAGTGAATCTGTCTAATCAACTAGCCATCATTTTGTTTCTCTTGAAGTAACTCCCCATATAGGCACAATGGAACTCATAGACATACACAAGAGATCAAAGGTCACTATTAATGTCACAGAGGAAATCAGAGGAAATTGAGAGGCTATAAGGAGAATGATCTAACTGAAATAAAGTTATTACTCAAACAGTTGAGGAAATTGGAGAAGAAACTAGAAAGGGTATAGAAAATTTATGTCCAGGTAGACCAGGAAAGAGCAAAGATTGGGAAGAGATACAGAAAATCAAAGTAACAGCCTGGTGGGATGACATTTGGGATTGGGGCACTAATGTAGAATTTCGCCCTTGGATCTATGTCTGCTTTCACATTGTTGTTGGAGGTATTGTTCCTGTTGCTATATATCAAAATTTTATGCTTAAAAGATGGGAAAGGAACATAAACGAGCGGTTGAGATTCGAAGAAGCTATAATGTGTACAGAATGATTCATGAACACTCAGTTTTATGCGTAATAATAATTAATTGTGCAATTTATTACAGTATGATGAATTGTACCTTAGGCTCATTGTGGGAGATGGGAATGCCCAAACTTGGTGATCTCATATATTTATACTAATGGGATCAAAGACAGGACTGTACCATAGACACTGTAATAAGTCTCACAACACTAGGTTAAAGTCCAAAAGGATTATTTAGTAGCATAAGCCACTAGCTTTCAGAATGCTATCCCTTCATCAGGTGAGTGGGAGTTCTGTTCACAACACAAGACATATAAAGATACAAACTCAATTTACAAAATAATAGTTGGAATGTCAGTCTTTACAGATAATCAAGTCTTAAAGGTACAGACAATGTGAGTGGAGAGAGGGTTAAGCACAGGTTAAAGAGATGTGTATTGTCTCCAGCCAGGACAGTTAGTGAGATTTTGCAAGCCTCGGCAAGTCATGGGTGTTACAGACAGTATGACAAGAACCCAAGATCCTGTTGAGGCCATCCTCATATGTGCATAACTTGGCTATCAGTCTCTGCTCAGCGACTCTGTGTTGTCATATGTCATGAAGGCCACTTTGGAGAACGCTTACCCAAAGATCAGAGACTGAATGTCCGTGATCACTGAAGTGTTCCCTAATAGGAAGATAATGCTCTTGCCTGATGATTGTCGAGCGATGTTCATTCATCTGTTGTCATAATGTCTGCATAGTCTCCCCGATGTACCATGCCTCAAGATATTCTTTCCTGTAGCGTATCAGGTAGATAACATTGACTGAGTTGCAAGTGTATGTACCGTGTACCCAGTGAATGGTGTTCTCACGTGATACCTGACAGAAGCAAGTCGGAGCATATGGTGGTTGGTCACTTTTTAGCATGTTGATCACTTTACTAACTCGGTATAACTCTGCATGCAAAAAAACTTAAACCCAGAAACCACCATTGAAAAGGAGGACTCTGAGCTCAGAGAAGAAGAACAACCAGCACAAAAGCAGGACCCTGAGCTTGGAGCTCAGAGAAGAAGAAGATATTGGGATTGAGTGACTGAAGTCTGGCCAGCTCTCTCGCCAGTATGGATAAGACCTTTTTCTCAATAGTAAGCCTGAATCATCTTTGTACTTTAGTCCCAGATTAAGCTAGCTCTTATCAATAAAGTAGAATTGTGTTAAATTTAAGTGTCTTTATTGTGTTTATCGAAACTGAACCTGAAGGGTGTCAGTCTACATACCTCCATGAATATAGAACATAGAACATAGAATATTACAGCACAGAACAGGCCCTTCGGCCTTTGATGTTGCGCCAACCAATATAAAAAGCAATGCCCCTCCAAACTAAACTATTCCCTTCTCTTCCATATACTTATCAACTAACCTCTTAAACGCCACCAAACTTGGCGCATCTACAACTGCTGCAGGCAGGGCATTCCACTCCCGAACCACCCTTTGGGTAAAGAACCTACCTCTGATATCCGTCCTATAACTATCACCCCTTAATTTAAAGCTGTGTCCCCTCGTGCTAGCTTTCTCCATCCTAGGAAAAAGGCTATCACTGTCCACCCTATCTAAACCTCTAATCATCTTATATGTTTCGATTAGGTCCCCTCTTAGCCGCCTCCTTTCTAACGAAAACAACCTCAAATCCCTCAGCCTCTCTTCATAAGACCTGCCCTCCATACCAGGCAACATCCTGGTAAACCTCCTCTGTACCCTCTCCAATGCCTCCACATCTTTCTTATAATGTGGGGACCAGAACTGCACACAATACTCCAAGTGCGGCCGCACTAGAGTTTTGTACAGTTGCAACATGACGTTGCGGCTCCGAAATTCAATCCCCCTACCAATAAAAGCTAAGACTCCGTATGCCTTCTTAACAACCTTATCGACTTGACTGCCTACTTTCAGGGATCTATGCACATATACACCAAGATCCCTCTGTTCATCAACACTATTAAGAGTCCTACCATTAGCCCTATACTCTACACATTTATTATTCCTGCCAAAGTGCATTACCTCACACTTTTCCACATTAAACTCCATTTGCCACCTCTCGGCCCAGCTCTGCAACTTGTCCAAGTCTCTCTGCAAACTATAACACCCCTCTTCACTATCTACCACTCCACCGACTTTAGTGTCATCTGCAAATTTACTAATCCATCCTTCAATACCCTCATCCAGATCATTTATAAAAATTACAAACAGCAGGGGCCCCAAAACATAGTTAAAAGGATTTTCAAGATTACTTTTCCACTGGTGGAAAAGTCCACATTATTTATTTGTATCATCCAATTACTCTTCAAAAACTTTAGCTACCAGCCTCACTTTAGCTTTGTATATCCACCTGCAAATAATTTTCAAGTGTCTGCCTATCAATTTGATAAAGCTGGTTACTCCTTATCTGGTTCTTCAACATAAACTTGAAATGTTCTCCAATTTCTAATTTTCTTTGTTTCATTCTCTTGCATTAGTTTAATCTCAAATTTAATGTCAGCCATTAAAACATCATGATAATGAGGACTTCTGCTTCTAATTCTGTTCCTGGACTGTCCTGTGGCCTTTATTACATTATTTAATCTATTCAAGCTACTGTCTTTGATTCCATTTTTACATCTGATGCAAGGTTTCACTCTTCCACGATTGGGGCTTCTTCCTCCAGTGCATGATCATTTTCTGATACTGGAGCCAATTTTGGACCTACTTTCAACACTTGTGCTGCACTTTCTTACTCTCCACTCTTTCACAAAATTTTTCAAGACCTTAGATTCTGCTTCTTTTCCATCATTCTGAATATTCAATCAATATGTGGTTAGCATTGCTGCCTCGCAGTGCCAGGGATCCAGTTTTGATTCCCAGCTTGGGTCACTGTCTGTGTGGAGTTTGCATGTTCTCCCTGTATCTGTGTGGGTTTCCTTCAGGTGCTTCGGTTTCCTTCCATGATCCAAAAATGTGTGGATTAGGTTGACTGGCCATACTAAATTGTTCCTTAGTGTCAGGGATTAGCAGGATAAACATGTGGGGTTATGAGGATAGAGACGGAGTGGGATTGTTGATGGTGCAGGCTCAATGAGCCAAACGGCTTCCTTCTGAACTGTAGGTATTCCATCTAAAATTGCCAGTAGTTTTTTCTGTTGAATCTCTCACCTTACTAAACCTTTCTGTAATGTGTCACCCAAGTGTCCATCCTGAACAATTGGACTTTAGATGTAGTAGTTCTGTTGTGTGTCATGGTGACTCACATTGCCAATACCCAACCTTTAATCTGCCAGATTCTATTGCTCAAGTCCTTCATCACAAACACCATTTGGGGCACAAGATGCCTTGTTTAATTCTATCAGCTGTTCAGTGTCTGAGATTTTAGAATTAATTCCAATTAATCATGAGAAATTAATCTTAACAGTTTGATTGCCATGTTTGATAATTAATGCCTTACCATGATAATTATCACCTTGCCCTATGACACTCTATTTCAGAATGTACAAAATCTCTTGATATACATTTTCAGATGACCTTGTATCCTACCACAGTGCTCTTCAAGTTTTCTCTGCAATGTCAGCCTTCAAGAAAGCCTCTAGTAAAGCATTCAACTTGAAGAAAAAGATCACATCAATTGTATGAGAGCTAATCACACAGCATGGGAAACAATTTGAGTTTTTGCCATAGATTATTTGTTAGGGACTATATCCTCTAAAAATGCGTAACCTGGATTCTTTGCGTAAACCGCCCATATAAGGATGGTTGTCAACTTGCAATCTGGTTGATCAGATAAAATTTGATGCAACGTTTTGATGACTACCGCACACTTTCTTCCACGGATCCATCATTGAAAGGATTTTCTGTTCTGGTATGCCTGACATGATTTTCACACCTCTCTAAACTTGCCATAGGCAAATTCTTCTCCATGATCAGTCAGAAACTTTACTGTTGGTCTAAAGACAATACCAATCCATCCCGCTATGATTTTGTCCGCAATAGCCCTTTTTTATTATTGTGGAAAAGCTGGTCACCTGGATTACAAAATGCAGCGTGGAAATATTTCTGTCATTGCCTCATGCTGTTAGATCCATAGCAAATGTACCAATGGAAGACTTACAAAAGAACGTGTTGGCATCCTTTCAAATGTTTTATGGATCTTGCACCTCTTATTCATCTGTATTATTAGTCTTGTATACTTTTTACTAATCTTACCTTCATCTTTCAGCAAGGTTTTTAACCTTTAAAAAGCAGGACGTTTTGCTTTTATTCTCTTTGAATCTCATCACCTGATGCCATTAATACTTGTCCAACACTCTGATGAGGAACATCAGCTTTATTATTGCCCAAAATAACCAACAGACTCTCTGAATATAATTGTCTTATTATGTTCCATGTCAAAATTCAGTTGTGCCTTTTTAACAGATTTACTCAACTTGGAGGCTGATTAGCTTAGATGCCTGGATGACTGGCTTGTGATATACAGCGATGCCAATAGCCCAGATTCAAATCCCATACCGGCTGAGATTATTCATGAAGGCCCTGCCTTCTCAACCTTGCCCCTTGCCTGAGGTGGGCTGATTCTCAGTTCTCTATCTCTCTCGAAGGGAGTTTATAGTCATCTGGAATGATGGTGACTTAACCCAAGAGAATAGGTTGTAACCTATAACTGTAAATAAATGTATACAAAAGTGTATAAAGATTGGCTCCAGTACTTTCTTCACCAACTGGCTTGCTGAAATATAACACAGTAGTAGAGAATTGTTGCCTAAAGATGAATGTTGGAACCTAAGAAAAAATATTTTCACTATCCCAGAAAGTGGCAGAAAGCTACTGTAAATTATCAGGGTACTGATAGTCCAGAAAACCATCTGTATCACGATATAACTTACACACTTTTATAAGCACTTAGTTATACAGTTATAGATTACAAGCAATGGAGACTGCATTCATACTTAGAAATAGTTCACTCCAGCTATTTTCATGGAATTGCAACTTCCGTTGGTGACTTCAATGTGTTGTATCACCAGATCTAAAGGAAGTTGTCCATTTTTGCTGTTCTAGGAAGTCAGTTAGCACAGTTGGCTGGACAGCTAGTTAATAATGCAGAGCAACGCCAACTGTGAGGGTTCAGTTCCTTTTTTGGCTAAGGTTATTCACCTAGGCTTTGCATTCTCAACCTTGCCCCTTGCCTGAGTGTGGTGACCCTCATATTAAATCAGCACCAGTCAGCTCTGAGGGCAAGCAGCCTACGGGACCTTTGGCAACTTTCTTTGCTGTTCTGATAATGTCTCCTACTGTAGTAGCCAGAACTGCAAAAATGTTTTCATCCTCATTCTGCCTGTCATTATTCTTTGCGTTATACTGATGACTGCATTCAGCATCTCAACCACTTTGAAATATGACAACCACTGGGTATTCTATTTGTGTATAATTCTAAATGTTAATTCTGTATCTCTGTGCAGAGATGCCGCCAGGTCTGTTGAGCATTTCCAGCACTTTCAGTTTTTATTTCAGATCTCTGATGCCTTTTCTTTAATTAAACTAAAGAGAAGATTGGAAGCTGTGTGGTTTAAGAACATTCCAATGAGGGGGATATAGGCTTGTCTAAGGGCCACGTTGCCATGAATGCATGCTCAGAATTGGCTGAAATAAAGCAAATCTAATACACATGGGTATTGAGGAATGGCGTTAAGTGTTGAAACCTCGATACAACTGACCAAACACAGTCTCTGATTTGTTGGATTAAATGTATGTTAGAAAATTCTTTTCAACACATTTCAATTCTGAATATCAAAATAGGCCACAGCAAGCGATGAAAGATCTGAAAGTAACTGGATCTGTATAATTATAGGCACTAGTACAAGACAATCCAATTGTTTAAAATCTCCATGGGAGAAGGTAAGATTGGGTGGGAGTGTAATGGGTGGGAGCCCTGCCTCATTCCTGCCTTTGCCCTAATTAATGCCCATTTATGAATTTTAGCCCAACATTACTGGTATTTGCCCAGTAGGGATAGGTGACTCATCATGTGAGAATCCCAAAACGTATGTCTTGTTGGCAATGCAACCATGTTACACCCTTGTACAAAAAAGTGGAGAAGGATAAATGTAGCACTCACAGACTAGTCAGTTCCATGTCAGTGATAGGGACAGCCACATGGACTAACCAAGGAAAGCTAGGTCAGATTTAATAAGATGATTGAACTTTTTGAGGAGATAATGGAAAAGATTAAAAGAATTTTGCAGTTAATGTTGTGCATGTGAATTTTCAAAACATGTTTAGGCTTGTTAACGAATTGAAGTCTATGGGACCCAAAAGACTCAGTGAAGTTATTTTGAAGGAAAACTCCAGTACATATTTACAAAGGAGCAGTGCAATAGTGCAGTAGTGTGAGAGTGGCTCCACTTCCCTTCCCACAACAGCAAAATCAGAATGCTTTATCAGTCAGCATTGAGTGAACAAAAACAAAACTTGATTTCTTTTTGTAAGTCCAAAACATTAACCTCTACCACCTAGGTTAGAACAAGAGCAACAGGTTCATTGGAACACCACTTTCTCCAAATTCTCCTTCACGATACACACAATGCAGACTTGGAAATGTATTCCCATTCTTGCACTGTCACTAGATCAAAACCTTGAATTCCCCTTTTAGCAGCACTCTGGGTCTTCCCACACCACAAAAAATGCAACAGCTCAAGAGTGTGGCTTATCACCACCTTCTCAAAGGCAATTCAGTATGGTCAATAAACGCTGCTTTGACAGTGATGTCATTGTCGTTTGAATCAATGCTGGGCTCAGCAGGAGTACTGCATTCAGTTCTGTGCATCACATTTCAGCAGAGTCCTAAAGGTTTTGCAATGAGGTTGAAAGAGGTTTACTAGGATGTTTCCAGAGATAGTTCGGAGGATAGGATTGCAGAAGTCAGGATTCGCCTTCAAACAGAGAAAGTTAAAAGACAATCTGAAATAGGTTTTTAAAATAATGAAGGGTTTAATCAAAGTGATTCAGGAAAGACTGTTTCCATTGGCTATCAGATCGATAAGCAGTGGTGACAGCATTGGGCAAAGAGGCAACATGAGATGAACAGTTTTTATGTATTCAGTGATTGGGATTTGGATGCATTGCTTGACAGAATGGTCAATCCAAGTCTAATTGAATGAATACTTTGCGTCGGTATTCACGCAGGAGACTGGACAGATGTCTGTGCCTGATGTTGACAAAGTTGAGGATCGGTTGAGGGAAATAAGGATTACGAGGAAAGAGGTGTTGGGGCTGTTAGGCAGCTTAAAGACATATAAAGCTCCGGGGCCTGATGGCATTTACCCCAGGCTGCTAAGGGAGTTGAGGGAAGACTTGGCTGGGCCTCTGACGCAAATCTTTGTCTCTTCCTTGGACACAGGTGAGGTCCCAGAGGACTGGAGGGTAGCAAACGTAGTACCGTTGTTTAAAAAAGGTCAGAGGGATAACCCAGGGAACTATAGGCCGGTGAGCTTGACTTCAGTTATAGGTAAGATAATGGAGAGGATCCTTAGGGACAGGATGTATGAGCATCTGGAGCGCTGCGATCTGATCAGGGATACGCAGCATGGCTTCGTCAAGGGGAAGTCTTGTCTTACAAATCTAGTGGAATTTTTTGAAGAAGTGACAAAAACAGTTGATGAAGGACAGGCTGTTGATGTCGTCTACATGGATTTCAGTAAGGCGTTTGACAAGGTTCCTCATGGTAGACTGATAGAGAAGGTGAAGGCGCATGGGATACAGGGTCGGGTATGTAGATGGGTCGAGAACTGGCTCGGGAGGAGGAGACAGAGGGTAGTAGTGGAAGGCTCTTTTTCCGGCTGGAAGCCTGTCACTAGTGGAGTGCCACAAGGCTCAGTACTAGGTCCTCTTCTATTTGTGCTCTACATAAACGACTTGGAAGTTGGGGTAGGTGGTGAGATCAGCAAATTTGCTGATGACAACAAGATGCTTGGATTGGCGGGTACAGAGGAGCAGTGTCAGGCAATACAACAGGACATAGATAGGTTGGTAGACTGGGCAGATAGATGGCAAATGGAATTTAATCCGGATAAATGCGAGGTGATGCATTTTGGCCGGAAAAATGTAGAAGACAGTTATAGGATAAAAGGTAAAACTATACGGAGCATAGAGACGCAGAGAGACTTGGGGGTGCAGGTTCACATGTCTCTGAAGGTGTCCTCACAGGTGGAGAAGGTGATAAAGAAGGCATATAGTATGTTAGCTTTCATAGAAAAGGGTATAGAATACAAGAGTAGGAGTTTGATGTTGCAGTTGTATAGAACGTTGGTTAGGCCTCACTTGGAATACTGCATCCAGTTCTGGTCGCTGTACTATCGGAAGGATGTGGAGTCCTTGGAGAGAGTGCAGAGGAGGTTTACCAGGATGCTGCCTGGTATGGAAGGACTGTCTTATGAGGAACGATTAAATAGACTGGGGTTGTTTTCCCTTGAAAGACGTCGGCTTAGAGGGGATCTAATAGAGGTGTATAAGATTATAAGGGGTATAGATAGAGTAAATGGTGGTAAACTTTTTCCACCTTCAGAAATGGATAGGACGAGGGGTCATGGCCTTAGGGTGAGGGGGCTATGTATAAGACGAATATTAGAGGGCAGTTTTTCACACAAAGGGTAGTGGGGGTGTGGAATGCACTGCCGAGTAAGGTGGTGGGAGCAGGCACGCTGGGGCTGTTTAAGGGTCTCTTGGACAGCCACATGAGCGGTATGCAGATAGAGGGATATATTAGGACTGTTTAACTACGGCTTTTTTCCACAGGTAATTCGGTCCATACTTGACCAACATTGAGCATGCATTCGGCAGGTGGTGCGGGTACAGCTCTTGGATGTTGATTCATGGGTTGCCTGGTACCTCATGTCGTAAATGAGTGCTTTATGTGGACCATCTGAAGGGCACCATGACAGCTCAGAGACTATCGATGTGGCTGTGCAGACACTTGGAATTGGGCCAGTGTCTGCGGGAGTTTGCGCGTTCTCCCCGTGGTTGCGTGGGTTTTCTCCGGGCACTCCGGTTTCCTCCCACAACCCAAAAATTCGCTCTTAGGCTGATTGGGAAACAAATTGTCCCTATAGTGAGAGTCTTCCATATTAGGAATAACCTAAATCTATAATAGGATAATGGAATTGCTACTATATAGTTATGACAGCGGCGCGGGCTCGTTGGGCCGAAGGGCCTGTTTCCCGTGCTGTGTGCTGCGTTGCTCATAATTGGATATCTCTTTATAACAGAACTGGATATATGTTTGATAAAAAAAAAATACATAGGAATCAGTGATTGGAACAGGGAAGTGGGACTAACTGGAATATTCTTCTAATGGTCCAACATTAGATGGGACAAATGACCTCCTCCAAGCTATACTATTCTGTGATTGACACATCTATATACACCACTATTGACTGTGGTTTATTAATAGCCTCTTCTATCCCAGTCAGAAGGTTGGAATTTCACTCACGAGAGTTTCAGCTCAAAATCAGAGATGCTATCATCAAATTGAGTTGCCCAGATGCCCTTTGAGGTGAATATAATTAATCCTATGATGCTATATTGAACAGCAGGGATGTCCTCTCTGGTGTCCTGACCAATATTTATCTCTTAACCAACATCAGTAAAACAGATATCTAATCATTATTTCACTATTGTTTGTGGAACCTTGCTTGTTCCAAACTTGTTGCCGGATTTCCCACATCACAAACAGTATTCAAAAGTATTTCATGAACTGTAAAGAACCTTGGGGTGTCCTGATGTTGGGAAAGGTGCTATATAGGTGAATGCCTTTCTCTCTCTGTCTTACATATTAAGTATGACAAATGTGTTATTTCACAAATAGAATAAGAAATGCTGCTTTCACTGCAGTGTGATTCCATGGCAACAGTTCATTACAGTTGTTCAAATAAAGTTGAGTCAGAGTGTTTGTAGAGGTTTCACGCATTTAGCGGTTCTTGAAATAGATTCTGCAGTTTCGTTTTGCTAATTTAATTTATGGTCGAGAGTATTTGCTGTTGTGAAATAAAACAAGTTAGTGTTAAGAAAGTGTGAGTGGGTGGAAACAAGCCTGTTGCTATGATGACAATAAAAACTACCTAAATGTGTTGGCCAATATTTATGTCTCAACCAATATCACTGAAACAAATTATCTTGTCATTTCTTCATCACTTTTTGTGGGAGCTTTCTGTGCACAAATTGGCAGTTACATTTCCCTACATTACTGGTGTGACTTCTCTGTTCATTCTTGATTATCTGAAAGTTAACAGTCACCATCATAGGTCTGTTCTTCACATCAAGTGAATCAAAGACTTCATTGTCAATCTGACCAATAACACAGGACTTATAACACTAGAACAAGGTCATTTGGCCCAACTAGTCCATGCTGGCATTTACCAATATGTTCACTCTTAAGATCAATGGGGAGCCACACAGCTAGAAGGTTATTTTATTAGTTTTGGCAATACTCATGGCAAGTCATCCACTATTTGTAAAGAATTGGAACAAATGACATGTCTCCATATACTTTCCAAATTGATGGATGGATCAGGAATTAATAATAGTGAGTATTGATAATATGCCATTCAAACTGTTTAGCAATTTCTGGCCTATACACAGAAACATAGAAACAGAAGTAGGCCATTGGGCCCTTTGAGCCTGCTCCATCATTCATGTTGATTATGGCTGATTAAATACAATATCTTGATCCTCACCTCCCTTCATATCTCTTGACCCCTTTAACCCCTAAGCGATATCTAATTTCTTCTTGAAACCACACAACATTTTGGTCTCATCTATTTTCTGTGGCAGTGAATTCCACATATTCATCTGAGTGAAGAAGTTTCTCTTCAGCTCAGTTTTAAAAGATTTACCCCTAATCCTCAAACTATGACCCCTAGTTCTGGACTCCTCCACCATTGGGAACATTCTTTCTGAATCTACCCTGTCTAACCTGTTAGAATTTCATAAGTTTCTCTGAGATCCCCCCTCAGTCTTCTAAACTCCAATGAAATAATCCTAACTGACTTAGTCTCTTCTCATATGACAGGCCTTCCATCCCAGGAATCAGCCTGATAAACAGGCTGTACTCTCTCTATAGCAAGAGTATCCTTTCACAGATAAGAATACCAAAACTGCACACAATATTCCAGGTGTGGCCTCACTAATGCCCTTTACAATTGCAGTAAAACATCCCTACCCCTAAATTCAAATCCACTTGCTACGAGGCCAATATATCTTTGCATTCTTTACTGCCTGCTGTACCTGTGCGCTTACTTTCAGCGACTGATGCACGAGGACTCTAAGGTTTCATTGAATATCCACCTCTCTCAACTTACATCTATTCAAATAATAATCTCTCTTCCACTTATTGCTGCCAAAGTGGATAACCTCACATTTATCCACTTTATACTGCATTTGCCATGCATATGCCCAGGCATCTGATCCAAATCACACTGAAGCATCTCTGCACTCTCCTCACAGCTCACCTTCCCACCCAACTTTGTATCATATATAGATTATTGCCTCCTCGAAAGTCAGGGATTCTAAGTCAACACTGAATGCAAAACTGATTATATCTGAAACAGTCCATTTGGAACCCCACTGAAATAAATGAAATATAAAATCAAGTGGGCAGCACATCCCGGAGTGGAATGGGGGGGAGGGAGTGGGGGTGGTTAGGTTATTTAAAGTCCCAAGTTGATCTTGAAAGAAAGATACTGAATAAAAACCTGACAACAAAGGGTCCATACAGAGTGAAACCAGAAAGTCCATAAATGGGCCATTTTCTGGTTGGCAAGGTGTAACAGGTGATGTACAACAGGGGACAGTGCTGAGGCCTCAACTTTTTTAGAATTTATATAAATGATTTGGATGCAGGGACCAACGGTATGGTTGCTAAATTTCTCGCTAATAATTAGTTAAAGTAACTTCTGAAAAGGGCAGAAAGTGGCTATAAATGGATATAAACAAGTTAAGTGAATGGACAAAGATCTTGCAAATAGAATAACATGTGGTCCATACAGAACAACAGCAGACAACAGAGGGTCCATACAGAATGACAGCAGACAACAGAGGGTCTATTTAGAATGACACCAGACATCAGAGGGTCCACTTAGAGTGACAGCAGACAACATAGAGTCCATACAAAGTAACACCAGACAACAGAGGGGCCAAACAAAGTAACACCAGACAATAGAAGGTCTATACAGAGTGACAGCAGACAACAGAGTGAAACCAGAGAATACAAGACCCATACAGACCAAAACTAGATAACACAGGTCCCAACCTGTCCAGCTGTTTCTGTTTTGGGTGTGTTTTAAATCATCTGATGTACATCAGTGTTGAATTTGCAAACATTTTTCAGCAAATTCCATATACATGCTTTTGAAAAGCATTCCTGTTAAACATTCCTATTCGTGTTTCCAAGGTGTGTCTAAGATGGGCTGTCAGATCACTCCAAAACTTTAGTGGCTTTGTCCAAGTGAAACAAGTTCCCTAAGCAGTGCCAATAATGCTTCTTTATTTCACTTCAAATGGGTAAAATGGGCACACTCTGTTCATGGTGATGTTGGCTCTGGCAGAAGGTCAATCTCTAGGCTAGTCATCATGTTATAAACTGTATTATGATTAAATCACACTAATAATAAACCTTTGATATCAGCCACATCTCAGTATGCTGGAGTTGCACCTCTGAGTCAACAGATTGTGGGTTTGTGAACCAGTCCAGTGATATGAGCCCATAATGAAGGTACACACTCTAATACTCAGAAGCAAAGAAACGTGAGTGGACCATACAGCTTTTCAAACATGTTCCATCATTCAACAATATAGATACAGATGGCTGATCTGTATCATAATTTCCTCCACTTAGCTTTGCTTAGTATCATTCTATATCAACATCTAGCAAAGGTTTATCAACTGCAAATTTAAAATGATAAATTATACTCTATTGTTTGTGTGGGGAGAGCACCACACTTAGACTACCCATTGAATTAAGGCTTCTAATTTCTAAAAGATCAGACTCTGATTTTAAGGTTATGTCCCTTTGTCATGGACTCTACCAACTCTGTACTCATCCTAACAAATCCTTTCAGAATCTGAAAAACCTCTACTAAATCACTTGTCAAACTTTTGCACTCGAGTGTCCGAGGCCCAACCAGCTTCAGCTGCTTCATCAATCACTTCCTTCTGGTACAAATTTACAAGTGGGGATGTTCACTGATGACTGCACATTCACGACTCCTCAGATACTGAAGCAATCCATATCCAAATACAATCAGACCTAGACAATATTTACATTTGGCCTGACAAGTGGCGACATTCGTGCTACGTAAATGCCAAGCAATGACCATTTCCGACGTAACAGAATCTAACCATTGTCCACTGACATTCAATGGCATTACCACTGCTGAACCTCCACTATCTACATCCTGGGGTTAGCACTGACCAGAAACTGAATTAGTTTAGCCATTTAAATACTGAGTAACCAACCTCTTGACTTCCCAAAGCCTGTCCACAAACTACAACACAAATGTGAGGCATGTGATGAAATACTCTTCCCTACCTGGATGAGAACAACTGCAACAACACTCAAGGGCTTTTATATCATCCAGAACAAAGCAGTCCATTTGTGCCTCATCCACAAACATTCACTTCCTCCATCACCCAAGCACAGTGGCAGCAGTGTGCACCATCTACAACATGTACTGCAGGAACTCACCAAGACACCCAGACAGTACTTTACAAACCCACGATTACTACAATCGAGGACAGCGGTGTCCAATCCTTTCAAGCACAAGATCAATTTTAACATCAAAATGCATCACAGGATCAAATCTTAAAAATTTACTAAACTTACTTTACTAAAACTCCCCAAAACGTACTTATAAATAATACTCACCACATCATCGACCTTTCTGGCTACTGTTAAAGCACCAAGCAGTATGCTTTTGATGGCTGTTATAACTTCATTGATGTTTTAAAGTCTTTGAACAAGGTTAGCAACCAGCATAATCTCTTCAATAATTTCCCCATCGATAAACATTTTCTTATGTCTTGGCAGCAGGATGGCTAATGCGAGAAAACAACTTTCTGCTAGCCTTGCCTTTAGTCATGGGTTTTGAAAAGAGTGACTGCTGATCTTGCAACATTCCTTTAACTCCTCAAGTCTTTTTGTCTAAATGCTGCTTACAAGGAGATTTTCTTGAAATTTTGCATGCATTGTCTTATGATTGCATTCCAAATTACCTCTTTCATTCAAGGCTACATTCTGTGGATAGTCCCAAAGATGTACTGGTTAGGTGCATTGACCATACTAAGTTCTTCCTCAGTGTACCTGAAAGACCTTGGACCGAATGAAGGTACTTGAGTTAATGGCACAAAACGGCATATTGTTATGAAGGATCAGTCACCATTCCTCTATACTTGTGGAATCATATGATGGACTGACTTCATGAAGGACATCCAATTTTAGAGTTTTTAAAGTTTAATAATGTCACACTTACATTAACATAGTAATGAAGTTACTGTGAAAATTCCATCGTTGCCACACTCCAGCACCTGCTTGGATATACTGAGGGAGAACTTAATATGGCCAATGCACCTAAGCAGCATGTCTTTTGGATTGTGGGAAGAAACCGGAGCACCTGGAGGAAACCTGCGCAGATGCAGGGAGAATATGCAGATTCCGCACAGACAGTGACCCGAGGCTGGAATCAAACCTGAGTCCCTGGTTCTGTGAAGTAACATTGCTATCCACTGTGCTATTGTACCACCCATAACTTACAAGGAGTTATTTCTAGTAACCAGGACTAGATTCACAGATTGAAGCAAGAGTATGACAGTGTCAGTCTTGTGCTAGGATATGAGATACTTCACCTCTTCAATCACTTCCATGGGATTGGCCAAGACAATCTTGACAAAGGGAAAATGTATGAAGGAATTCTACTACCTTGCCCTCCATGGTATGGGAAATGTCCATTGACCAGTCTCGCTCAAGTGACACGTAAAATCCCGTCCATAGACTTTGCGGGGCCAACTGAGGGATATGTTTCTCATCCATATGGACACAGTCCAACTGACCCAGTATCATGATGATGAAATTGATGATTACTGAAAAAACAATCGAATAACCACACAGTTTGGTAACCCTGAACAAGTAATTAACGACAACGTAACTAAGTTACTCACTATGAACAGAGATTGAAACCAAGAATTTTTGATAAGGAGGAAGAGTTTTAGTGAGAAACTGCTCTTCACGTGAGAAGTGGGTACTTGCCACAATACTCAGAAAGATTATTTCTCTGGTGCAAAGAGATGATCAGAGAATTTGGTGGGAGGCACAGATATCGAATCCTCATTTCAAAAAGAGATTTTGTTGAGTCGGCATCTTATAGCCAACATTTGACACAAGTTTCGAAAACCCCTTGAGCTATTATCACGATTGAATCAAATTCAGGTTCTTCAATAGTAGAACCAACAGCATTTGGAGAATCTGAAGAAGAATAAACTTTACCAAAGGATTGCCAGAATTCTATCACTCCACCTGCCATGGGAATCGGAGTTGGCAAAGGATGGACAATGGGAAGGGCCAGATTTTCCAGTCTCAGATCAGACGAGGCCATAAAATACCGCTCGATGTACCTGAGCCAAGTGATGAACAAATTACTGACATAGGAAAGCAAAGACTCCTGAACAATGGATTCTGCCTCAGTGAAACTGACATCCAGCAAAAGGACTCTTGTATTGATTGTGTAGACATTAAATGTATGTAATGATACCTAGTAAAATAATTATTATTCATAATGAGTAAGAACTAAAGTTAATGTTAGTTATCATACTACTGGACTGAAGGGGAAAGAATGTTATGCATTGTAAACTAATGCATCTCTGTGTCGTGTATCACATGACTATACGATGACAACACTAGAGGTATTTGGGAGGTTTTTCACAGAAACACAGAACAGTACAGCACAGTACAGGCCCTTTGGCCCTCAATGTTGTACCCAGTTATGTCCAATCCCAAGATCAAGCTATCCCCTCCCTATAATTCTGGAATGTTCCATGTGCCTATTCAATAACCTTTTGAAAGTTCCTAAAGTGTCAGATTGTATTATCACAGCAGGCAGTGCATTCCACATTCAATAACTCTCTGAGTAAAGAATCTACCTCAGATATCCCTCCTATATCTCCCAATATGTATCTCCTATATTTCCCTCTCTTCCATCCTGGAGTGCAAGCAAGCAGCACCTGTTTAATAAAACTCCACTAGCTGGTTAAATAACCCACTATGTAGCAACCTTTTTATTCTTTAT
Source organism: Sphyrna mokarran (assembly GCA_024679065.1). Lineage (NCBI taxonomy): Eukaryota > Metazoa > Chordata > Chondrichthyes > Carcharhiniformes > Carcharhinidae > Sphyrna > Sphyrna mokarran. The sequence continues at coordinate 39,944,652 of JAGIQG010000025.1, forward strand.
CTTTGTTGTTCAAGTGAGCTGACCACAAATATATTCCAATTCTACATGGTAACATTGAAGGGAACCCTACATCTCCTTCAATGACAAGAAACTGAATCACATTTTGTTTGTGACTGAATCACTATTCAATTTATCTGGTGTTGCCCCTGACCAAATTCAGAAAAACAAAAAAATTCTGAGCAAGACAGCAGCAAAGATCAAAACAGAAAACAAACTTCTCGGCAAACTTGCAGGCTCTTCATGGGGTGCAGATGCTCAAAGCTTAAGAACCCAACGCTTGCCACTGTCTACTTGGCTGCAGAGTATTGTGCCCAGTGCGGTACAACTCACCAGTCTTGCAGATACTCAGGTCAACACAACAAGGCAAATCATCTCAGGTACCCTCCAATCAACTCAATTCCCTCAGCTCCCAATCCTAAGGAGGGAGAATGCAACAAGAAAGCTCCTGGAAAAGGTTTACATTAACCCAAGCCTACCGGTACACTCGGCCTTACCAACAAAGCACTACTGCTCACCTTCCATTATATTAGCCTGCATAGTTAAAACCAGTATATTAAATGATAACTGCAGAGACCTATAGCAGCAAGACTGGAACCAACACACCACCATTTACAATCACTTCCTCATCACAGGTCCCACAGTCCGCCCAGTCAGGTTACAATCTGCCACGCCAACCCTAGACACTCCTCAACCATTTCCACACTGGTCAAGATCTTTGTGCAGCAAACTGGCATAAATGAGACCTTCAAAGGATCCAGTGTGCAACTGTGATGCCCTCAATGTCATTTTGGACTGTCCCCTGACAAAATTCAGTGGTAGATTCAGACAGTTCCATATAGCCACTGTGGAAACTATTAACTGGCTTGGTGGCTACTCCACACGCTAAAAAAAAATTATCAATGAGCAGCTAGAACCCCAGAAGCAGCCTGTTAGTCTTGTAAGAGAAGCTGGCCATAGTCCTCAGGGACAATTCAGGAGTGGAGGAGCCTACTGGGAAGTGGGGCAGGTGCTGTCCCACAGCAGTCCATGGATTTAATGTGGAGATTGGGAAGAGCTTAGGAGTTCTCTCTGATGGCCGTCTAACACTTATACCTCAACCAACATGACTGGAACAAATGACTTCATCATTATTTTCTTGCGTGTGTAGCAACTTGCTGTGTGTAAATTGGTAGTTGTGTTTCCTATATAGAGTAAGAAGTCTCACAACGCCAGGTTAAAGTCCAACAGGTTTATTTGGTAACAAACATTCGCTACCAAATAAACCTCTTGGACTTTAAGCTGGTGTTGTGAGACTTCTTACTGTGTTTACCCCAGTGCAACACGGGCACCTCCACATTCTTTCCTACATACAATAGTGATTATACTTAAGGAAGTACTTCATTGGCTGTAATGTGCATTGAAGCTGGTAAAGGCACTATATAAATGCAAGTTTTTAGTTCATTTACTGTTCACTGTCAAGTTAGATACAAAAAGTACAGCTCAACCACACATTGTGCAGTTTATCAGCACAGTTTATAGAATTACAGAATTCATTTAGCATGAAGCTCATACCATAAGCATAGCATATCTTGACTGATCAATAGACTAGGCAGTTAGTGTCCATTACACTGTGTAGCTCAGGTACACATATGTGTGATGATTACACATTGGGCACTACATTTATCACAGAATTGGGAAAATCTTGTTGAATTTTAAAACATTTTTAACATACTTTGGAAAAGGAATTCTGAAAATATGTGGCAAAGGAAGCAACCCCATCGATTTAAGCCATTTTTGGATTGAATTACAAAGCAGATTTGCTTATACCACTTTTAAATTTAAATGATTGCTTTGAGTTATAGCAGAGTCATCAAAGACTTTCTTAATCCAACTGGGTGATTCATTGAATACCTGTTTGACAGAATGCAGGCTTGAGGAGACTTTGTTCCTTTCGCTGGTATTGTAATAGCTACAGATGGAGTATAATTACACTGAGTGTTCAGAACTGGCTGATATTTAACCCACTGGCATGTAACAAAGAGAATGGTGAACTGCCAATCTAACGATTGGCCTTTGTCCAATAGCAGAGGTGATGAGGTGAAGGAACGCAGGTGTACATGTGACAGTGCCAAGCATGGCATTCAGCACAGCTGCATGGAGAGAAAATGCAGAGGGAAGGTGCATATCCAACACATCAAAGCATGAATCTGATTGTTATGGCCTCCAAGCCAGATATTTCAGGGTCAAACAACACAGAATGAGGCCGTTCAGCCCGTTATACCTACTGCAGCTTTTTGAAAGAGTTAACTTGCTAGTCCCACTTATCTACTTTTCCCATATCCCTGTAAATGTTTTATTTTCAAACATATTTCCAATTTTTTTTGGATATTACGATTGAATCTGCTTCCACCAACATCTCAAGTCATAACAACTTACTGTATTATCCTTTTGGCTCTTTTGCCGTTACCTTAAATCTCTGTTGGTTACTGAACCTCCTGCCAGTGGAAACATTTTCTCCCTATTTATGTCAAAACACTCATAATTTTGAAAACACTCTAATAAATCTCCCCTTAAGATCCTCTCCTCTAAGAAGAAGGATCACAGTTTCCTTCTTCTAACCAATGTGGTGTGGAGATGCCAGTGTTGGAATTGGGTAGAGTAGCACTCATTGGAGCAGTGCTCCAAAAGCCCATGATTTCAAATCAATCTGTTGGACTTTAACCTGGTGTTGTGAGACTTCTTACTGCGCTCTCAACTCTGGTACCATCCTGATAAATCCTCTAGTATCTCTCCAAGCTCACTAAGCTGTTAATAACCATTTTCTCCATTAAGTAGCTGGTCCAGCACATTGGATTGCATTGACTCTTTAGGTTTGCTCTTCCACCATGTATCTGGTGATTTGTGGTAACCATAAACTGGCAAACAATTGATGACACTGACCAAAGCTTTTCCCATTTTTCATGACCTGTGAGTGACCATCAATCCACACACGACGCTACTGTAACACAGCCCAACACATTGCAACACTCCACCCATTCTAAGCCCATCAACACAGCCTTCTAATCCTCACTCCATTAAAGACTAGATTTTATTGGCTGCCACAATCCCTGTCCTATCTACCCACATCTCCAACATCCCAGCTAAAAGATTTATTAGAGCAGCATTAAATACTTTCAGTTAGACTTCTGGCCTCTCTCTTGGGAGGGCATCGTGCCTTGGAAAGTTACTGGCCAATTGCATGGACACCTGCTCTGTGGATGTAGCAGAGCCAGCCAGGAATGATAGACTGCTGGGATTACTGGCAGTCCCACCACACTCAAGACCCCAGATAAGCCTAGGGTCTAGGGGCTCAATAAGGGGGTTGAGGGAGGTGAAGGCCAGGTTCGGGAGGCTGGAAACAAGGAATGAAAGAGGTGGGGCGGGTTGACTTTGGAGTGAGGAATTCCTATCAATTGGCCCAAGAAGACTGCAAAGAAAGTTCCCTGCCTTGCCCATCAATAGCCCACATGGCCCCACCTGGCATGGGCCTACCCCTGTTGTGGGTAAAGTACTAGTAAGGAGGGTAGACTGTGGGAACGAAGCTGCTAGATTTTATGTGCCTCTCTACCTTCAAACCTGCTGGCGGGCAAGCCTAAAGCCCAGCCCCATGTGTTCATTTAGCTTCTACATAAATATTTCTATACTATTCATCTCAACTGCTCCTATGGCAATGTATTCAACATTCCATCTACATTCTGGGTAAAGAACTTTCTGCTGATTTCCTTATTTGATTTACTATCAACAAGCTTACACTTATGTCCTCCAGTTATGGTCTTCCCCCACCTCCCCGACAAGTGATATCCCTTTACAATGTTAAAGATTTCAGTCAAATTACTCTCAACCTTGATTTTACTACAGTTCCAGACTGTTCTGTCATTCCTAATTGTCACAGATAGAATGGGACTATTGGATCTACAGCTCTCAGTCTCTACAATTTGTAATTTTTCATATGTTTAGATTAGGTACAAGATTCTGACAGATATGAAAAGAGTTGTTGGCAAAATTACCAAGGGCAGACATGAACCTGAATTTTCAGGATGGCAAGAGCTTGGTCCTAGCCACCCAGAAAGTCAGTGGGGTACACATTCTCGCCAAGTCCAGCCTCCCTGATGCCATATTACGCTTTGATTGACATATGACAAAGCTTCTGCCCCTCACTCCAGAGCAAGCCCTTCCTTGGAGAACCATTGGCTAATCAGATTGTCAGGCTGCTGCCTAGTCCCTCCAGGCACAGTGCTGCAATGGCCAGAAGAGGGAACTGCCCGACACAAAGTCCTGGGAACCAGAGGACAAGGTAAGTGGCAGGGTCCTGGGGCAGGAAGGAAAAAGAATACTTGGGAAGTTGCAAGGGGAATGATCAGGAATTTGAAGGGTAGGCTGCGGGGAGGGAGGTCTGGAGTCATTGAGCCTTAACAGGAGGGCACCCCCATTAGACGTTAGCTTATGATGAAGGCTCAGAATCTAACTACCTTTATTCACACAGCCCCAGCTCCCCAAAGTGTTATCCATTTACCAGTCTGAAAATTGAAGCTGAGCAGGAAATGGCTCCTAATTGGCCATAAAGTGGCCACATAAGGGCCTTAATTTGGATAAGGACTGGTTTCTTGTTTGAGGCCCTGTCCACTAGCAGGTCAGGGTGAGAACCCAGAGGGAATCCCAGCCATTCCGTTTAATGGTCCTACTCCCCACCTCAATCTTACTGGATAGAGGGGAAGAGTAAAATTTTGGCCATGATCTTATTTCAGAAAAGGTCTTATGAGACAAATTTCTGAAGGGTTTTCCCACTGACCTTGTATAACTTCCACGAACAGCCACAGAAATACCAGAAAAATGATTATCTTGGCATTTGCTAGGGTTTACACAGCCTATGACAACATCACACCAGCTGCAGAAATCCCTCTCAGGTTGGGCACTTTGTGAGCACTTCCAGCAGGACGGTCACTGAGACTAAAGCTTAGATTTTAATAAAGTCCAACCCGTGGAAATGGAGGTGACTGAATAGTTCAAATAGCACAGGATAGGATTTAATGTGCACTCCTAGTATGTACCTGCCCCTAAATTGAGTTAGGAGAGCAATCAGCATGACCTAACCAGGCCAGAGTGCACTGCAGTTAAGGAAGTCACGAACCCAATGACATCACTGGCACTGCCCCAGAAGGGAAAAAAAAAACTTTGGAACTGTTGTGGTCTGAATTGGCACAAATTGGTGCTTATATATGGTGCTGTTACACGCTCTGTCTGAGGCCAGAACTCTCCATTCACCTGATGAAGGGGCAAGCCCCGAAAGCTTGTGAGTTAGTATCAAATAAATTGGTTGGACTTTAATTTGGAGTTGCGAGACTTCTTACTGCAGTAGCTGGAGGCAGAGAAGGCAGCCCTGTAGCAGAAGCTGGATACTGTAAGAAGTCTGACAACACCAGGTTTAAGTCCAATCGATTTATTTGATAGTAAACTCACAAGCTTTTGAGGTGTGCCCCTTCATCAGGCGAATGGTTAAATAAATCGGTTGGACTTAAACCTGGTGTTGTCGGACTTCTTACTGTGTTTAACCCAGTCCAATGCCGGCATCTCCACAGCAGAAGCTGGAAACAGAGAAGGCAACTCTGCAACAGAAGACAAGGCAGATAAGGCAAGTCTGCAGCAGCTACTGGGAGCAGAGAAGGCAGTCCTGCAGCAGAAGGTGGATATAGAGATGTCAGCATTGGACTGGGGTAAACACAGTAAGGAGTCTCACAACACCAGGTTAGAGTCAACCAGTTTATTTGCTAGTAATCTTACAAGCTTTCAGATACGGTGTTCCTTCGTCAGGTGAGTGGAAGGTTTGGACGCAGAGAAGGCAGCTCTGCAGCAGTAGCTGGAGACAGAGAAGGCTGCCATGCAGCAAAAGTTGGAGTCAGAGAAGGCAGCCCTGCAGCAGAAGCCAAGGCAGAGAAGGCAGATCTGCAGTAGAAGTTGGAGGAATTTTCCAGGATCAATTAAGGCCTCCAGGAAAGTTTGGAGGAGCTATTGATGCTCTCCTATAGCTTGGACCAACTCTGCAGCACCAATACATACTGTAACATTCATTTGGATGATTGCAACCCTGCCTGAACAGTTATCTTAGTGCTGAGGAGCCTCATAAACTTAATTATTTCTCTTGCTTTCTGTTGTGGCCCAAGGATCACAGTAATCATGTATATGGTCACTGTGGCCCATGACTGTGCCTCTTAAAGCAGCAAACCAGCCCAAGCCCACACAGACTAAAGTCACATCCATATTTTTGTGCATATCTGAGTCAAACATACGTGCTGTAGTGCTTTACACTCTAGTAGACAGTAAGGTATGTTTTTCTGAATGTTCCAGATAAAAAACTGCCAGTTAGTAGACAAAGCATCCTTAAATGTGATGGATATCACGGAGGGTGATATGTCATCTGCATTCAGTCAGTCTGATATGCACTGTAACTTAGTCTTAGACAAAGCATCCTTAAATGTGATGGATATCACGGAGGGTGATATGTCATCTGCATTCAGTCAGTCTGATATGCACTGTAACTTAGATCTTGCACACAGATCTGTTCCCCTTTTTACCCTCTCGAGCTCAGTGACTGGCAGTAGAAGAGTGTGACAGGCCAGAGGAAAAACTCTTAAAACTTTTATCGGTAAAGCTTCATCACAGAGGGAGGAACAGAAGCATAGGATACGGAGTTTGGAGATGAGTTTCGTGGGAATACTAGCGTTGAAGGCTGATCTGTAGTCAGTACATAGGAGTCTGACACTGATGTCTGTCATCCAGGCATTCCAGGGTTGAGTGTAGGGCCAGGGAGATGGAGTTTGAACAAGGAACAAAGAACAAAACAGCTCAGGAAACAGGCCCTTCGGCCCAACGAGCCCGCGTCGCCACCCCGATGTTCCCACCTCTACCCGTGATCCCTGTCCCTGTTTATAGATCTATGGATTAAAAACCAAATTTGAGACAATTTAGGGAGAATTTGTTTTGCCAATTAGCCTAAGAGCACATCTTTGGGATGTGGGAGGAAACCGGAGCGCCCAGAGAAAACCCACGCAAGCATGGGGAGAATGCGCAAACTCCTACAGACACAGGCCCAAATCCATGTATCTGCACAGCACAGCGGTAGTCACTGAGCTGTCGTGTGGACCTGTGTGGACCTATTGCGGCATAGATGAACTGTAATGGATCCAGGAATCCGGGAGGCTGGAATTGATTTGTACCATGACTAACTTTTCAAAGCACTTTGTGATGATGGATGTCAGATTCACCGGACAATAGTCATTAAGGCATGCTGCTTTGCTTTTCTTTGAGATATTGGTCATCTGCTTCTTGAAGGAGATAGGGACCTCAGATTGTTGTAAAGATAGATACATTCTTACTGTGCTGAGGCTATTCTGTGGGTTCCCTTGCTAATGGCAATCTCCTGGCTGATATTCTGGCTTGCGGATTCTTACATTATTCCTACTGGGTTCAAACTGGAGACAGTCCAGAGAAATCAGATCAACTTTGGGGATTAAAGTAGCCTGGTCCTCAAACTTCACTGTCAGTGGAGGTTCCTGCCTGCCTACCCAAGTGCTGCGACACTCTGAAAGCTCTAAGTTAAATCAGGTATCCTGTCCGTTCCTGCCGGTGGGGTTAAGATTAAAATTGCTCCTATAAAAGATCCAAGTGGGTGAGTGAGAGTGTACTGCACAAGGAGTGTGCCAATTACAGTGGCTTGGTCTGGCCCTTATCAGGTTTGGGTGTATTCAGTAAGCTAAAATGTTGTAAGTCACAGGCTGTAAAATCAAGGTCTAATTAAAAAAAAACAGATGTGCGCGGAGCTTGAGAGTGATGTCATATATTTTATTTACTGAGTTAATTGAGCTGAGCTCAGCACTGAGAGGGTCCGGACACCTTTTCTGGGCAATAAAAGATTTACTAGGTAACATCAGCAGGCACTGTAATAATAAAAAAAAGTTTGCCTCTGTTTAATGTTCTCTTCAGGCTATTGATTTCATCACTTTCAGATGTGAGGTAAGTTTATGTATGTATGTGCACACAAGTGTGTTTTAGCTTGTGCAGTGACTGACAAATCTCTACCCACTACCCTAACTTACCCTTTCCTTTTATTGAACACTGACAAACCCAGCAGTTCAATTCCTCCAGCGCTTTGTCAGGCTAGGGTGGAGTTCTTTGAGATCAAGCAGCCAGACACAGTCTAGCTTGCAATAATGGCATCCTTTCAATTCTCTTTGCTTGTCGTCTGAAAACTTTAGAATGACCCTTTTCAAGTTGTTTGCAAGCAAGGTTCCTTGTGGTTCTAAATTGCCAAAATTAGAGAGAAAACATTTATTTATTAGTCGCAGGTATGCTTACATTAACACTGCAATGAAGTTATTGTGAAAATCCCCTGGTTGCTGCACTCCGGCGCTTGTTCGGATGCATCGAAGGAGATTTTAGCATGGCCAATGCACCTAACCAGCAACCTTTTAGACTGTGGGAGGAAATCGGAGTAGTCGGGAGAAACAAATGCAGACGTGAGGAGAATGTGCAGATTCTGCACAGTAAAAAGTCTCACAACATCAGGTTAAAGCTCAACCAGTTTATTTGATAGTAAACCCACAAGCTTTCAGAACGTTGTTCCTTCATCAGGTGTGGAAGGTTCCAAAAGCTTGTGGGTTTACTATGAAATTAACTGGTTAGACTTTAACCTGGTGTTGTGAGACTTTTTATTTTTTTCCCCCAGTACAACGCCAGCATCTCCACATCAGATTCCGTACAGACAGTGACCCAAGCTGGAAATTGAACCCAGGTGCACAGCGAAGTCTAAATAAAGTGAAACTAGTTATATAGATCCCTACACAAATTTAACATGGCAACATAGTACAGCATCTCTTCTACTGCTTGTGTTTATCACAGGCAACTGCCTATATCTGCAAATAGCACTAATCATTTGCCATCATGTTAGAAATCAATTACAATGGCACCACTTGTATCACATAGAACATAACAGATATTTAGTGCAGTACAGTACTTGTTTGTTTAAGGATGAATGAAGCTGCATAAATCTCTTGTTTCCAATTGCCTCTTGTGCTTGTTAAGTGGAAACATGAAGAAGCTTCCATCAACTGATTACAGTGTGCAGCAAGCAAAACTCATTAGCCAAACATCCCGACCAAAAATATGCTAGGGATTGTAACCATTTCATTACCTTGAACCTTTTTGCTCACTTTTACGATTCCTGGGGAGAAACCAAAAATAACTAAATTTACCAAAGTAATCACTGCATGAAGAAATTACCAACAAGATTTCACTTTTTGCAACAAGAATCAGAACCAACGTAAATTAAGCATGAGGTGCTCGGGAAACTAAGCAGGTCCAGCAGCACCTATTAGGAGACAAAGCAGAGTTAATGTTTTGAGTCATTTGAGTCCGTCAAAACATGAGATAAACAGATGAATGATATGATAGATGGACACTTGGATGATCATGATTTTGTTGGGCAGTGTGAACGTGGATTTACGAACGGGAAATCATGTTTGATGAACTTGTTGGAGTTTTTGAGGATGTTACTAACAAAATTGGCAAACAAGAACCAATGGATGCAGTACATTTGGACTTTCAAAAATGTTGATAAAGTTCACCACTGGAGGTTGATAAGCAAATGATAAGAACCTCATTGATGTTAACTGTGAGGGTATCCCAAAATCCAGAAAGGTATCTTGCAATGGCAGTTTTTAAATGTTTATTTTGCCATTGGGTATATGTGAGGAAAGATTTGCAAACCAGTGAGGAAAAGTTTGGTTTTGTTGCAATCAGTCAAATGAAAGAATGTTTATTAAATTTTAAATACACAACAAAAAAGATCACACTACAAAATACATTAATTACAGTAATGGCTATAAGCGCTGCAGTTGAAGTAACCCCATTCCACACTTACCAACATTCCTAAACTCCAAGAATGTCCCTTTATAGAAACCAATATCTTCTAAAGTTTAACTTTATCAGTGAAATCCAGCAAATAATTACCATACAAAACTTGCATCTTTATTTAAGGAAGCCGATCTTTTGATTCAACGTGAAGTCTTTGAAGTTTTCAAACAGCAGCTTCCCAACTTCGAAGCCTGCTTTCGGGAAAACTTCTGTTTTCAGCTGGGTGTGGTTGTGATCTTTGTTGCTCATCAGCTATGCTTCTCCCTCCTGTACAGAACTAACTCTACTGCTAATATATCATTTAGCCCTTTTGATTTCATCCTATTTAAACAACTCATCTTAGAAATAATGCTTTCAGCATGTAAGGGCAGCATACATCCTTATGTTTCCACTTTGAACTCCCACTTTCTATAGTTTTGACACTTATGATTCTATGCTCTATTATCCTCCACTTCACTTGAGTAAGTATCTGTTTATCGGTTATCTGCCAATCAAACACTCCTCAGATCTGAGCCTTCCCTTTTATCCAATTCTTTAATCTTTATTTTATCCAAGCTTCTTGACAGAAAATAAAAGCACATAAGACAAGAGGCAATATTTTGGCATGGGTTAAGAATTGGCTGACAGACAGAAAACAGAGTAGGAATAAATAGTCATTCTCACATTGGCAGGCTGTGGCTAGTGGGGCACTGCAAGGATCAGTACTTGGGCTCTAACTTTTCACAATAGATGTCAATGTTTTGGATGTGGGCAACATATGTAATATTTTCAAGTTCATGGATGGTGCAAAGCTAGGTGGAAATGTGTGTTGTGAGGAAGATGTAAAGTGATTACAGGAGGATTTGGATAGACTTAGGCCAGAATTCTGATGTCCACACAGATGTCAGCGAGATCAGAGGATTTGATGTTCAGTCAACCTCTATTCACAGCATCAGGATCGAAGAATCCTAACTGCAGGTGAGTTCAGAGAATTCCAAGCTTAATGAATGGAAAAATGGGGGGTAATCCACTTTGGTGGAAGGAGCAGATGTACAGAATATTTCCTGTATGGTAAGAAGTTAGAAAGTGTAGGAATACAAAGGGACCTGAGTATCCTGGTCCATAAATCATTGAAGGCTAACATGCAAATGCAGCAAGCGATAAGGAAGGTTAATGGAATGTCAGCCTTCGTCGCAAGAGGATTTGAATACAGGAATAGTAATGTCTTGCTTCAATTGTACAGAAGTTTGGTTAAACACATCTGGTACAGTTGGGGTGGCATGGTGGCATTCTCTCCTCATATGACAGATCTGCCATGCCAAAAGTTTACCAGGCTGATTCCTGGGATGGCAAGTCTGTCATATGAGGAGGATTCTATTCACTGCAGTTTAGAAGAATGAGAGGGGATCCCATAAGAACTTATAAAATTCTAACAGGGATAGACAGGGTAGATTCAGAAAGAATGTTCCCAGTGGTGGGAGAATCCAGAACCAGGCATCATAGTTTGAGGGGTAAACCTTTCAGAGCTGAGTTGAGGAGAAATTTCTTCACCAAGAAGATGGTGAATGTGTAGAACTCACTACCACAGAATGTAGCTGAGGCCAAACGTTGCCTGATTTCCAGAAGGTATTAGACATAGCAGGTTTGAAAGGCCAAACGGCTTACTCCTGCTTCTAGTTTCTATATTTCTAGTTTCTATGGTGGCACAGTGGTTGGCACTGCTGCTTCACAGCAGCAGGATCCCAGCTTCAATTCTGGCCTCGGGTCAGCGGCTGTCTGGAGTTTGCATGTTCTCCCCATGTCTACATGGGTTTCCTCTGGGTGCTCTAGTTTCTTCCACACTCCAAAGATATGAGGATTAAATTGACTGGCCATGCTAAATTGACCCTACTGTTAGGGCGATTCGTAGGGTAAATGTCTAATATTATAAGAATAGACCTGGGTAGGATCACAACCGTACAAATTTGATGGGCTGAATGGTCTCCTTCTGTACAGTAGGGATTGTATGATTTTGTTCCTCTTACTCCATGAAGGATATTATTGTCATAAATGGAGTGCATCAAAGGTTCAGCAAATTTGTTCCAAGGATGTGCAGTAAGAAGAGATTGGGCAAACTGGGCCTGCATTCTCTGGAGTTTTGAAAAATGAGAGATAATCTCATTGAAACCTACAAGATACTTAATGAATAGAATAGTTGCAGGTAAGATTTTTCCTTGTTGAGGAGGCACAACTTCAAAATAAGAGTGATGCCTCTTAGGACCGAGATGAGGTGAAATTTCTTCAGACAGAGGGTTGTGAATCTTTGGAATTATTTACTTCAGAGGACTGTGGAAGCTCAATTGCTGATTATGTCTAAGGTAGAGATTTATAGGTTTCTGATTTGTGATAACCTAAAGGTTAATGGGGATAATATGTGTAAAGGTTACTGAATTGAGGCTCAATGGGCTACATGGCCGAATCCTGTTCCTTTGTTCCTATTCAGCTGATGTCATTACTGAACAACTCAGGTCCAGCTGACACCTAGCTTGATAGATCCTAACCTTCATTGTTTTGTTTAAAAGTTTGAACAAAATCAAAGGCATCTGCTGACGAACATTTAACAAAAGATTAAAACAAGAAGAGGTCAACTGTATTACTTTACTCTTTTGCCAACCATGATACCATTACTGATATATACAGATTGATAAGGATAGGACAAGTTACAATATGTATCTTGTACACAAGTATTCCCAGCAAGTATAAAATCCATAAACCAATGGGTGATGTGTGATCACACATCACAATCTGAAACCAAATAATAGATGCCACCCAAATAGATGCTATGGATTTCTCATCAATACCCACATCCCCATCCCCTGCAAATGCTTATCACACAATGAGCTAACTGATTTCACAGAAGCTTTGTTCTTTTAACTTGGGTTTCTAAACTCCAGTCTTGAAGAATTTGTCTTGGAATTTGCTCCCAAACTATACATTTATTTGAATATCTTCAACAAGGATCCACCTCCATGGTTTGAGCCTATCCTTCTGATGCTCCTCTCCCATGGATCACTATGTCTTCACTTTCTACACCCTCTTTTAGATACTCAAGCATGCCAACAGAACACCACTGCCCATATATTAGGGAGCCAGCAATCTTTGGCTGTTCCTCAGATCTTCTGGCTTCTCACAATCCCACTTTACCTTGACTCTGCTACAGCTTTCTCTCTTTAATTTGTAGCTATTTCCTCTGCTCCTTACTTTACCTTCATTGAGCAGGACATTGTTCAGACTCTTGTTCTTGTTCCTTGACTTAAGTAGCTTATTGGGACTTTCATTTTGTCCCATTCCCTGGTTTTTCAGACTTTCTCCTATTCTTTTGGAAAATCTGCTTTCTGTAGTTCCCTCTTCTGTGGTCAGGTCCTCCAAATACCTTCTTCCAACTGAACTAAAACTATTTTCTATTTCTCCCTGTGTCTGAGGGATCCCTCCTGTGGCAGCAAAGCAGGTCCTGCCAGTCTTTCCTCCTCAGAACCTTTCCCTCACCTATCTCTTTAACACCACAATGTGGAGATGGCGGCATTGGACTGGGGTAAGCATAAGAAGTCTCACAACACCAGGTTAAAGCAAGTACCACTAGCTTTTGAAGGGCTGCCTCTTTGTTAGGTAAGTGGGACTTCTGTTCACAAACAGGGCATCTAAAGACACAAACTCAATTTACAGAATTATTCTGTCTGGTCTGGTCACGGGCATTCAGCCCCTGATCTTCAAGTAAATTTCTCCAAGGGAGCCTTCACAACCCACGACAGCGCAGAGTTGCTGAGCAGAGACTGATCGCCAAGTTCCACACATGAGGATGGCCTCAACTGGGATCTTGGGTCATGTCATACTATTTGTAACCTCCATGACTTGCCTGGGCTTGCAACATCTCACTTACTGTCCTGTCTGGAGACAATACACATCTCTTTAACCTATGCTTAATGCTATCTCCACTCATATTGTCTACATCTTTAAGACTTGACTAGCTATAAAGACTCACATTCTAATCAGTATTCTGTAAACTGAGTGTGTGCCTTTATATGCCCTGTGATGAGAATTTCCGGCTCACCTGATGAAGGAGCAACATTCCAAGTTATAGCGTTTGCTACCAAATAAACCTGTTGGACTTTAACCTGGTGTTGTGAGACTTCTTATTGAGTCTGGACAAATACATGAATAGGATGGGAATAGAAGGATATGGTCCCCGGAAGGGTAGGGAGTTTTAATTAAATCAGGCAGCATGGTCGGTGCAGGTTTGGAGGGCCGAAGTGTCTGTTCCTGTGCTGTAGTTTTCTATGTTCTTTGTTCCTTGTTCAATAAGGAGCCAATTAAACAAGGTCATCTCAAGTCAAAAAAAGAGTGAATTTATTAAACATGAAAACTGAAAAAAATAAGAAAAACACAACATCAAGTATTTGGTCCTTATGTAGTTTTTAGAGCATACAGACACAATACATCAGTAAGAATCCTTTGATATTTGTTGAGATTCTCAATATTGTGGCGATTTAGGTTTGCTGGTTTCTTGGATGGGGTTAGCTGTAGGAGATGTTGCAATTACTACAAGATCTCGGTTTGCTAGTAGGTTTTTGGTTTAGTTAAAAGACAAAAGAGAAAGAGAGCATGAACAGTCCTCAGCCTGTTTCCTCTCCTGACAGCTTCCTGGACAGGACTTGGGTCACTTCAATCTCTCTCTAGTGCTGGGCCATTGTACATTTCTAAGAGGTTTTGGATAAGTCCATCTGTGGCAGCCATTGTTTGAATATTCAGTACTTTGCATATTTAATGTCTCTTTCTGAGACAGATGTGAGTTTCAATTGGTCTCTAGATTATAGGAAATGTCTCTCTCTCTCTTTACAATCCCCTGAGAGTGATTGGTTAGTTTCACACCTCCACTTTGGAATGTAGTCTTGCATTTTTTTAAGCAGTTTGCTTTGTCTCAGTTGGAATTGCAATTAAAAGTTTATTGACAAGGGCAAGTTTAATGGTGAGGTATATCAGTTATCAACATTGCTTTACATCTGAGATTGTTCATTTACAACTTAATGAACGTACCTGCAGTCTGACGGCTAATGCCCATTAACTCACCATTGATGTGTGGGTATCACTGATTGCCACTCAGCAGTTAACCTTGGCACACTGATCTCCTCATTCAGTTACCACTATGGTTTTCCTATATCATTGGCTGAGTTGGCAATTACATACATCCCCTTTGACAATCAGCAAGAGCACAGTGGCTGAGCAGCAAACATGTGTGTGCTGGTGCATCTTGGTATGTGTCCCACCATTGACCAGGTTGCAAGCAAGGCCTTTGAGTGAAGCTTAGGACAAATGCCTAAGCCTTATGAGAGTTGTGGCCTTTCGGTTAAGCTGAGTGGAAAAGGGAGGTGTGGGGTCTTGTCCATTCTGAGATGATGAGGGACAGTTCCTCGATGTGGTGGCCAGCAGATTAGCCACTGGCTATCGAGACACTGCCAGTGAAGGTAACTGGACAAACAGCCCTTGGGAGGCAAAAGCTAACCATTAACTTTCCTTTCTTTTGCAGCGATTGAGAGAGAAATGGAGCCTATGGAACTGGCTATTGTTCTCCTGGTGCCTCGAGAGCAAAGAGGACAACAATGGGGCTGTCTGGCTCTCCAGAGGTAGGAGCTGAAGCCTAAGGAGAAAGGGGTGACAGGGTCTGCTCTGTGCCATGGGAGGAGCCCAAAGAACTCTTAGGCGTCTTCCATGACCCAGGGTATGCAGATGGTGGCTGGCTTGGATGAGTGAGAACCAGTGTCGGTGAAAATTTCACCTGTCGGGAGAACTGGTGGCTTACGCAACTTTCTGCAGGATTTGGTGTCACATGGATTTGACATGCCCACTGCTTGTATCTTTGAAAGTCATGGTCACTCTCAGCTTTTACGTAACTGGCTCCTTTCAGGGTTCCACAGACCACCTTTCACAAGGTCATCTCACAAGCCTCCATTCATAAGTTCATGAAGGGGGTGATGGACACACCCTTTGCAATGGCGCACAACTTTGACTGGGATCAGGCTAGCCAGCATTCAAGAGCCATGGGCCTCACCCAGGTTTCTAGCTTTCCATAAGTGCAGCGTGTGATCAACAATGCATTCCAAATAATTTTAAATTAATTTTTATTTTGTATTTAAAATCAAAACATAATAAAAAATGTGTTATTTAATTATTTTACATTTTAAACATAAAATGAAAACAAAACGAAGCAATATGAAGCAACTACAAGTCTCTTTTGTCTAGGCTTCATTCTAGCAAAGTTATCTTTTACTTTATTATAATCTACCTCAGTAGCCAACTGTCTTTCAATGAAGTCCCTGCACCCATATCGCATCCCGTGATTGCAGTACATGGATCGAGGATTTCAGATCTCGGGAAGAGATCTGAGGAGCCCGTAATGAACATCCTGTTGAAAAAGTGCCACATTTGAAGAATGTACTCAGATGGAGTGCTCGCTCCCCCTGCTCCCTCTCTAGCTAAGCACTGCCAACTTGTTCTGCATGAAAACAGATGGAGAGAGTGTAGGCAGGCCATGTGCCAAGACAGATGTTAAGGCATGTATGGATGTTAAGTGGGAGCTATGAATTAATGAGGACATGATCTACAGGAGAGATGGTGATGTGTGTGGGAGAGTGGGTGGTGGTGTCTCTTGCGACAGCTATGAGTGAGTTGCCTGTGGATGTGTGATGGGTGTGTTAATGTGAGAGTTGAGAATGATGGGAGGAGTGACCAATGAGGAGATTGTTCATCCTTTTACAGCACTGGATGCCTGTCCTCCTTTGCAGGGAGTTGGCACTGACCTTCCATTGCCTGCCATGCTGGGTTAGTTTCCTCACTTGCTGGTCTCCTCCCTGTGCATGGGTAGAGGACACTACAACATGCCTGCAATGCACTCAGAGGCCTGGTGAGAGAGATCTGTGAAAATCTTGGGACAGACTTCTTTGCAGCCATCTTCTGCTTGGTCTATGAAGTGGCAGGGGGGCAAAGGAGCAGCCTTTAAATGGACCATCCTGTTGATTAAAATGCTGATGTGATGGTGGGTTGGGCTCACTGCCATTAAGGTGGCATAAAACCTGTGGTCATTTTATTTTCGAAGGCCCTAAAGTACAAAAACCTGCCACTGACAGGCTAAACACTGCTTTTCCTGACTGCAATTTCACTCTGGCATTTTTTGAGAAGATTTTGTCCTTGACTCCACTGCTTTTTAAAGAATGATTGGAGAGTCTGAGCGGGGCTGGGGTACTTTCCTAATATTGGATATAGCATTGTGAAAGTGCGAAAGTCTCCTCTGTATATTAAGTTCCGTTCATGCCTCATTTTACTCTGCATGCTTACTGAATTTTTGTTATCAACAATTGTTGAGGGTAATGGAATCTCAGGAGATAGTTAAGATAAAAATCAACCACAATTTTCTGGAAGAGCAGAACCGGTATGAGGGCCCGAATGGCCTATTTATGGCCTGCATATTCCTGAACATTCTCAGAACAGTTAAGCACCTAAGGCAGCAGCACATCGCTCACAATGAACCTCATGACAGAGAACGATTGATGAGAGGACTGTCTAGTGGAAACATCTTTTTGAGTGTCCTTGGCACGGATACAAGAATGTTTCTTCAGCACGGTGTTTGGACCATATCTAACTTAGATTTAAATCAAAGTTTTGGTGGCTCAGTGCTGCCTGGAGCTCCTTATCCAACCATCCTGAATCACGCAGATGATCTCATGCATTTGAACTGTATCGCTTTTGCCCGTGGTTGTTTTTTTTCCTTGTGTCTCAGTTTCCAAAAAAATCTTTCTGAGGCTTGCAATTTTAAAAAATATATTGAATGACAACCTCTCATTCAGAAATGCAACACAATTGTGAAACATGTAGTACTGCCATTTGAGGAATTTTCTCAGTCAGAGTTGAGTAATGTAGATTGCAATGTCAGATTGCAGTTCCAGGGTTTTGTTCCATTAACTTTTGGGAGAGGACATTGTACAGGACTTCTCTTTTTGGACAGATTTTCTTTCCAACAGCTCCTGCCTCAGTCCAAGTTGAACATTGTCCATTAAACACACAGTATTGGCTGATTTGATCTGTTTAAAGCCTTGCATTCTTCTCTAAGTACTACTGCTAAAAAACATTGCAGGACAGGATTATATTAGTCAGCTAATTACTAATAGTGATGTTAATTGACAAAATAAACATTTACGATCAAAGACCTACTGCTTGACACAAGAATTAAATAATTTATTTCAAATCAGTTGCCTTTCCTAAAACAGACGACAGTCTCAAAGAATAAAAAAGATATCCATTCACTTTGTACAGACATATTTCAAGACTACTGTCTGTCATGTCTGTTCCACAGAGTTTCAGTGTGTTCAATGATAATAATCACATGCCGACTTATCCAACACTCCATCTGCTAGAAACAGGATAAAAGTTTACGTAAAAATGTAACTTACTGTGAATGCTAGAATTTGAAACCAAAAGAGAAAATGCTGGAAAATAACAGCAGGTCTGGCAGCAGCAGTAAGGAGAGAAAAGAGGTGGTATTTCGAGTCCAGATGACCCTTTGTCAAAGCTTTGTGTCACAGGTTTGAGGTTGAATACAATTATTACATTCCACCTACTGACTGTAGTGTCAGCTGTGACTCAGTGAGCATTGCTCTCTACTCTAAACCAAAACCAAAAGTTTAAGACACACTCCACATATATTAGCAGCCAATCTATGTTGACACTCCAATGAGTTGAGGCCCTGTCTGCTCTCTGAAGTGGATGATTTCATGGCATGATGAAGAGTATGGCAGTTCTCACTACCTAACAGCAATACAGTGGCACAGTAGTTAGCACTACTGCTTCACAGTGCCAGGGACCCGGGTTCAATTCTGGCTTCGGAGCACAGTCTGTATGGATTCTACATGTTCTCCCTGTGTCTGCATGGGCTTCCTCCAGGTGCTCTGGTTTCCTCTCACAGTCCAAAGATGTGCGGGTTAGGTTGATTGGTCATGCTAAATTGCATCTTAGTGTCAGGAGATTAACAGGGTAAATGTATGAGGTTATGCGTATAGGACCTGGGTGGGAATGTGGATGTGGTTGGTGCAGACTCGATGGGCTGAATGGCATCCTTCTATACTGTAGGCATTCTATAATTTATCACTAAACCTTTTATCTCAGTGCTGCTTTTAACTGCTCAGTTATATAGACCATCTGCCACTTTTTCTACATTATTACAGTGACCATGCTTCCAAAAGTACTTCTTTGGCTGTAAAGTTCTTCAGGACATCTTGAGCTCATGGTATGTGCAATAGAAATGGATTTTTTTTTTCACTTACAATCTCCATCAGAGCTAAAGCCAGAATATTTAAATAGTGCATCACTTGCACATGCTTTGACAATGTTCGGAAGTAAATATTCAGCTGATAATATCACCAGTGTACTGATGCCCATCAACAACTAGGCAAAACCCAAACAATAGCAAACATTGATCTCTCTTTCTGCATTTCGTCTCAATTTGCTTCAACAAAAGCAAGTTCAGTCTTCAGTTTCTTCTCATACATAATAAGAGACAGAGTTGTTTAGAATCAATTTCTCTGAATTCTTTCTGCTGTAGCCATCTCCTATTGAATAAAGAGGTTCCAAAATGTCTTAGCAGAAATCACAGCAATATAGTTTTGACTCACATAAAATTTAGTTGGGCCCCTCTAAAAAACAAAGGCATTTGTTTTGTACTTTACACCACTTCAGGGCATCTGAAGCCCTTGAGCTACTTTTGGAATGTAGTCATTTTTGAAATGTTTGAAATGCAGCAGCCAATTTATGAATAGCAAGCTCCCACAAATAGCAAGCTGATAATGATCAGATAGTATTTCTTAGTAAGGTTGATCAAGGGATAAATATTGTCTGGGATGCCACTGAGAACTCACTTGGTTCTTCTTGACATAGAGCTCAATAGGCCTCGTGACTTTTAAGACAGCAGAGTTTGTAATCAACAGTAATTGCTCTATCGACAATATTTTATCCTCCTCCCTCCCCTCACTCCCCCACACACTACCAAGGTGGCTTTGGAAGCAGGGGGAATGTAAAATTGAATAGACAAGATTTCCCCTGGGAATAAACCCAATCAAATCCAGTGCAATTTTACACTTCAGCAGGAAGGAGCCTCGGGTGGGAAACCCACCACCCACCCTTTTACCTATTAAGGCCTTCAAGCAGCCACTTAAGGATAACTTAAGTCATTTTCCCATCTTGCCTCAATATTTAGACTTCTGGGAGCAGGTGTGGGTTGGGTGGAAACCAGAGAAAAGGCTTTTTTTTGTTTAAGGAAGATGTGGGGGGAGATGGAGGTGGATGGGGCAGAGGGGGCAGCTCAATCTGAAGGCTACTTCAGATTCAGGGCAACCTCCCATCCAGGACCTTGGAGCTCTGGGCCTCCCTTCCCCAATAGCCTCCCATCTAGGGGTGATATGGTGCCACAGGGATGGCATGGTGGCACAGTGGTTAGCACTGCTGCGTCACAGTGCCAGGAACCTACGTTCGAATCCCAGCTTGGGTCACTGCCTGTATGGAGTTTGCATGTTCTCCCTGTGTCTGCATGGGTTTCATCCCAGTACTCTGGTTTCCTCCCTCACTCCAAAGACATGCAGGTTAGGTATATAGGCCATGCTAATTTGCCTCTTAGTGTCCCAGGATGCATTGATGCAGAGGGATTAGCGGGGTAAATATTTGGGGTTATGGGGATAGCGCCTAGATGGGATTGTTGTTGGTCTAAATGTGATGGGCCAAATGGCCTTTTTCTGTGCACTGTAGGGTCTCTATGTGTTTCTATGACGCTCATAAATTATCTTTCCAGTAGTCCTGGAACTTAGTTCCAGAGTGAGCACTGCAATACTGCTTCTTACCATTGCAGCACTGAGTATAGGTGGGTCAGAGAGCTGTTAGCCAATTAGATTGACTGACAGCCCTCATGGGTGAGAGATCTTTCCATGGGCAGATGAAAGTCTTGCCCACTGTCAATCAAT
Organism: Sphyrna mokarran; assembly: GCA_024679065.1. Lineage (NCBI taxonomy): Eukaryota > Metazoa > Chordata > Chondrichthyes > Carcharhiniformes > Carcharhinidae > Sphyrna > Sphyrna mokarran. The sequence continues at coordinate 39,965,588 of JAGIQG010000025.1, forward strand.
GCTCAAGGCAAAGATAAATGGCAGTGGGTTTCTGTGGGTTGACAGTAATGCATCTAATAGTATAATAGGGGATTCAAGCTTTCTGTTCCTTGCCAGCTGCATGGGTGTATCTGCAAGGCTGCACACCACTGCATACTTAGCCATTGCTGTCAGATTTTGCTGTTCTGATTTACCATGCCAAAAAAAGAACGTTTATTTTTACAGCACCTTTCACATCCTGAGAATGTCCTAAAGTATTTTATAGGTAACAAAGTACCTTTGCAGTATAGTCATTGCTATAATGTTGAAAGCAAGTCCATGGGATATCAAAATGATAATAACCAGGTAATCTGGCTTTAGTGATTTTAATTGAGGATTAAATATTGACCACAATATAAGATGAACTTCCTCGCTCTTCTTCAAAAGATGTTATGGAATCCCTTACATCCAACTGAATGGGAAAATGCTATGGATGCTGGAATCTGAAACAAAAGAGAAAATGCTGGAAAATCTCAGCAGGTCTGACAGCATCTGTTAGGAGAACAAACAGCTGACATTTCAAGTCCAGATGATCCTTTGTCAAAGCTAGAAGGCATAAAAAGTGAGAGATAGTTATACTGCAGGGTAAGGGAATGAAAGATGGGTCAGAACCACAGAAACCAGGGGAAAAGATTGCTGATAGCTGTCCACAAACAGAATAAAGGGTGCAAATAGCAGAGAAGTTAAATGAAGATGTTGGGGGCTTGTGGGAGGGCAGGGGAGGGGATCAATGGGACAGAGGTAAGATTTAGAAAAGGAGAAGCAAAGGGTGAGAAAAGGTGAGGCAAAGGGGATAAAGTAGGGGAAAAGAGTGGGGAGAGTGAAGAAAGATAATAAATAAAAGTAGGATAAAAACAAAAGGGGGTGGAGGTGGGGTAGAGCAAATCATCTGAAGTTGTTGAATTCGATATTGAGACCGGAAGGCTGTAAAATGCCTAACCAGAAGATGAGATGCTGTTCCTCGAGTTTGTGTTGAGCTTCACTGGAACATTGCAGCAGGCCAAGGACAGACAATGTGGGTATGGGAGCAGGATTGTGTGGGCGGCACGGCAGCACAGTGGTTAGCACTGCTGCTTCACAGCTCCAGGGTCCTGGATTCGATTCCCCACTCAGGTCACTGTCTATGTGGAGTTTGCACGTTCTCCTCGTGTCTGCGTAGGTTTCTCCCGGATGCTCCGGTTTCCTCCCACAGTCCAAAGATGTGTGGGTTAGGTTGATTGGCCATGCTAAGAAATTGTCCCTTAGCATCCAGGGATGGGTAAGTTAGAGGAATTAGTGGGTATAATATATAGGGTATGGGGTAGGGCCTGGGTGGATTATGTTCGGTGCAGACTTGATGGACCAAAGGGCCTCTTTCTGCACTGTAGGGTTCTATGATTTAAAATGGCAAGCAAAAGGAAGGTCAGGATCCTGACTGTGCACATACTGAAGGTGCTCAGCAAAGCGATCATCCAGACTGCGCTTGATTTCTCTGATACAGAAGAGACACATGGGAACAGCAAATGCAACACACCAAACTGAAAGAGGTGCAAGTGAAACACTGCTTAACTTGGAATGAATGTTTTGAACCTTGGATGGTAAGCATGGAAGAGATAAAGGGGCAGGTGTTGCACCTTCTGCAATTGCATGGGTAGGTGATGGGAGAGATGTTGGGTGTAATGGAGGAGTGGACTAGGTTATCTCGGAGAGAACAGTCTCTGCAGAATGCTGACAGAGGGAGTGAAGGGAAGATGTGCTTGATAGTGGCATCATGCTGGAGTTGGCAAAAATGCAGAGGATTATGCTTTACATGTGGAGGCTGGTGGAATGAAATGTGGGAACAAGGGAGACTCTACCTTTGTTCCGGGGGCTAGGGGGAGAGGGTCGTGGCATAGAAAATGTTGAGGGCAGTCTTATCCACTGGCTATGACTCATCTTTCATTCCCTCCCCCTGCAGTATAAAAATCTCCCACTTTCTATGCCTTTTAGCTTTGACAAAGGGTCACCTGGACACAAAATGTCAGCTCTTTTCTCTCCTTACGGATGTCACCAGACCTGCTGAGATTTTCCAGCATTTTCTCTTTTGAGTGGGAAAACAGTTGAATGTCTCATCTGAAAGACAATACAGCTAACTGTGCAGCACAATTTCAATACTATACCAAAGACACTAGTTGATGCACTCTAGTGTCTAGAGTGTGACATGAACCCACAAGCTTTCTAACCCTGATGCCAAGTAGGCTACCAACTGAAGACTATTTAGAAAGAAATTCAGAGAGCGAGTTCACAGAGATAATACCACTGCCTTGTCTATACTATAGATGTACAAATATCTGAATACCAATGCAAACACTCAAGAAAATCAGCTTTTGTTACTGTGAAACATATTTAATGCATCTGACATGTTTGCATGTTAATGGCACACAAGTGACATTCTCGGTTTGTGTTGCTGACACGCCATAATTCTTAGCTGAGGTAATGACAAACGAGTTACCATGCTTACAGCTGCACACTCACTGATGTTATAAGCAAACGCACAATTATTTGAATTATTTTTAAACCAATGTACTCCCATACCTCATCCCCCACCCGATCTATCACAGAATCAATCTGCATTTCCTTTCCTTGCACAATGTAATTTCCCTGTCATAATTATCAATACCTATGGGAAGGATGTGTACTTGAATTAAGTAATGCTCCCTTGTCTCCAACGGCTTTAGGTTGGTGTCAGACCGGAGGGAAAGGCATTGTGTCATCACCCACGAAATACCTCAGCACAAATAATAAATTCTCAGCCCAACCATAACAGCTGCAGGCCCCTTGATTCACTTCTTGGCAGAGTGAAGTAGTTAATCTTACACATACAAGTAGCAATGAGCTGCTGTATCTATGGCACCTCATCTATATCCAGCTTGCACCTCGCTTTGGTGGGGGTGGGGGGGTGGGGGTGCACCGTGGTTAGCACTGCTATCTCACAGCGTCAGGACCTGGGTTCGATTCCTGGCTTGGGTCACTTTGTATGTGGAATTTGTACGTTCTCCCCACATCGGCGAGGTTCTCCTCTGAGTGCTCCAGTTTCCTCCCATAGTCTGAAAGACATGCTGGTTAGTTGCACTGACTGGAACAGGCGCTGGAATGTGGTGATTTGAGGAATTTCAAAGTAACTTCATTGCACTGTTAATGTAAGCCTTACTTATGACTAATAAATAAACTTTAACTTTCACCAGTCAGCTGAATGTTGACACATGAGTACAGTATGGGTTAGATACAAGATAAAGTTTGCTCTAAAGGCTAAATATAACACGGGCTAGATACAAAGTAAAGCTTACTTCAAGTCAAGTAATGAAGTTAGATAGAAAAGTTTATTTATTGATCATAAATAAGGCTTACATTATTAATGCAATGAAGTTACTGTGAAATTCCCCTAGACACCACACTCTGGCGCCTAACCGACACATCTTTCAGACTATGGGAGGAAACTGGAGGAAACCCACACAGACATGGGTAAAACATGCAAACTCCACTCAGTGACTCAAGCCAGGAATTGAACTCAGGTCCCGAGCGCTGTGAGGCAGCAATGCTAACCACTGTGCCGCTGTGCTGCCCATTGGAGTACCGTTGAAGCATCTGAAATAAAATCAGATCATGCTAGAAAGACTCAGCTTTGCTTACATCTCCAAGATTTATGACAGACTTATCAGTCACCAGCATTATTTTATACATTACCAGTAAATGTATGAAAATAAATCAAAGTCCCTTGTCTTCTGCCCATTGACTAAGTAACAGGCAGTCATTGGTAATAGTTCACTGACATTACAATACACACTTGCTGTGCATCCGAATGTCCATCCTTGAGAATACAGCCTTTACTATGGTGTATTATCATGCAGCCTCAGGACAGGGACAACACAGGTCAGAAAGAAGGGAAAAGATTTACATTTATGAAGCACTAGGATCAAGAGAACAAATCTTGGAGATGTAACCAAAGCTAGATCTTTCTAGCATGATCTAATTTTATTTCAGATGCTCCAATGCTGCTCTTTGGATATTAGCCAAAAATGGTCTCTAGGTTTAATTTTACTTCAGACAGAAGCTGATGATTCATTCATCAGATGCCGGCATTGGACTGGGGTAAACACAGTAAGAAGTCTGACAAGACCAAGTTTAAATCCAACCGATATATTTGATAGTAAACTCACAAGCTTTCGACTCAAAAAGCTTGCGAGTCGAAAGCTTGTGAGTTTACTATCAAATAAATCGGTTGGATTTAAACCTGATGTTGTCAGACTTCTTACTGATTCATTCACCAGCAAGATTTTATGTGTCAGTGTTAGCTTCTGCATTTGATCACAATTTACTATAATAGTGAAACACAAATTATGAGTCGCAGAGACCATGATCCAATAATTGGGTCTCATTACTTCAAGAATCTGACAAAGTGTACTTTGCTTTAGGGAGATGAACCAATTGGGAAAAGCCCAGATTCACACTAGACATTTGCTTCAGACTATGTAATTTGTGTCCAAGACAAAGCTTCAGAACCTTATCCTTCACTTTCAAAGTTACATTGCATTCTAAGTCAATCTAAGGTGTCATCTGGTGACACACCTGTCACCCCCATCATCTGAAATAGACTGGGAAAGGAACCTGGCATCCAAATTCTACACTGATCGAAACTGAGGAATTTAGTCTATGCTGAACATTTTGGTTAATTCAAATTTGTGAGATTAGGGAATTATCTTAGACCTTGAGGATGGTGTTAACTTGGCAAGTGTTCTAGGAGGCAGTCGAAGACCTTGATAAAGAAAGTATTTATACATCTATTTTCCCATTGTATTACTCAAAGTAAAGGAAGGATTGGCATTTATATAACGATTTCCACAAATCTTGGGGCATACCAAAACCTCTTCACAATCAATTGTTGATCCTTCTTGACTCTTGAGGGTATCAACTGTTTAGTTTTTAATTATCATATTGGATAAAAACTCCAAACTATAAGCTGGTTCAATTTACAGTTTATTTGTAATACTTGAACACTCAAACCACACAAATATCCAATATGCCTTCCTTCTTGAAGATAATTTGTTTAGCTCAGTACTTACCATTTATCTATGACAGGTCGTAAGACTCGCAACTTGGGATTCATGCATGATGAACTGACCAGGCTAAGCTGTAGTCTTCTCTGATTTTTGAACTCAAGATCTTTCTTTACGATGATTCATCCCAGGTTGTCACTGCTGATATCTCGAGTCTCTCACTTTCATATGATTCTGCCAGTCCTCCAAAATGCTAATGATGCTTGTCTGTACAAGACTGTCCTGTTGCTGAGATAATCTGACTGGGAGTCATAAAAACAGGACGCATTTGTTTCAGTGTTCCTGATTGGTAATAACCTTTGTAACTGCACAGGTGGCATGATTCTTATTCCAGGGGACTGCTTGGTCAGCTACTTGGTTTTAATTCTTGCAACTCCTTGCTGTAGACTGAACTGCAACTTCAGCTTTTTATAGTTCAGATGTTCATGAGGTTGGCTATTTTCCCATCATACTTTGAAGAGGTCTTGGTGCTGGCCATGTGGCCACAGAATCAGGTACTTAATAAGAGTAATCACTGCTGTAGGAGCAGCCAATATGCAACAGCAAATATCACAGTTTAACATCTCCTCCAAATGACAACACGTCTTACAATGACAGCAGTCCCTTTCTGCTGCAAAAAATTGTTAACCTACATTGTGGGCTCAAGTTCCTGGAATAGGACTTGAATCTGCAACTTTCTGACTTCAAACCAAGAGCACTAATATTGAGTCAAGATAAACACCCAGTAATCCTTATGTAATCTTGTCAGATTTACATGAGTTCTTTCATATTCATTCAGAACAATTGTGACACTGATTAGATGTGATTTGAAACTCTTTACTCTTGTTGTACTTGTTACAGCAATGCTGCAAATTTTAAATGCACTTATACCCAAGTCATTACTGAAAAACTTGGAAGACAAAATAGCAAGTTTCTTGTTGAATAGAATATCTCATTGTTCTCCTTGCCTCCCTACTGCCCAAGTAGCATAAAGTTTCAGAATGTATATCAAGTGGCCACTGGGAGATTGTAAATTCTGTTCCACAGGTCTGATGAAACAAAGAATGATTCACATTTAAAATGACACTTGTAATTGCCTGATTGTTGAGGTTAAAAAATATCACTCGTACAACCACTTACAGTTGTAATTAACGTGAGTGAATTCTTGTGAAGCTTGTGATTCATGATGAAAAATATCACTGGTACAACCGCTTGCAGCTGTAATTAATATATGTGAATTATTGTGAAGCCTGTGATTCATGATGAAAAGCAAATGAAGTATTAGAGTGTTGGGTTGGAGTGCTCATGCTAAAGCAGTGATGGGATACAGCTTGTAAACCACCAGATCAATACCTTGCAAAATTAGAAAGCCATCATTAATATCTCACTGCATAAGCCACAATGAGGCTGGCAGAATTGGATCGGATGCCCATTTTAGATATTTATTGGTTTCTGACTATTTTTGTACAGAACATGCAGGTTGTAAAACAGCAGCTGATCTGATCCAGCTGTATTAGGGCAGTATCCCTCAGGGAAAAGAAATCTGCAACATACTATTTGGTGAATTACTGACATGCTGATATCTGAACTCCCTGATCAGCTTGAGAACACCTTCACACCATGATTATTTGACATCATTCACAGCACTGGCACAGTTGTTCACACTGTAGGAAAGGATGTCCCAAAGCATGGTACATTGGGAAGACCATGCAGACACTATGACAACGAATGAATGAACATCGCTCAACATTCATCAGACAAGGCTGTTTCCTTCCTGTTGGCGATAACTTCAGCGGTCATGGGCATTCGGCCTTTGATCTTCGGGTACATGTTCTCCAGGCCCCCTTCATGACACATGACAGTGAAGAGTCACTGAGCAGAGACTGATAGCCAAGTTCCGCACACATGAAGGCGGCCTCAAACAGCATCTTGGGTTCATGTTGCATTATCTGTAACCCCCACGACTTGCCTGAACTTGCAACATCTCACTTACAGTCCTGTCTGGAGAGAATACACAGCTCTTTAACCTCATTAATGCTTAATGTTATCTCCATTCACATTGTCTGCATCTTTAAGACTTGAATAGCAGGTTAGCTGTAAAGATTCACATTCTAAACAGGATTCTGTAAACTATGTGTGCCTTTATATGCCCTTCTCTAATCAGAACTTTCCACACATCTGACGAAGGAACAGCATTTCCAAATGTTTGTGGGTTTACTATCAAATAAACTGGTTAGACTTTAACCTGGTGTTAACACTTCTTATTGTGTTCTTCCCACAGTCCAAAGATGTGTGGATTAGGTATGCTGAATTGCCTCTTGTGTCAGGGACATTAGGAAAGTAAATATGTTGGGTTATGGGGATAAAACCTGGTGGGATTGTTGTCAGTATAGAATTGATGGGCCAAATAGTCTCCTTCTGCATTGCAGGGATTCTATGACTTGAACCATTCCATTATAGGATTCCTGAGAGGAATTTCCATTTTACACTATTTTGTCTATATGACAACAGGGAGATGGTTTGAGGTTATTTTGTATGAAGTTAGATCAGATTTAGCGTGAGGTAAATGCTGAGTATTCCTGATCATGCTGGTTTGTAGCTGTTGGAACATTGTTATCTCCTCAGATATGTTAACTGCTGGGTGATCTTTTAGCTACAAATATTGATTGGGAGTTGACACGTAAATGTTCAATTGGAAATAACTTGAGTTTGAATGTGGACTGGGATTCCAGCGGTTTGGAGTAAAATGTCCATATCAGTTTAACACAGGCTTAACAAAACAGGAATAAATGAGACAATAGGCATTTGATTTCAGCAAGTGGAATACAGCAATAAATTTGGAAATAATGACATTTTTTGATGTTTGCTAACCACTTCGATAATGTGTAATCTGATATTTGGACCTAGTCAAGCCTGGCAAATCTCACAAAGCCACAAGTAGCACTTCCCTCAGAGGCTCTGTGTACTGAAAACCGATCTTGACTTTAACTGTGGTTATCTCTCCCAAGAAAATGAGCATATCATAGACCTTGCATCAATTTCTGCATTAGTACAACCAGTTAAAGACATCTGCTGTCTCAATCTCTCTCTGTCACAAATGCAACAGAGCCTATCTTGCAGAGACACTTTCTCTGGCACTCAATTTCTCACTCATTACTAGAATCATAAAATCCTACAATGCAGAAAGACGCCATTTGGCCCATCGAGTCTGCACCTAGCAAAATCCTATCTATACCCTAAGCCATGCATTTACCTGCTAATTCCCTTGACACTAAGGGGCAATTTAGCATGGCCAATCAACCTAACCAGCACATCTTTGGACTGTGGAAGAAGATCCATGCAGACACGGGGACACAATGTGCAGAGTTTGCACATTGTGCAGAGAACGTGCAAACTCCGCACAGACAGTATCCCAAGCAGGAATAGAACCTGGGTCCTTGGTGCTGTCAGATAGCAGTGCTAATCACTATGCCACCATGCCGCCCTCTTGCGCATACTGTGTAATAGACTACATTTTGTGATGGAATCTGTAGTTTGCAGAGTCCAAGTGGAGTAATGGTGGTCAGATAAAAGGTGGATAGAATGTGAGGCTGGCAAGCGAACAAAGTTTTGCACACACAAGTACTGAAGAAATCCATGGGACCCACTCCCCTTATTTTCATGCAATGTGTCCTGAAGGAAAAGAAAGGAACTGGTCCTCGTTGGGCTTCAAGAAGACAAGGTATTGGTCAAGCCTCCAAAAGGATGTCTATGTGACCCATGGTGCACCATGAAAATGGGACTTCAGTGGCCAGTTTTGAGAAAAGAAGAGTTTGTGACACAGTTAGATGAAAGTTAAAACTGAAGGCTGGATCTGAGAGCAGAGATAAGGTTACTGCCAATGCTTCAGTTATATACTGATATACCAGAACCGGGCTGCACAGTGTACAGGGCTGTTGGTCCTGCAGGAGGTGCCTCTTTGATGATCATATCTGTTTAAAAAAATGTTTTGGTTGGTAGATGCTGTTGGATGAGAATCAGTGGATAATAATAACATAATAATAAGAACATAAGAAATAGGAGCAGGAGTAGGCCATCTAGCCCTTCGAGCCTGCCCCGCCATTCAATAAGATCATGACTGATCTGCAGTGGATCAGTTCCACTTTCCTGCTTTCTCCCCATAACCCTTAATTGCCTCGTCTATCAGAAATCTAAAAATAAATAATCATCAAAGGAGCTGGAATTCTACCTAAGGAAATTCAGATTACTGAATAGCTCTGTGGCTGAAATTGGTTCCCAGATGAGGCTGCTTAGTAAATCTGTGTGTCAATCTATGTTGTGTCTGCTGGTTAATGTGTAATTTATAATAGAGGCCAACCCCTTCCCCAGCCCAAGCCTAGTCAACCCTCAGGTCTCTTAAGGACCCTTCCCTCTAAGTCTGGCAGCAACAGAGATGTAAATGGTCTTAGAACCTACTTCCTTATCTCCCTTTGCAGTTTAAGGTGCCAGGTCCATGCTTGTTAGGGCATGTACTTTTTGTTATCCATTGGTCTTACCGCAGCATACCGGGAGGCTGGAGCAGCTGGCCGCAAAACTGGTTATCAGAGGCGAATTTGATCTTATGTGTACAATAAAGTTCTCGCCCTCACCGGGACTGGGCCCGAGAATCACAGTAGGCTTGAAACAATTCCCGTTTTGGCTCACATGTCTAATGTAATGGAACAACTCCAAACCCGCCTGCAGCTAATGGGAGAAGAGAATCACCCCAATAATATCTCCAAATTCGAAGTTTCATAAGGGTATGTGAGGGAACCAGTTCATCATAAGCATGTGTGAACAGCCATCATTAAAACCTCATTGTGTAGCCAGATCTTCAGCAGGGCTCAGAACATAGGTACTTGCAACAAATGGGGGTGAAGAGAGACATGTTTCACTGTTCCTGCATGGCACATAGTCAAAGTGGAGTCCAGTCATAGAATAGAATCATAGAATCCTACAGTGCAGAAGGAGGCCATTCAGCCCATCGTGTCTGTATCAACCACAATCCTACCCCAGGTCCTATTCCTGTAATCCCATATATTTAACTGCTAATCCCCTGATACTAGGGTCAATTTACTTGGTCTATCCATCTAACCCACACATCTTTGGATTGTGGGAGGAAACCGGAGCACCCGGAGGAAACCCACACAGACATGGGGAGAATGTGCAAACAACTTGGACCAGTACCTGGAACTTAGTTAGTGAACATTTTGGTGATAGTGACCACAATTCGGTTACGTTCACCTTAGTGATGGACAGGGATAGGCATGAAGCTGGGGGCTGTAGTTATAGCTGGGGGAAGGGTAATTATGAGGCCATCAGGAGAGAATTAGGGTGCGTAGATTGGACTAGGGAACTACAGGGACTGGGAACATCTGGAATGTGGTGCTTATTCAAGGAGCAGCTGCTGCGAGTCCTTGATAAGTATGTCCCTGTCAGGCAGGGAGGAAATGGTCGAGTAAGAGAGCCTTGGTGTAAGAAAAAAGTTGATTTGCTGGTTAAGAAGAAAAAGGAGGCTTATGTCAGGATGAGGCTTGAAGGCTCAGTTAGTGCAATGGATAGCTATAGATTAGCCAGGAAGGAGCTAAAAAGTGAATTGAGGAGAGCTAAGAGGGGACACGAGAAGATGTTGGCTGATAGGATTAAGGAGAATCCTAAAGCTTTCTTTCGATATGTTAAGAATAGAAGATTGGTTAGGGCAAGATTAGGGCCAGTCATAGACAGCAGTGGGAAGTTGTGCGTGGAGCCTGAAGAGATTGGTGAGGCACTGAATAAATATTTCTCTTCGGTATTCACGCAGAGTGCTGGAAATGTAGCTATGGAGAACACTGAGGTACAGGGTTGCAAATTGGGAAGTATTGTAGTAGATAGGGAGGATGTGCTAGAAATCTCAAGGGTTTGAAGTTGGATAAGTCCCCTGGGCCGGACGGGATTTACCCTAGGATTCTCTGGGAGGCAAGAGAGGAGATTGCAGAGCCTCTGGCTCTGATCTTCAGGTCGTGTGGTTACGGGATGTGGTTCCGGAGGACTGGAGGATAGCGAATGTGGTCCCATTGTTTAAGAAGGGGAAGAGAGACCTTCCAGGGAATTATAGGCCAGTGAGTCTTACTTCTGTTGTGGGCAAGGTATTGGAGAGAATTATTAGGGATAGGATTTATAGTTATTTAGAGAGAAATGAATTGATTGGGGATAGTCAGCATGGTTTCGTGAAGGGTAGGTCATGCCTTACTAACCTCATTGAGTTTTTTGAAAAAGTGACCAAAGAGGTGGATGGGGGTAAGGCGGTTGATGTGGTATATATGGACTTTAGTAAGGCGTTTGATAAGGTGGCCCATGGAAGGCTTCTGCAGAAAATGCAGATGTATGGAATAGAGGGTGATTTAGCTAATTGGATTAGGAATTGGCTGGCAGATAGAAGACAGAGCGTGGTGGTTGATGGGAGATATTCATCGTGGAGTTCGGTGACGAGTGGTGTGCCTCAGGGGTCTGTTTTAGGGCCCCTGCTGTTTGTAATTTTTATAAATGATCTGGATGAGAGTATTGAGGGATGGATCAGTAAATTTGCAGATGATACT